>CM056395.1:9168364-9490952 GCA_029718625.1 Synaphobranchus kaupii
AAGCACATGACATTAAAGACGTTAGCCAAGACAAAAATCCCATAACAACATTTTCCCGAATTAAACTGTGCGTCTGCATAAAAAGGCATATGGCAATATTGTTATTGTATATGCTAACTATCAAGGGAAATAGCTTAAAAAAAAAAGAAGTATACTTTTAACTATAATTAATTTGAAATGGAGGCAAGGAGATTCAGAGAGATTCATCAGATTATAGAAAGATTTGCATTTAGCAGTTCTGCCGTCTATATCAATTTTGATGGTGTCAGGTTACCTCCTCCCCTTATACAAACCATAACACATTAGCAAAGATATATCAGGGTAGGTGGGATACTATAACAACATTGGACATATTGTTATACTATTCCACCCACCTTAATAAGGATCCTTTCGGGGTGGCGATGCCGTAACCCTTGGAGTCCAGGTTCCCTCCGACCTTCATGGTGTCGCACGGCTTCCTCTGCTCGATGTACTCGTTCATGGTGGACTCCAGCAGGTAGGCGTATTTCCCCTTGGACTTCCGCACGCGCAGCACGCCCTCCGCCGTTTTTTTCACGAACACGGAGGGCTCGGCGCTCTTCATGTACTGCCACATTTTGTCGAACAGGGCGATTTTAGAGCGCTGCGTGGGGAAACAGAGAAGGAGACCTCGTCACACCCTCTGCCCTCGTTACACCGGGATGCCAACGCTATGGAATCTGTCCCCAGGTCTAGGGACAAAAAAGACGAAGATGCACCTACGTGTAACAGTAGAGCTTAATCGGGTTCTAGCACGAGTAAGAACTAGCTTTTCTTTTCCACGAGATTAGATTACAAGTTTTAAGGATCAGCACGCGGCACACACAACACATAGGCTTTTTCTTGCTAAGTAACGCTACTGTTCCTGTAAATAAATCAGTGAGTTTCTCAGTCGTCATGATTTCAAATCAGCAAATCTTAGGGAAACGATAGTATATTTTACATTTGTGTCTACAGCACCCAGATACAGCCCATAGTGTCAATCCTAATGAAGTTTAAAAACATAAAAACTCTGAACCTGCTACATGGGCCAGTAGCCGTTAGCTTAGTCATTGCACAAAGCCAAGTGCTGCTGTGTTCACACAGCTCCATCAGTTCTATTGATTTCACAACTGTAAATGCATTCATATCGTAATCGGAGTAATCGCACTGAATGCTGCCAGGAGCAAGGAGGAGAGACACATTGATTACCGTGGAATTCATTTCAACTGAGAATGATTCCATGAAAACAGAATCTTTCAATTTTAAAATGTTTATGATAGCTGCCTCCACTTTAACAATTAACATAATTTCCTATGATCAGTAGTGCAGTGGAGGGTATACGTGGGTATACGCAGTATACCTACTTCCTTCTTAGTGGGCATAGAGTATACTCACTTCTTAATCCCTACTAGTGCACGTATCAATTAGTAGTCATCGATTTGCTAAATTAGAGTATACCCACTTCTCTAGAGTACACCCACTTCTCCAGGCACTACTACACCACTGCCTATATGATGTTGTCCATCCTTACTGGTACACATTTGCCTTCAGTTCTCTGTGTGGTGTAGGCTGATTTGTATGCCCTAGACAAACACTTTTAATCTTACTCATTTCACAGTGCAATTATAGCGATTAAAATAACTCGTTACATAATTCATTTTTGTAATCTAATTTCAATGATGATTGTTCAGTTTGTTTTTAAATCACTGTAGTGCAGCAGCTGCTCACTCTCTTCTAATTTAATATTTAATTAGAGCTTGGACATCTTGCCACCCAAATAACGTGGGATCTCTGTGCTTGCAATCTGACCATCTCATGGTCATAAAGCTGAGAATGCACAAACAATTTATGTAATTACAACTGTACAACAAAGGCAGCAAACTCAGCAAGTGAAAAATAAATCCTTTATTATTCACACTATAAATTCCACAAGGTAATGTCCCCACAAGTATGTAGCCATCAGCACATTATTAAGTTTGAAGAATTGACATCTATAAAGGCATATACCAACATAGCCAGTAGGATGTGTGTTTATATTTCAATATAAACCTTTGTTTAGTTATTAAAATGATGTCTCTTACCCTGAAAAATTCTTTTGTCGATCCAGAGTCCAGAGTGCCATAGGCAATCTCTGTTTGTTTGGCCAGGTCCTCTGCACCTTCAATAGGTGACACCATCCTCTCAACAGTCAGGAAGGCTGCGAGGTTAGCCGTGTAGGATGATATTATGATCAGCGTAAAGAACCACCATACCCCACCGACAATGCGGCCGGAGAGAGATCTATTGATAGGTGTGAAAGAAATTCACGGATGAAAGGTAAACGGTTGCAAGCATTTCTAAGTACATCTGTTTTCACACATGCCACAAAAGGAAACTATCACTGTGCAGTTGCAAGTCCTGCATTTGAGGCATTTGTTTTCAAGATTAGGTTGACTTACAAACTGGACAATCACGACTGTCCATCCAAACAGTTGTTGTCTATTCTTGTCTCACGGCTAAAACATTTTTCTGTATCTCTTACCTCCCAGAATACATATCCCTATTCACATAGAACAGAGGACAGACGAAATGCAATGAGTATAAGGGGTTGATTTACTAAAGGTTTGTGTGTACAAAATCATGCGTAAAACTGACCCGCAGAAAATCGTCTCAGGTGATCAACTAATGAGTTGCAAAGACGACTGTGTGTGTTAAAATTGAAAGATATGTGGATTTTTCATTTTTGCGGGTTAGCCTGAATGAATATGAAAAATTGGGCGTCCCTACGTTATTTCGTGAAATAGTGGGAGGAGGTCATGTAAATAGATTAGTTTAGCACATGTAATGCGATTTACTAAGCCCGATCATTTCAGTCCTGACAAACTTCTGTAACTCCAGGCAGAAACAAAAAGACATCCAGTGAAACAGTTCATAGTAAACTACCAGCTTGTTCAGTTTAACAGTAGCCTATACCTATACTGGTCAAAAGTCCTGTAGAATAATGGCAATAACTAATTATTTAACGGTCATACCCTAAAATAACAGAATTTATAGATTTTTTCACAATCATTAAAAGGTTTTTCACTGGCAACATTTTATATATATTTTTTCCCCCAGTGTAACCATTCCAAACACGCAGAATCTCTCATTTAAATATGGCTGTTTGCAGCAGGAGTAATTCACATAATGACTCTTAGTTGATCACCCGCAAAGTGTGAAATGATAGCACGTGCAAATACTATGACTGCGCACGCAAAATAACACCCCTTATTTGGAATCTTAGTAAATCGACCCTTAAATGTTTTAGAACAGGTGGCAAAATGCTTCTAAAAGATGAAAGCCTTGATGTACCCATCCAATAAGGCAAAGGTTAAATTTATTAATTTTACTGATGAACAAGCCCATGTAACTTTATGCTCTGTTGTTATATGCAAAGTGTCAGTGTGTGACGGATCTGGACATCAAGAATATCAAGAACCTGTTTACAGCATGGAAGTAAATGGTGTTACCCAGACATATAACTGTAGCACACTGACACACAGGCCATACGTTAATTCATCTGTATGTGATTATGTGGTAACAAACATTACAACACAATGGCCGTGACGGTAAATTGGAAGAAAGATTCCAGACTGATATTGCTGGTATGATGACATTTCTATGCCTGTTCCTTCCCCTCTTCCATAGACTGGGAGAAGTGCAAGTTGATCTACTGTTTGAGGGGTAAGATATGTACTGCAGACAGAAATAGAAATTAATTATTCTCAACAATACCTACTGCACATAAGGAAACTGTTAATATTCACACACAGAATTTGAATGAGCAAAACAGGAATTCCATGCTGTTTTTGTTGGTAAATTCTGAAAATATGATATCACCGAACCGAAACTCTGACCAATTCTTGTTTATTGTCCAATTTCAGTTTTTGGAGGGGGAGTGTCAAATTAAAGCTGGAGTAGGCAACCTTTTTTTTTTTTTAGAAAGACATCGGGGAACGGTCATGCTTAGTTGGTAGCAATCAAAGAAAGAACTGCTGTGAGAGAAATCCAGCACCATACACTGTGTTTTAACCCGCACATTATGCATTCTAAAACCAGGGATTCGGCCCGAATTCTTCTTTTAAAAACAAAGTGGCCCATGATGTTAACCAATTAAAGAGATAGGCCGGTTCATGAACCAATCAACAAAATAATGTTGAGACAGTTTCACCCGCTCCTGCATCACCGAACGGGTCTTTATAAAATTGGCTAGCTACATAATTAAGCTAGACATCACTGTCAGTTGTAGTGTTTGAAAAAAACTGGCTAGCTGAAAGATTAGCTCCTTTATTTATCACTTATGACATCATATTGTAAAACGTACAGTAGAGTACCAAATTGGGACTAGGTGTATCGGGTAACTGTCTGGGATAGAGGGTAACATTGTTCAACAATCTACATGTAGAGAAAATATTTTGCTAACGTTAACTATCGAGAACCATCTGGGTGACAGCTAACTTTAGACTAGTGAACTTAGCAAAACAATTACTTCATTAGCTACAGAAGCAACCAAACCCGGTGACTAAATGGAAAATGTGTTACTGTTAAATTCTGCAACGACGAAAAAGATTCAGTTGTTTTACCTGCACTCCTAGAGCTTACATTTTTAGTGTAGCTATGCCAGTCTGTAATCCTGATTCGTAGCTAGAAACGCGTTCGCAACGAGGTATGTGGAGAAGCCGTGGCGTGGCGGGCGGTTGTGTGTCTTTCTCTCTGGGCAGGGCCAATGGGCGCTATGACTTTCAAAATGTTTTCTCAACATTGCAACTGTTGAGAAAGTTGCCTACTCCTGCTTTAAATCACAGTATTAAAACCTCACAGATAGGAACACTTTTGGAAGGGTGTTCCTATCTTTTGAGTAATCTATCGGGGCGCTAACTAACATTATTGAAGTGCTATTAAACAGACCTCTCACTTTCAGAGAAATCTCACCTATACTACCATTTACCTTTACCATATTCAAAGCTATCTGGCTATTTCTTTCCACTTTCCATTGTGCCTTTTCTCTTGTGATTCATCCAATGTTTTAGTATTTACGAGTTACTGTCTTGCCACCACAGTGCCTCTTTTCCCATAGCTCTATCACTGATTCTTAAGAGACTTAGCTGCCCAAGCATCTTGCTGAATGTTTTTTTTTATTGGTGGCTGTCAGTCTTTTTTCATTGGCTTGGATTGTGAAACACAACTCCTGAATGTGATTCTGGCTACAATTTTCTGGAAACTCAACTCACAGCACTTGCAAGATAAAATGCTTTCAATTGTATGTAGCACATGTATACATGATGAATTTTCGATAAATATTATCGTGGCTAAATTGAGTCAAAAATCTTAACATGTGTTCTAGGCTACATAAAACTATAACAGCAAACACCAAAAGACAAGGAACCCAAGTCTGTGCTTACTTTTCAGCAGGAGACTCAAAGGTGTGGCTATTCCCAAAAGAGCACTGACAGAAGCAGAAGGTATACACATTTGGAAAGAAGATGTTAAGTAGGCGGTAAGAGAGGTCACTTGCAAAGCTGTTACCGTGCTACAGTCAGCTATAATGGCATTTATATAGACCCATTGGCCGTGGACCGTAAAGCTGTTACCGTGCTATAGTCAGCTATAATAGCATTTATATAGACCCATTGGCCGTGGACCGTAAAGCTGTTACCGTGCTATAGTCAGCTATAATAGCATTTATATAGACCCATTGGCCGTGGACCGTAAAGCTGTTACCGTGCTATAGTCAGCTATAATGGCATTTATATAGACCCATTGGCCGTGGACCGTAAAGCTGTTACCGTGCTATAGTCAGCTATAATGGCATTTATATAGACCCATTGGCCGTGGACCGTAAAGCTGTTACCGTGCTATAGTCAGCTATAATGGCATTTATATAGACCCATTGGCCGTGGACCGTAAAGCTGTTACCGTGCTATAGTCAGCTATAATGGCATTTATATAGACCCATTGGCCGTGGACCGTAAAGCTGTTACCGTGCTATAGTCAGCTATAATGGCATTTATATAGACCCATTGGCCGTGGACCGTAAAGCTGTTACCGTGCTATAGTCAGCTATAATGGCATTTATATAGACCCATTGGCCGTGGACCGTAAAGCTGTTACCGTGCTATAGTCAGCTATAATGGCATTTATATAGACCCATTGGCCGTGGACCGTATCATGGGAATATGCAGCAAAAACACGGTACCCCTCCAAGAGGACAGGAAATGGGAGTAACCTCATGCATTTTACGGCCTCGGCATGGTGCGTATATGTTTGCAGAAGGAATACGCGATCGATGTCCAAAGCACGACCTCAATCGCATATTTCTCGTCCTGCGTCGGCTCTTTGCTGTAAGAGGGAGAGTTTTGACACGTACTCTCAGGGAACAAAGAGGTTTCTTTTTTGCGAGGGAGAGATCGTAGACTAAGGGAAGGGTTTTTTTTTCCAGGAGGCAAACATATATGCACCATGGCATCAGACTGGGGCCGCAAATGCGCGAGGCCAGAGCGTGCAAGCACAGACGAACCAACCTTGGCGAAATATCGCATCCTTGCTGCATAAAGGCACCAAGAGAAAACCACAGACTATTAAATATCCCAAACTCGTTAGTCGACTCGGTGGTCTGTATCTGTCCGTCCTCGTACTCCTCGGTGTGCCACTCGTAAGGGCTGAAGCGGCTGACCAGGAAGAGCACCACGCTGACCCCGATGTACGCGAACACGATACACATCCAGATCTCGTACGCCAGGGGGTCCAGGAAGGAGAAGACCCCCGGTTTAGATTTCTGGGGCTTTTTGATCATGATGGAGATGCCCAGACTCATGAACGGCTTTGAGAAGTCGATCACTTCCTCGCGTACCAGGGTGATAGTTAACGGAGCCACCGCTATGTCAGCTTTCTGTTGGAGAAGGGAAAAAAGTGAAAGAGCACGCTTTTCAGATTACAGCAGGCTACACTACTGAAAATGCTTCACATTGCCTGTGGTTTCATACACCAGAGTTGTGCATTCCTGATTCTGGAGGGCCAAAGCAGCCAGGTGGAGTAAGTTAACTGTGTAATCAAGTTATTTAATGAAACAGCTGAGTAACCACAAAAACCAGCAGAGATTGTGCTTCTCCAGGCCCCAAGAAACCAGGAGGACTGAGTTGACTGTCTAATTAAGTGCTTTAATGAATCAGTTAAGCTGAGTAAACACAAAACACAAAAAACTAGCAGACATCCTGGTTCTCCAGGACCCAAGAAACCAGGTGGACTGAGTTAAATGTCTAATGAAGTGCTTTAATGAATCAGTTGAGCTGAGTAACCACATAAACCAGCAGACACCCTGGTTCTCCAGGACCAGGGCTGAAGAGCACATATAAGAACAGCATAAGTATCACAGAGCATGTTCATCATACACAATAAACCCTCTCTGTGGGCTCCACTATGGCAAATTTTCAACCAACAGGACTTCTAACCACCCCTGGGGCCACATGTATAAAACTCTGAGTAAAAGAATGTGTAAAAGAACGCTCAGGGTGAAAGTCGGAAATCTGCTAAAAAAAAGTTTTGCATTTTCTACCTCTGCCTTTCTGTCACGGTGTCGCCATATCACACGGACTCCAAACATTGCGTACGTAAGGTGTCCATCGTGTGCAGAGGTACGCAGATTCTCACAGCACGTTATATTATACATCTGAATTTCTGCGCTTTCACGGCTTCCTGAGGGCATTCTTCTGCTCAGCACTGTTTATACATGTGGCCCCTGGTGTGGGCAGAATTTCACTCCAGACTGTACCAAGGACTTTATTAGTACTAATGCATTATGCTGAAGTAAAACATGTAATCATTATATTAAAACACTTAAAAATATATTGGCAAATATGGTTCAGTGCAGAATATTTTCACTGGGTAATATACATATTCCCGGTACACATACTGTATCATCCACGTGTACAGCTAGATTTATTAACTAAAGTAATTCAGGCTAAATACCTTTTCACAGAGGGTCTGCTGTTTTAGATCTCATCACACAGACTGAAATTGTAATTGGGGAGAATGTTTGCACTTCACTTGGTCAACATTCACCAAATATTTTGGTAAAATTAACACAAGTGTACTGGCATAGTGCTCAATATTAAAAAATGTTCATATTTAAAAAATGAATATGGCTCAAAGAGGCATGATTTTCAAGTCTTGAAAGGTAAAAAAGATTTTATGCATGTGGACAGACTTTTAAGTTTAGAAAATGACCTGTATCAAGCAGCCATCCATGTAATTTCAAGCCAGGAAAAAGCTTGCCAAGCAAAATGAACGAAGCTACTAAAATCCTGAGACAACAACCAAAGAAGACAATAGCTAGTAATTAAGTGTTGTTCGGAACAACAGGCAAACCATTTAGGCAAACAATAGGCAAACCATTTGTATGGCCAGAACAATATATTCCACATTTCTTTAGATAACGTTTCTTTAGATATATTGATCTGAAGATGGGGAAAAATATTGATTCCATCTATTAAAAAACAAACACGGAGAACAAAAAAGACCTGCTTTTTGAAGGCTAAACAATTTGTCTTCCTTGACATTTGAGCCTTTTCACAGCATGTGATAGTCCCCTTGGAGAGTATGTACCCGACCAGCATTGCTGGAAGTGATATTTGCTATGTGAGGCATTTCGTCTAACACATTATCTTAAAATAACAAGAAATGAACTTTCCAGCCAGTGGACTGTTTTCATCCTGCGCATTAACTTAACTGGGTCATCTTACTTCCCCGCAGTGCTGTCGTTCAACCCCAAGGGAATGCCTGCACACTTGCTCATGAGCAGACAAGATAATCTGTGTCTTTTTACATCACTTCTTTTCATAATTGAATGTGCTGTTTCACACAGATTATTGTATACACAGTACACAGGGTAGGTGAATGAGCGCTTATTCAATACCAGGATGTCAGTCGTCTTGTTAGTGAAAGAATCTCATAAAACCTGTATGTCCTGTCAATTACCTGCACATTATTAAAAATATGAAATACGTACTATAGACGAACATAGGGTATAATTCATTCTCAATCAGATGCATTTTCTGCCACTATGACCTATGAGAAAAGGTTGTACTACTGATTTGAAATTAATTTAGTGAACAAGCAAAACTGCCACAAAAAAATGCCGCTGCATTTTTAAAAGGTCCATCTACGGATGCTCGCGAGGCTCAAGTTGAAAATATTGCATGAATTCAATGCAGATTTGGTTGAATTGTCTGCTTACTTACCCCGTACACTAACTCTCCAACCATCCCGTTCCAGATCTTTGTGTCAGCATCTCTAGCCCCGTACTTTCCGTCTCCGACTATCTTCAGCTGATATTTGAACCCACAGTGCTTGGCTATCTCTGCAGCCAAATCCACACAGTAGCCTCATACCTATCGTTGTCCACAAACAGGTCAGAGTTCTTCTTGAGCATCACATACGGAGCTTCCTGAAATTGGCAAAAGGGGAATAAAATTGCTCTGCATTTAGTACGGAGAATGGCATTAAAAATGTAATTAATAAGCTGAGGACGACAGGAAATAAACAATATTTCCTTAAATGCATGTACCAATGACCATGGCTATGTATGTTTATAAATAGTCAAATGAATTAACAAACAATCAAAATCATTATAGTAGCTAAGAGATAAGAAAGTGATAATTACCAAAATTGTGGTCACTACGATCGTCTTATTTTCGATTCCCAGTGATTCATTTGGAAAGATATCTGATTTTGTGACGGCCATTTTGTCAACCTCATTCCAGTATCCAATCTGGAGAAAAAAAAGCAAACCGACATGTGGCAACAACTGGGAAAGTACTTTGTACTGAGGCGCTGCATTCACCAAAAGAGCTCTGCTCGTGCTGTTCTGAAATACTGCATTCACAGAGAGGGCCACTGATGCCATTGTACAGTGAAAGTTGAACAAATTTCATGCCAGCAACTGAAGTCGGTTTCACTTGAATGGACATTAATTGACGATTCCGTGGAACATAAAACGAGGTGCTTTGTGGTCGAATTGCGTTCACACTCAGCTGAATGGGTCTTTCTTTGGGTATGGCCGTACAGTCGCTGCTTCGCAAACAATTTCAAGGGCGAATTGTCGACTCTGAGATAAAAGTAATCTTCCGGTCGTAATGTGTCAATAATAAATGAAAGCGTTTTCCCAAAGAACAGTGGATATAAAATATGCATCCTTCATAATTTTGTGTCATTCTTTTTTTTTTTTTTATAAACGGAAGGCAGCTTTTGTATTTGAAAGTCAGCCGTCCTGCAGATCGCGCCACAGTCTCACCTCATTTTGTGTTCTTGTGAGTGAGCGCATGTATAATAACGGCCACGAGGAAAGAGTCGCCTTACCTTTACCGGGCCACTGCTTTTCAGTTCCATGACATTAACTGAGTAATTGATTCTTCTGCCATACTGATCAAACTGGATAGTTCCAGTTAGGCCTTCCACACGCACCTAAAGATGACAGAAACAGTGACGGCTCTTTTTTTAAAACAGATTTTCCCATACTTCCTTTCCTAAAATATGACCGGGAATTACAAATACGACTGGGAATCCCCCATTCTGTTCCATCCTCTTTCACTGCAGCGTCCTCTTTAAATTTTGGAGAGCGCGGTCAGGCGCGGCTTCCTTCCTCTCTGCAATCCTGCTGGAGGCGTCCACTTCATGTGCAGCCGATGCAGCCAAATTGCAAACGGCTCCAACAGATTCCTTCTTGTGCGATGGGACGAGGGACAGCCCTGAGGACTAGCACTCTCCCTTCCGCTGTGACTAATTTTACCCTGTGGAGCTGCCCGCCACAGTCTCCATATGTGCGGTCAGGAATCAATATTAGACCGTGAGGCAGGCACATCACTGAAAACTCACATTACAGTCAAGCTCATTGTAATGAATCCTCACTCGAATCAGTGGACAAAATCCTACAGTGCTGGAAGACTGGGACAGAAAAACTTCACTATCTAAATGGGTAATAGGGTGTGACTGTAATGTGCTGTTAAGTGCGTGAACCAATTGAAAGACTTCTCAACATAGCAAAACATTAAGATTGGTTCAGATCTGTGATAACACATAATCTACCCAATCTAAGGTCACATGAACCCTCATTCCCCTATCCTCACAGAACACATCCCTTCTGTACTTACAGTTCTGGCTTGCCAGTGAGACAAGGGTTACCTAGTCCACATACGGTGCATGACCCAATCAGATACTATCAAAATTATTATTCTCATTATATTTTCGATAACCCAAAAGTAAGCGCTACTGGTTTTCACATTCCGCGATAACTGAAATAATTACAATCTTATGAAAAGAGGCATCGAGCTCTGCCCTCTGACGATAACGTAACAGTCCCATTGGAATGGCTTTCGAATGCCTTGCTTGGGCAATGTTATGGAAAGTTACAAAAGGTCACAAACAAAGTGTCCACTGTAACGTCTCACCTGTTTCAGTGCCCGTTCTATTTCCACCCCTTGTGACCAGGGCACCGCGGGATTGGCCAGACAGTCCCCGTTGTTGCCTCTCCTGATGATGTCGATCCTCTGTTTGTACAGGTGGCGAAATGCCTCCGTCATCACCTGCACTGAGTCGTAGGTGAGCGCCGAGGTGTACTACACACAAGAGAGGACATAAAACAGTCACAGTGGGGACAAAAAGTCTGAGGACACTACCATGTTATGATACTCCAGTTACACTTCTTATTCAAGAATACATTATTGAAAGAAGTTACAAACCAACATTTTAACACGTCCAAAAACGCTCGTATGAAACTGGAAGCTATGTGATTTATCTGGTTCGTCCAGCATAAGCTAAGCGTTTTCTCAATTCATTGTCACATTGCAGTCAAATAGTAACAAATGTGCATTCCTAAAGCTGAATATACAAATATGTGGGCTATTTACAATGAAAACCATCTATTCATTGAATGAATCTGCCATTCCACCCATTAATGTCGCTAGTGCTCTTACATTAAAAATACCTACGCACTTTTTTACTTATATTATTAAAAAATAATGTATTCTTGAATAATAAGTATAAGCATAGTATCATAATTGTATTAGCCCTTGATACATAATGAAAACTATCAGTTCTTGTTGGCACGGTCCCCACTGTATACAGCATTCTTACAGTTTCAACAAGCACAAGTCGTTCGAGTCAAACCTTTGCCCTTGATTGCCTCACCCTAATTTTACTGTCAGCTCCTGGGTACTCTTTCTCCTCCAAAGCCTCCCATCTCTGATCAAACTTGGCCACCAAAGGTTGTCGAAATCGACAATCTGAAATCCGGACACATTTGCGCCGCCGTACTGGATTTTTGATAAATCTCCATCAATAAAGCCCTGAAAAATGAAAGAGAGATCAAAAATGGATATAAAGATAAAAAAGGAAAACTTATTTAACAACTTACTTTTATAAATGCAGGTCTTATTTTTTAAGAGTATTTTAATATATTTTAAACAAGAATATATTCATATAACAAAAGGCCAATCAGTATACCAACAAGTCAATCAAAATTCTAATTAAATACAATACAATAGTAGCATAAAAAAGTTTTTAAAAAAAATTATACATACCAAATTTGCAATAATGTAGTGATATCCTTTGACGTGCCTACCAATCGTGATAACCTATAAGCAAAAAGAGGGGTAAGTCTCCATTACAGTTTGAATCAATAATAAGTTTTCTCCAGTACTACATCCAATGAAAACAATTAACAGCAGTGTATTCAGCTCTTTTGATTTTTCCAGTTGTTCAGAGTAATTATAATAGCAGTGCTGAAATAGAGCCAACATTCAGCACAGTACTAATATGAAACATGGAAAATACTATATATTGTAGACATGGGAAATAAGAAATATAATGGACAATGTAATGTTAAATAAACTTCACGGAAATCAATTTTTTAAAACGCTAAATTGTACGGTCCGAAAGAGGTAACAACTTTAGCATTTACCCATATGTTGTGAAATTATGTATTTTGATAGTATATTTTACTTTGTTATAATGCAGTATATTCCATTTCTGTAAGGAATAAAGGCTATGAATTATGTGAAAAAAACCCTAAAATAAAGCAGACTGGAGAACAACAAAGGGAAGCCATAGAATCCAGCAGCGGGGCAGGGAGATTGGGGATATTTTATAAAAATGAATTACATTTGTAGCACACTGTAAGCATACAGCAACCTGCATTTAGTATGCACAAGAGCTCTTGCTTTTCCACTCATTTGCTTTTTAAAGTGAGTGCTATAGGAATTTGTCAATGGTACATAAAATTACCAGGATAAATAAGGCCCAAAAGACACCCCCAGGGTTCCGCCACAGCCCACATTATTAAAGGACTGTATATACAGCATGAAGCACTTGCCATTTGTAGCAAGTGCTGACAAAAAAGTGCCTCTGGTTTTCATGAAATACCAAGGCCCTCTGAGCTGAGCAGCTGTTTCAGAAATGTCCTGCTGAGATATGATTTCAAGTTTTCTTTTTGCTCACCTGCTCCATGATGTCTTTCACTTTGTCCTGTTCGCAGTCCAAAATGACCCTCTTCTCCTTCTTGTTCTCGAGGTCTTGGAAGAGCGAGCGGTAAGCCTCGTCCTTCTTTTCGTCTTTAAGATTGCCGACGTTTTATTGCGGTCACCTGCCATTTTCTCTCCGCAGCTGTGTCCAGTACTACCTGAAGTGTCGACAAACCTGGTGGGAAAACAAAAAACTCTTAGCTTTGTGCTTTTTTTATACCTCCGATTACATTCTATCTGTGTAAATACCCTGAGATGGAGTCAAAGTCATTGTTTTATGTACAGTGTAGGCCAAGACCTGTCAATTTCAGAAGCCATAAAAGAAACAAGATAAAATAGTATTGATTAGAAATCAGAAAGAATAGTGCTTTCACATTATTTATTCACCCAAAATAAATATTTTATCCTGAAAACTTTTTTTTTTTTATCAAAGGGAATCTTTATCAGGTCAGCCAAAGACAAAATATGCACCCAATGGGCCTTTTCATTTGGGTTATAGGAACTAAAATAGGGCAGGAACTATCCAGAACAGGGACTACATGGTTCCTGGAGTGTGTTTGTCTTCGTACCGCACCTTAAGAACTTAAGTGAGGGAAAAAAAGTGACGGTACGTTTTGTCGGTTACGTTTGGTTCCGGTTATTTGCGTGTGCATCGCATCCAAGCAAGTTACCCGCTGTGAAATATACGCCATTTATTTATTCATTTTTGTTTATACTGTGATATAGGCTCTTGTTTAATCTTAAAACAAGCTTAATGCTTTCAGAGCAATGCTAAGATTATGGCCAGCATTATGAGCTGATATGATGATGTAACATAGGATGAAACATGTGCCAGAGGTGACTCATTTGATAAGTCACTGATGATGTAGCCTAAACTAAATAACAAACAAAAAAATCTGCTTAATCACAGTGAAAAATTAATTGCTTACTCGCTTTCTCCCTAGCTGCTGCTAAACGTTTTTCTGTTGCCGGTATTTAAAAATGGTGCTTGGTCTGCTTGGTGATTCCTGCGAATATTGCGTTTGACCAATCAGAGACTTTCAGTAGCTACTGCAAAACCCACCCCAAAAGTTTGCGGACCACCGAAGTACTACCTCGCGAGCAGGGACTAAAAAGGGGGATAGGAACCATGCCCCGGGAACTAAAATGGGCCCCAAGGGGGGAAAACGTTCTGGAAAAAGTTCCTGAGTTCCGGAAAAGGTTCCTCCTCCGGTGGAAAAGGGCCACACATGTCTCACAGGGTTCACATACGGCTCACAGCCCAAATGCAGCTCATGAAAATACATGTCAGTAAGCTAAAATAATAGTCACTGTTATAAGTAAGGTGAAAGTTGCTAAAATGCCCCAAAATATTGGATGGAATGAACAACTTTACAATAGTAATGAATTAGAAGCTAGTTTACCCAGCATTATGACATATTATAATAAAATGAAACATTACTATGCAGCAGACCAACGCACTGGATAGTTTAATGAGTAATGAATCTCCTTCACTACTGTAATGACTGTATTTTTCCATGGATTGGATTTTTACCAGTGTTATTGGGGTTAGATTAGCTGAGCCAGGATCCGCAGCAGTTACCTGAAGAGCAACTGCTGTTTTGGAAGAATGCGCATCCCATCTTTATGGATTTACATATTTTTTATTAACAAGAACAGTCTATTCTTCACATCAAAAGAATAAATGATAAAAGCGGTAACAAGAGCCAGTCAGCAGGCGAGAATAGCTTTTGTGCATAAAGACACCTCTTCTCTCACCTCTTTCTACGCGCACTTGAATTGTGACGACGATGATGTCACAAAAGAATAATAGCCAAAGTGGAGCTGTTCATTTGCACAGGGAAGCTATGACATTTCCAATACAAATGCGACCCTTCGTGACGCAGGCCTCCTTTCAGCCGAGAATGTAGAGCGACGTGACTTCATTCAGCAGGTATGGATCGGCGGTGTCCCATGAATAGCGAGAGAGGTTTCAGGCAGATGCGAGGACACATCAGAGCTTCGCTGAAGTCCGGAGGATAAGGACTGTTGTGCAGGATAATACAGCACCATCTGCGTGGATCAGGCTGACGCGGTGAGCACAGTTTATGGAATCGGCCTTCCGACTGATTGACACGTCAGAGAATCCGCACAGAAACCACGCCATTCGCCATGGAAACAGAGGTAAGGACAGTACAGTGGTTAGGGAGCCAGGCTTTTAACTGAGCTAAAAGGTTCAAATCCCAAGTGGGGAACTTCCATTGTTCCCTTGAGCAAAGCTGCATTGCTTCAGTAAAACATGTCCTAGCCATATAAACGGATTATGTGTAAAAACCGCAAACTGCGTAAGTCGCCATAGTTGGGCAATGTTCATTAGGCTAGAGAAGGAAGTTACCCTCCATTCAATGCTGCCTCTGCTGGTGCCACACCGTAAAATGTTCAGGGTTAGTTCAACACTCGCTGTGTTTATTTAGTCAACAAGGGGAAATTCTCTATCAGTGTAAAATGTACGCAATGTGTCATAGGAGGAAGTGAGGAAGAGAGTGTGAATTATACTGACGCTTGGGTCGTATAAATTTGAGAGATCAATTGGTTTCTGTAAGAATTACCGATGAAAATATGGAACCTACACAGGAGTGTAAAATGGCTGAACATCTAGCATTAGATTGCATTATTCACACACAAACACTATCATCTTCTACTCATGATAAGCAGCATTAGAAAGGCATGGGAATTGGCACCCCCTGTGACTTTGACCCCCAAAATATACATACTCAGGGTTATACAAAATCTTAGCCAACTGTTTTCACTCACCAAATGCTCACATGCACAGGAATTCATACATTTAATCATAAGTGAGGAAAAATATAATAAACCAATCATCCATGGTGACAAACATAGTATGCTGTCAAAAAATGATTTGCTGTGTATTCATTCAACCTTTGCTCAGTGAAACAACAACAGTGTCCCGCCTGAGATCTAAATGCAGGTTTCAAGTTTAATCCGAGGAGTAGGTCGAGACACTAATGATATTGCATTCATTGAATTAAACGTAAAAGGCATAATAATAACTTTGGGGCTTTAGTAGTCAAGAAGTATTCATAAATATTTAAAAGGTATTTCCTTATACGTTATGCTGTTACACTAACTTATTCCCCTTCCAATTAGAAAATTCTGCCAATGATGTTAATGACATTTTTTGTGTGTACCACTTGCCTCCACTCGGGCAGGCTGTATTTGAGGAACATATTAATGAATGTAACTGGTGGCTTCCAAAAAGGGGCCCCCTCTGGTGGCGACATCAACACTCTCCAGGAATCAAAGCGCAATGATTGACAGCTCCTTGTCCCGGAGGGCCAGAGCGCCACGGGATTCAGAGTTTCCTTTCAATCAGTGTCGTATTTACACCTGGAGCACCAGGTGAGCTGCCTTCCAGTCTCAATATTGACTTCCATTAAATCCTTTAAGAGACTAGGAAGGTATGAGACCAGCAGAGTCCTGTTGCTTTTGTCTGAACCAGTGCGCCTTTTATACTGGCTATTTTGCCTCGAGCAAGAACTAATCCAGAGTGATTTTCAGTTATTATGTTAATACTTTTATCCAATTTGATTTGACTTAATTCAATCTATTGAATTCTAACATCAAGTCCAAGTTTGGGCATCTGGACTTTTTCTGGGTTAATTGAGACCACTAAAACTGATTCATGTTGAGTGCAGACAAAGAGGTGGCACCTGTTCAGAAACAGACATTGGGATTGATGTGGGTCACTCATCTCAACAACGGCGAGCGACGACTGTTATGTGGCAATCATGTTTGTGGTGGAATATTTTGGTCACATAGTAATTGTGCCATCACACTGTCTCTGATTTGAATTTAATGTGCAAAAATAAAAAGTGCCGGATGAAAGGCTAATAAAATACTGGAGCCATCATTGTACCTTCCTAAGCCAAACATATACAGTGCCCTCCACTATTATTGGCACCCCTGGTAAAGATGAGTAAAACGGGTTATAAAAAATTCACCGTTTGGTGAATTAGCTTAATCTAACACTGAAAAAATGAGAAAAATACAACCTTTAATAGAATTGAATTTATTTTGAGAATTATTGGCACCCCTGCATTTATATATAGAATAAAGTAATCATTTTTAATATTTGGTCACATATCCTTTGCATGCCATGACTTCCTGATGTCTGTGACCCAACAACATCAAAAGACTCTTGATCTTATTTTCTGGTACTCTTACAAGCGATACTATAACGTCTCTGCATTTGAATGGATCTCTATGGGAATTGGGGGGTGGGACTAGATTTAGCTGTAAATTACACTAAGCCACACATATAAATATGAGACCATGCTTAGCACTTAAAATGGCCCTCCCTTAATCACACCCCTCCACATAAGTAATAAATCTTTTTTGCTCAGATGTCAACAATACAAACAAAAAGATAATTACAAGACTGTGGAACTTTCAAAGCACCTTCAAATATACTGAGATTTGCCGAATATCTTCCTAAAATTGGACTACAGGCTTCTAGAACTCTCTTCCTGATAGCATATGGCAAAGCAGTATTGCAGTAGTATTACTTTATTAATAAGCTCAAGAAATGGTTCAAAGCAAATAACTGCGACTAGTGAATTCAAAGGTTGGCCCTGACACCGTCAAATTTTTCACTGCGTCATAAATAGATTTTATAAGAACACCGTGTTCCTTTCTGTCTGCATCTCCAAGCACATTCTGTTTCTACATTCGGGTTGTACTGTACTGTAACCTAACATTCAAGTAAAAATAAATAAATAAATTGACAATGTCCATGTCAAATAACTCGGGCTATCATTTTGACAAGCTTCACATTTTTATATTCTTCCCTGCATTTCTTAGTTTTCTCAGTCCTTTTGTAACCGAGATGAAGCGTAGAAAGTGTGACCAAAGAATTCCAATATATAATTCCGCTATTGAAACACACGGTGGAAAATAGGCGTGCCAAATATTTTTGACAGATATTTCATTGCAATATCAAAGGAAAAGAAATATAATTTTGGGTTTGATACTGAGTGAGGCTAAGGAGCCAGGGAGCAGAGTGATGAATAGAACGTGATGTTAAGCAAAAGGAAGCAGAGTGATGAATAGAGCGTGATGTTAAGCAAAAGGAAGCAGAGTGATGAATAGAGGGTGATGTTAAGCAAAAGGAAGCAGAGTGATGAATAGAGCGTGATGTTAAGCAAAAGGAAGCAGAGTGATGAATAGAACGTGATGTTAAGCAAAAGGAAGCAGAGTGATGAATAGAGTGTGATGTTAAGCAAAAGGAAGCAGAGTGATGAATATAGCGTGATGTTAAGCAAAAGGAAGCAGAGTGATGAATAGAACGTGATGTTAAGCAAAAGGAAGCAGAGTGATGAATAGAGCGTGATGTTAAGCAAAACAGGACGAACGGCAGCTGAACAAATTGAAAGGAATACATGGAAACACAGCCGTTAGATATCGTTAGCCTTGAAGCTGGATTGTTAAATGTTTTATGATATAATCCTTCCTCCATCCATAACATTGCAATGTATCTGTCCCCAATGTCTCGCTGATGAAATGGCCGCTGAAGCTTCTCGGAAGTCTGGCAAGACGGGCCACCGAAACGCCTCAGCCGTCCCCCAACTCGTTTGTTTAAAATGCTTTAAATGGTTAACTCCACTCTGATATCAGGGAGTATGTTTTTTTTTTTTTAATGCAGAGAAATGTCAACGCTTAGAACTGCTTGCCAGGTCAAATGTAGGCCTGATGCAATTCTGGATACCCTAGATGGCCTGACTGGTCTGTACTGTATCCAGTCTTATATTCTTGTGTTCAAATACTGCCACAGTTGTTTGTTTGTGTGCGTGTGTGTGGGGGGGATTTTTCTAACAGCAAAATTCACTAAAGACACCACTATCTGCCAGTGGTGACTGTGCCTTGCAGTCCCGCAAGGCTGTATCATTGCCCAGAGAGAGTTCATGCAGCTGGGCAAACCCCTGCCTCATCATTCTCAGGCCACATTCCAGTTGACCAGGCACCTGCAGTCTGCCCGGGGGTAGCTGTGTCATTTGCACAGAAGCTGCAGCAGCTCATCTGGAGGACTGCAAGGGGAGGAGAACAGGCAGTAGACCGCATGTCCTTTGGCATGCGTGCTGGTGCATGTGCGCTCAGCGATACGACCGAAGGTACCGCGGACAAGGGGATGTGCCCGTGGAAACGTCATTGGGCATTCCAACCGTGGTGAGCAATATGGGAAAAAATAGATTCCAAAGAAACTATCGCGCTCTTGATTGACAACAGTGACTTAACTAACCTAATTCATTTGTGACGTCAATCCAGTTGTGGTATCTAAAGAAAACTCTCAAAGGATTTCTCCAAAATGAATAAAAACCACTGAAAACATGTATTGTAATTTTCACCCTTGTTGATTTATAGCAAGCAGATATGGCATTGCTCACCTGAAACAGAAACATTTTATTCATATTCATTAATATATAATTACAGATTTACATTCAGACAAGCACCGCAGTGTATTTCAGTATGTGTGTGTTTGTGTGGGCATTTGTAATTATATGCCAACTGATTTGTTCAATAAAAATAATACATTTCTGCTCTTTTTTAATGTCAATAAGGGGAGAGGTTTTCTTGCTTCTTCTCAGAATTAAGATAAATAATTGCTTTTTTCTTTCACAGTTTGTATGTTCTGCCACTGGATAAGGAGTGGTATATAAACATGAATGTGATGTAAGTATAAGTGTCAGTCTCATTATTACTCTTATACATAATTAGTCACATGGTTTAACTGATTAACTAGTACTATTTAAACTCTGCATACATATTTGGCTCCATACAGCAGAAATAAAGGTAATCTCAATGCGTTTTTTCTTGCTCTGTAGATACATTACATGGCCAGAAGTATATGGACACCTGCTCATCCAACATCTCATTCCAAAATCATGGGCATTAATATGGAGTTGGTCCCCATTTGGTGCTATAACAGCCTCCACTCTCCTGGGAAGGCTTTCTAGATGCTGGAACATTGCTTTGTGGATTTGTTTCCATTCAGTCAGAAGACCATTAGTGAGGTCGGAGTCGGCTTTCCAATTGATACCAATGGTGTTTGATGGGGTTGAAGTCAGGGCTCTGTGCAGGCCAGTCAAGTTCTTCAATACCGATCGCGACAAACCATTTCTGTATGGACCTCTATTTGTGCATGGGGGCATTGTCATTCTGAAACAGGAAACGGCCTTCCCCAAACTTTTGCCACAAAGTTGGAAACCCTGAATTGTCTAGAATGCCGTATGCTCTAATGTTAGGATTTGCCTTCACTGGAACTAAGGAGCCTAGCCTGAACCATGAAAAACAGCCCCAGACCAAGGGGTGTCCAGATACTTTTGGCCACATAGTGTATCTTGTGGGTTACAAATTATTTACAACTCTATTGTTTGTTTCTTGGTTCTAAAAGCAAATGTTAATCTGATGACACTTTATATTATTACACTGAGAAACGATGAGCCTAAGGAATATAGATATCGTCGTAAGGTTCCTAAATATCTTATCAGTTTAGGGTTTCATGCATAGCGTCAGATAAAAACATTGTCCAACAGGTGCTTAAATCGGGGACACAAGGGGTGTTCACACCGCCAGTTCCTTAAATGAACTGTTCCCTGTTTAATTTGTTTACACATCATGCTAATCTGGACAGGGCAAATTACAAATATATTTGCCATCCCTCAGAGCTTGTATAAAAAAAGATGTTACAACCGAGTCATTTTCTTAGGTAATATATTCTACTGAAATTAAATTTCCGCCATGAACCAACCGCATGAAACAACAACACAGCAGTAAAATCAGGCAAATTATAGCCTGGAATTCATTAAAATGTATTCATTACACAGGACTGGAGACAAGTAATTGCAAACTGATGAAAATAAAGTTTACTGACTAAAATCACATACCTCTATAAGTTAATTAAGAAAGTTATCTATTCTGCAGTAGCTAGCAACTAATTTTCTTGTGATTTAGACAATTGTTATTTTGAATCATTGCTGCAATAGCTAATCCCCTACCCGATACTTGATCATCATTTTTGTTGGTATTTAGTACAACTGTAAATCTGGGGCCTGTATCACAAAGCAGGATTACTGAGTTAGCTGGATAACTGCACTGAGTAAAACACGGAACAGCTCTTTTTACTGCATGTTCCAGATTTTGGAAGGATTCGGGTTTTACTCAGTACAGTTATCCAGCTAGCTCAGTAATCCTGCTTCTTGATATAGGCCCCAGGGCCCAGTAGTTCAAAACTTTGAATCCCTATCCGATTGGATCAGATTTGGATTTTGGGTAGTTCAAAACCAAAAAACAGGATTAGGATCACTTTGATATCCGATCGGATCAGGAAATCAAATCCAAGCTTTAATCTGGATCAATTCTTCAACCAAGGTTCCAAACAAAAACATAGGATTGGGATCAGTTTGATCCAAAAAATCAGGATTACCTTGATCCAACTGGAGGGTTGGGTTTAGAGTGGATTACCAGAGCAAAATTTACTATACAATTAATAAAATAATATGTTTCAATATAAATAAAGTTTGTAAATTGAAATAGTACAACATTTGTAGCCTTTATGGTTGATAAATTTTAATTTATTTTTTGTAACATTTGTATTGGCCTCTTGCCTACCTCTCAGAACAGTGTATTCAAGTTTATGATCAGAAAATGATCTCAACAAAAATTATGTCAATCAAAAATGTAATTTTGATCAATCAAAAAATATTTTCAACAAAAAAGTCCATCATCTGTGGTCAACCTTCAAAGGTAATTGTGGACAATAGTATCTCGCATTGCACAACCAGTCTCTCATTTAGAGGAAAATCCACAGGTGGGCCTGGATGATCAGCAGGAGCAAGGGGCTCTGGAGGACCATCGATGTCACAGAGGGGGACTCTGCAGCAGGTAGTGATATTATGTAGCACAATACAAGCCAGTATTATGCTGCATGCTCGTTGTGTTTCCACTCGCAGATAGTTTAGGCACGCAAAGCGCCTCTTCAATACCCCATTTAGGCGCTCAATGGCACACCTTGTTCCTCCATGGGCATTGTTGTAGTGAATCTGTGAGGGAGTGCGGGCTGTGGAACTGAAGCCAGATTTTGGATTCAGCTCCTCAAAGCACGCCTTGATACTGCTTGCTCTGCAGCTGCCTTTTAATGAAGAGGATGCATCACCTTTTTTTTTTGTTGCTATCCTATTAGATTCCTTATTTTTGATTACAATCCATTATGATTTTATGCAGGTTTTATGTACTTGGAAAATATCACGAATCATTATATCCTTAATAAATGGCTCTAAATTGCTATACTGTCTGTCTTCCTTATTTGTTCTTCATATCCAATAGGTGGTGATAGGTAGGATTAAAGCACTGATATTCAGGATCTGGTAATCTTGAAAAGTCTGAAGCGGCAGTGTTAAGGCAGCAGTGTAGTATAATGGTTAAGGAACTGGCCTTGTAACTGAACGGTTGCAGGTTCAATTCCCAGGTAGGACACTGCCGTTGTACCCTTGAGCAAGGTACTTAACCTGAATCGCTTCAGTATATATCCAGCTGTATAAATGGATAATATATGTAAAAGAAATGCTAAAAAGTTCTGTAAGTCACTCTGGATAAGAGCGTCTGCTAAATGTAATGTAATGAATCTGGATCAGGGTGATCCGATCCTGAATTGCTTCGAAATACTGGGACAAAATTTGGCTGAGTTGACTGATCCTGGATCACAAAATATGGGATTTCTAAGTCTGATCAGATCGGACAGTGATTAAAAGTTTTAAATTACTGGGCCCAGGTGATTTAAAAAAGTTTTTTGCTTTTTTCTGCTGGCTTCTGCTGGCTGTCGATTTAATGTAAACGTGAAATCATTAAAATTATTCACTTGAATGTGGTGGAAATTTTTCAGGATTCAATTTAATCACAGTTGGTGAATATTCCCTACTGAAGAAATAAAAATGATATTTCGCTAACAGCACAAATAGCACAAACATTTGTGTGTAAACTAACAAGTTATAAATGTAAGTCTATGCTTTATATGATTATGCTATGATTAATTGGCGCGCCTCACCATTACACTAGAGAGCTGAAAATGAATTTCTCAGACCTTTTCAACCTCCAAACAACATATCAGCAGTGGTTCAATTTGGGACCTGGGGGTTATGAAAATGCCTTTGTCTTTAGCAATTAACACTTACCTCTGTCTCTGAAAAGAGAGTCCAAGAGAGAATAAAACCAGAGGTAAGGTTAATCAATGTCTGGTACTGTATTTCCAAACATAATTAGTTAGATTGCTGTAAGGACCATTGATTTTGTGTGCAGTTGGAATGCCTGATTCCACTCGATTGCTGGGGTTTGTCTCCGTACACTTATTTACCTTTCTTAATCAACTTTAAAGTTAAATGCAAACCCTTTATTCAATTCATTTTTCACCTGCATTCGTCCATTCAGGACACAGCCCCCTGGTGGCCTTAATTTTCCCTCTCACCCCATCTTAGAGGAAGACGAATAATGCTATTCAAAAACAGGCATGCACTACATTACATCTGAGATACATGTTGTACCCCATCCCATTTCATGCATTCATTATACATACAACATCTACCTGGAGGAAAAAAAAACATCCAAGGTCTCACTTTGAAACTAGGTGGACTCATTCTTTCTGAGAAGGTTGCTCTATTCTTAGGTGCGTTCGGACACTACTGTGCGCTAGGGATGTGCAGTGGTTGGCGAACGCTTCCCGCAGGGTGCTTTCTGTCTCTTCTGATAACAGGGTGTCACGGCTGATTTCACTTCTAGGACTGAGGAGTTGGCAATTTATATGGCCAGCAACTCCAGCGGAATACAGACCTGACCGTCGTGCCTGATAGATTCCAACATACGTGAGAATGTTACAGAACTTTCTTTGTGCTTCTGAGGAACACATTTATACTGTAGGTGATTCATAGATGTGGTACTTGGACAATATACATTGTCTGGAAACAACATATCGTGATTCAGAAAGGGATTGGATCGCACGGGTGCTTTGTGTGGAACATTTTGGATCTCCTTTCTTGCTGGGCTGGATAAAAATATCGGCATCGCATAAAAACAATGAAAAGTCATGGCTAAATACTTACTACTTAAATTGTAATGTATTTAAATCCTGACACTATGTTGAATGTTTGGCAGGCAAAGCGGCTGAGAGGAGACTTGAAAAATAACTGCCGATATTCTAAATGTTATCAATAATATTTCTTCTTGTAAACATGTACTGTTAGATTATTTGTTAAGCTAGGCTCACTCGTATTTATTTAATTTTGCCTACCCACCCCCTAGTTTTACCACTATATTTCTGGAGTTCGATGTTTTAGTGCATTCTACAGTAAACCTAGTAGAATCAGGCCTTCAAATTCGACTGAGCAATTACAAAATAAATATTTAGTTCTGCATTAGCTATAAATATGAAATAAGCAGAGCTGAACTGCAGTTCAGTTCAGTCAATTCAGGAAATTAACTGGAATTCAATTCATTATTTGAAGAAATTAATAGAAAAATATTAAATTCAATTAATGAATTCAATCTATTATGCATGCATTTAGCAAGAAACAAACTAAAAATGTTTTAAACATGTTTACAGATATCCTCCTAAGATCCGGCAATTCATTTTGTCCCCTGCGTGGACATGAGTCTCATGAGTCTTAACAACAATTTGAAGTGATAGGAAATTGTATCGTGCCATCTCAGACTGTATAAATATCCTCTTTTATAAGTTTTTTTTTTTTTGTTGTTTTGGATGTGTAAGCATGCAATGTTGTTTCGAACCCTTTTTATGGGTGTCCCCCTACTGCAAAATCACAAATGAGGGCATTTAATATTTGATATTATAATACAGTGAATGTTTTTGTACCGTGACCATTTCCTTAGTAAATCTGGCCCTCAATGATGTGACACGGAAAAAATTATTTATTTATATTTATTTTTTACAATTTATATATTGATTTCGTAAAGGTCCAATTTAACAGTAAAAAGACACTTTAAACTTTATGCAAATGTTAAGTTTTAAACATATACGTTTTCTATTTAACAAATTAAAAGTCCAGTTGAATTTGAAAGATCATAGAGAGAGACTGGCTGAAATCCTTACCCTCTTCTGCATTAAGTGTTTTTAATTCTCTAAAATTATTTTCACATGGTTTAAATTGGTTTAATATTGAGGGGAAGAGACATAGTAATAATATATTTAAAAATGGAGAGTTTATCTTTTGTCACAGTTTTTTGCTGATTGTTTCTTGGAGACACAAAAGGTACCCTTGAATGACCTTATTCTACTATGTTGAAACCTACACTACAAGGCAGATTCAATAAAAATAATATATGTTTTGTCAATATACAAAAAAGTCAAATGTTTTTCTGCTCGCTCTCAAGAGCATAAAGACGCTGCCTACCAATATCATTGCCACGTCATTACTATTCAAGAAACCATTTACTGCACAGCCTTTGTAACATAAATAAATAAGCTAAAAAACAAATGCCAACACCTCATTAGATGCATATTTAAAATATGCAGTTCAGTTGACCCCATTCATCCAACCACTTATTTGTTCAACTCAATCAACTTGCGTGAACTTCATCAACCACCCTTACAAAACTGGATAGTTTGCTGCAAATTTGCAACTAATATGTAGCTCATTTTTCACAAACTAAATTGTTTTCCACAAAATGTTGCCAGAGGTTTGCCAGACTTCGCCAGTAGTGGTGAAACAACAATGGCAATTCCCACAAAGCTAATTTGCATGTGAAAATATGAGCTTGCCGCAAACCTGGTTTGACGCAAATTTGCCAGAAGGCCTATATTTTTGTAAGGGTAATCGCTCCTAGCCAGTCACACACATGCAGGTATGTTAACGAGAATGTTTACCCTCGGCACTCTCACACAAACATCGTTTCTGAAATCACACCAATTCTAGCACTTTTTTAACTGAAAGCCTCAGAGTTCTTAAAATGGAAGATTCAGATCTACAGAAAGCTATGGCAACAGAAATGTGAAGTAATGTGACCATGGGACCCTGTGACCATCCAATCAGAAGATAAAGTGATTCCTTATTCGAGTTGATGCCTTATTCATGTGCTCCACTCTTTGTACCTTAATATCTTTATCAATCAATAGCGAATTTCCTTCTGTCAAAAATTATACGGTCTAGGCACTGACGCTTTACCCTTCTTTGTCCATATTCAAGTTAATGTAGGCTAACCGACCACAGAGACAGTACTGCTTAACGTCAGGTACAACAGAATCTCCCCTTGTATTCCCCACAGTCCTCACTGAACAGAGCAGAAAATCACATCTGAGTGCTCTGTAATATAATTCGGCTGCATACACCAAGAGGCCAATCATAGCAACCATCATTGTCATGGCAAATTTGTGCTATCACAGCCTCTCATCTTTGAAAGTCTGAGTACCCCAAGCTACGAAGTGTTATGAAATACACAGTGGTTATAACACAGAACTGTTTATTTTTTGTACTGAACTGGGCCTGATACAAGTCAAATTATGACATTTTCTTCCAAAATGCAAATTGTGCAAATCTGCTTTGGTCTCGTAACACAATATAAAAGATTATATTACAACCCATTGACTTACCTCTATCGCTATCATACAGATAGGCAAACCTGTCCCACTTGTAGTACTCGATCAGGCTAAGAAGGGGTCCCTTGATGTCCGGCCGCATTTGTAAAATAAACTGCTGCAATCCGTCGGCGGGAAAGCTTGGTGTAATGAAAGAGACGTGTAGCATTGAGCAAAACGACGTTATCGTGTTGACAGACTTCTTATCATAAAATCCAAAAATGGCATAGACTCCTCTTGAGAACTGGGAACAGACTAAAAAGAGAGGAAAATAGCAATTAGTAAGGACGTTCAAAAAAATCATCAGCATCATCATCATCATAATCATTGTTAATGCACTGGAGGTAATGCACAATAGTGAAACATCTCTGAGAAACTAGCAAATAAAATTTACATTTTTGATCAGCAACATTATAAATCATTGCTATTCATTGAGGTAAAATCAGCACATTTATTATCACATTTCAAAATTCTAAATGTTCTTGTTATTGTACATGTAAAATGTATGTTCTCTTTTTTTTCCATAAGGGATAGACATGTTGAAATGTACAAACAACTGAAAATGTTACTTTAATTACCAAAATAATTTATTACTGGCCGAGTACAGAGGGCGCAGGAATGAGTGAGTCTCTTCTGTTTCATGTACTTGTGATAAATGAGCTTTTTTCAAGCATAACTGGTGGAGATATGCTCATTTGCATACTATGAGTAAATTTAACTATTTTATTGGCTTTTAACAACAGATCTAACTGCGTGAATACAGCAAACGTGGCGGTGTACTCCGTGGACTCATTATAAACACCCTAGGGTGTTAAAAGCACACCAGCAGTGTTAAATTTACACGGACATTTTTGCAGTGTATGGCTTTATTCCGACAGGTAGAAAGCACACACGGTAACAGACAGACAAGGGGTGACAGATCAGAAGGTTCTGTGGCAGGATTGAACCCATGCCAGCATGGGGGCTCTGTATACATCCGCCACCCTATAGACTGCACCACGTCTCGCCAAAAAACACATGTTCTTATTCCGGCTTTAGAATGAAATTAACTTGTCATTCTGTCTAGCGGTGCAAGACGTTTTCCGTGAATCAGATTAGGAGTTTACAGGCAGATGTCTTTGTTAATATGGAAATTATTCAATGTGGCGGAACTGAAATTTCATGAGAAATTAGGTTCTGTGCATTCAACATTTCCACGTAAAAAACTCAATATGACCGGGATGCGAAATGAGGTAGAGATACCTGTAGCCCACTACAATCCTGGTAAGAGTTTTTAACAGATGTTCATGGTTAAAAATGTTAATACAATTAATAAAATATTTTCTGCATTTTGTAATGTTTGATTAATAAAAGTAATCATAATCGGATAGTCTGGCGGTATTGGGGGTTCTCAGATGCCCGTATGCCTGTAGCACTGCGCTTGAAACTGTTCTACTTTCACAAGGAGATAAGAGACTGCACCACAGCAACCAGGAACAAGAGCCAATGCATTATATCCCAAGAGATCATTTAACTGCAAGGGAAAAAAACTCAACTATGATTGATTCAAGCCATGATTAATATCACTGGGTTAGAGTTCTGCATATATAACATTTGGCAAATCCCCCATTAATCTAATGATGACATATTGTGCCATCGGGTTTTATTGACTTGGGGAATGCATTTGGTTTGTGGCAATTAAAACAATATCTCATTTCCCTCAAAGATCAAACCATGGGTGATGGTAAAATTTACTTGCTGAGGCTAACCTTTTAAATTAAAATGTGCATCGGTAATTACAGTAGTGTTGAATTGCTGCTGTTGCTAATGGAAAAAAGTAACCCTTCTAAGTCAAGCTGCAGTCTTTGCTCTTTTCACAAAATATAAGCAAATTAGGCTAATTATACTGCATATTATAATACAATTATAATACATTTTTTATTTTATATGTTGTTTTATTGGATATTGTTCCTTTCTTATTTTATCCATTCATGAGTACAGTGGGTGGACAAAATATCGGAAACACTAGAAACGAAAAAAAGTGTAATTCATAAAACAACTGCTATATGTTTGCTCCCATTTCTCTTACCTATATTTTCTAGACTCTTTTATGACTGGCATGCCATGTATACATTTTAGTTTCTGTCTTGTCTTTTTTTATTAGCTTGATAATGAATCATAATTAGCCACAAATCATATTATTATCAAATAATACTAATTTGTCAATTGAATGCTGCTTTTCTGTCAGTAATAAGTGTGAACAGAACAAAAACCGAAAGCATTTTGGTCCATGACAGTTGGAGATGTGCGCCTCTGCACAGCTGTGGGGAGTGAACACCTCTGCTCAAAGTGAAGTGAACAGCTGAATAAAATAGAAGATCATTGAAATGGGCCTAGAATCCAACACTTGCAAGTAACATGAGTCACAAATATGGCCCAATGGTTAATTATTCCTTTTCAGTTAAGTTTTTCACCAATCACATTCCACTGTACTACATAGAGGATATCAACTCCAGTTGTTGGGGACCAAAATGTTTTCTGATTTCTTCTTATACATTTGTTGAAGTGTACTCACTTATTACTGATATAACAGCGACATGTAATTTATGATTTATTAGCATTTCATAAAAATATGACTAACAGGCAATTACGGTCGATTGGCTTAATTATAAAAAACAAAAACAAGTCATCATATAAAATGTACACACAAGATTCACAAAACAGCATAGATAATCAGGTTAGGAACACAGTTTGAGGTTGGGTAGCAGGTGTTTTATGTTTTCTGGGAAACTGGTGTTTCCAACATTTTGAAGTTGACAAGGGTGGCCGAAAAGACTGGATGGACAAGTCAAACTGCTGACTTGAGGGGAATCACACAACATAATTTATTAAGAAATATAACATTTTATTTACAACGCAAAACTACCAGCGATGAACTGAGAGACTTGCTGATGTTAAAAAGATAAGGTGGCGGGCCCTCTGGAGAATGTCCAACTTCATTCTTTAAAATATTGGTAAAATGTTCTCAGTTTTACTGTACAGTGTTAAACAGTATAAAATGGCATCTTTTCAAGCTTGTCAACTTGCCAACTATGATCCTGCCAATCATGTGGATTGTTCCTAATACTTCTAAGCCCAATACCTCTACCCTGAACCACAACGATCCACCAAAAGGTCCCAATACACACGCACACACACGCACACAGGCACGCACACACGCACGCACGCGCGCACACACACACACACACGCACGCACGCACACACACACACACACACACACACACACACACACACACACACACACACACACACACACACACACACACACACACACACACACACACACACAACATTAATGAACAATATACCTTAGTAACAAAGCAGTCACAGTTTGCGGGAGCTCAAAAATAAAAACTAAAGAAGAAGAGATTCAACAAATCGTTGCACAGTACATAAAATGATCGTGTATAGCCCCACCCCCAAAAAAGCCTGCATTGCCTTATGTCTGCATAACAGCACAGCACAGAGGTACACAGGGCCCACCAGCACAGAGGTACAGCACAGAGGTACACAGGGCCCACCAGCACAGAGGTATATTTAGGTGTCCTACTTAGGTGTCCTCATTTCTTTATTGTCTGAAGGAAAAAACAAGCCCCGCATATCTGTTTACTTACTCATTCCCCATACCGGGGCTTGATGATGAATCGGGATTTTGAAATTTAAGAGTAGAACTATGTCGTCTCGTCGTCTGCGCAATGTCTAAAATTCAAGTGGAGAAGGAGGGCCAGGTTATTCAGCGTCTCCCCTCGTGTACGCAGACGTCGCCTCGCAAGCGCACAGCATGAAAGCTTCATCACAACATCCACTTTCCCCCCCGTTCCCGAAAGCGCATCTCCCTCTGCAATCTGATATTCTGTTCTCGGCGATTTGTGTAAACCACGAGCGTCGGTGCACGCCTCCTAATTAAAGTCGTGAATTTTGAATAGTAAACACAAACCCGCAGTCTGGGAAATGGCCTGAGTTACTGCGCCGTGTTGCTACTGCGCGCGCCTTGCGTAACACACAACGAGGAGAGGCGCCATTAACCCCGTACGACCCCGCCGTCCGCCGCTTCCTGGTTAATGCAGCCGATTGGGCCCCGACTGCAGACTTCATTAAAAGTAAAGTGCTGAGCAGCTCTCTCCTTCCTTCTTCGGCAGCAAGAAAAGTTGCCATGTTAAGAGATTAAATCCGCGATACAATTTATTGATGGGATCTTCCAGGGGGTGCAAAAAGGCATGGTTCTTAATCATTGAAAATGGAATGCTTTTAAAAAACCACAAAACTGCAAAATATTCAGCGTTAGCTGTATCGCTCTGGTTATAGTTCATTTTGCCCTGATAGAGAATGTTCGGTCAAATTTTCTACGAATGGTCCATCATTAGAGCTTTACAAATGTGTTTTGCTGGTCAGTGACCACAAATAAGCATATGGTGTATGTCACTTGGTCAAGGTAATGCCACTAGCTGCCTATGTTGTGAAATAACACATCATGTGCCTGCTTGGAGTTATTGACATTTTGTGCATGCACGAAGGTGCTGTGCTTGCTTATGACAACTAGTTGCTCATATAAAGACCAAAAACGTTCATGAAAATGTCCCTTTTTCACTTCTATAAACAAAAAGCATTAACACTGAACATTTTATTCTGTTGTACTGCATACTCTATCCTTTTTATATATATTTAATAATACTTTAAACCCTATTATAAAGCTGTTTATTACTTGATTACAAATAAATCTAATTGTTTCAGAATTACAGCAGCAAATAAATACCAGATTGCAATGAATTTACTTTTTTTGGACCTGAACCAAGATAGGAATAGGATAACTGTTAAAACATTTAGATAGCTTATTTTTACTGCTCCAGTCATGGAAGAAGCCCCACAAAACGCGCTTGCGGTCACATTCCTCACATAACTCTAGCCTTTTATTCCAATCCGGATAATGTCACTTTATTTTCTCTTTTTTCGTGTGCTTCTCCCACAGCTGAGTTCACGTTTAAAGTCTGCATCAATAATCAGCAATGCCACAGGGCAGGCTTGTCCCCTTATTTAATTACTTGAGTTCCGATGCTGGGCCGAGCATCGGAGAGCTCCTGACGGATCTCAATTATGCCACTGTGCCATCACAGTGAGAGGTTGTGCAACGGTTTCGGCCCACGGGGGTGAAGGCAGGGCATTGTGGGTGTTCTCACCTCCCTGATTGCACCCCACCTACTCCCCCCCCCCACCCCCTGCAGCTGCCCTGAGGGGACACAGAAGACCCCAGTGTACCGCACTGGATGGCTCCTTTAGCGACCGTGGGCGATTCTCACAGCAAACAACCAAAAAAAAAAAAGAGAAAACCATAGCATGGAAAGGAACGCTTCCAGGCAAGAGAGCTCAGAAAAGCTCCTTCTCTGTTGGGGGGGGGGGGGGGATGGGCGAGTATTCACCCATTCGAAAACGAAAAGGCCATTAAGCCCGCTCGCTGCTCGAGGAGGATCTGCCTTTGCTGTCTCGGGCTGCGACGATACCACTGAATAACACCGACAATATCAGCAGCCTACGTGGCTAACACTGCCAATGTACACTTAAGACCAGTCTGATTTCTGCATTGCAATGCCAGAAAAAATAAAACAAAAAACAACACTGTAAATTATATTGTTTCCCATCAGATTTTTCAATTTATGTTTGCTCATTTTTGAAAACACTGTACCTCTGACCTTTTCTACAGCACAGTAAATCTATGACTGTGTTCCACACATGATTTGAAAAAGGTCAATGCAGTATTTTGCCAGCAACAGTGATTTGTCACGATAGTAATCTATGCAGTACTCTGAGAGGCAGATCCCACTAAAAAGTAATATGGCAGCTCGTTCGACGTTTTATCCCTTCTATGGTATTAACACACTATTAGAGGCGCAACGTTGCTTTTGGGGACTGTAGTAAGACAACGATATGCGGACATAAGCACAATTACCATAAAGTTAAATCTTAAGGGGGACACACATACTTTAAGTGTATTGATCAAACATGCACTTTTACAGAATTTCAATAATGCCTGGTAAAATGCGAAAGGTGACACACAAAATTATTGAGAATTAAGATAACCCCTCTTAATGAAAATTGTTCACCCTTTAAGGATGCTGTAATTTACATCCATAATGATTCTAACTTTTCAAATAGTTCATTCGTGTTCACTGATGGTTTAATTTATTGGTATGTCAGTTGAGGAAATCACTGATTTAAATTTACTCACTGGTGCTGAAACTCATTGAATGCCTCTGTTCTCATGTTAAAAAAAAATTCTTTCTATAGCAATGGATCCTGAAACAAGCTAGTTAAAGTTAGAAGCAGAGAACCATTTGTGTAAATAATTTAGCAGTGCTATTTTGCATTTACAGAGAAGATTTACCGTGAAGTATAAAGGTAAAATTAAACTGGACAAAAGCCAACACTGCTCCAGATGAGGCCAGTTATAACACTCATTTTAAGATGGAGCATATGTACCTACAGAGCAACGTTAGCATGAAGCATTGGTGCACAGCTCTCAGCGTGATATTGTATACAGAACTCTCCCTTCTTCAGTCTCGCAATATTTAACATTGATTTCTTTGAGATCATATTACAGATGATTATGCCCGCCGAAGCCGCCACCCACCTTGTGTTCTGCTGCGGGAATCTCCAACTCCCATTGAACTGAATGAAATTCAATTACAGAGAAAATCCAAATGAGACCAACTACTGTTTGGCAGCGATATTCTCAAGAGCCCCATGAAGCCTGCCAGATAGCTATTCCCTTAGTCACACTGGCAGGGCAACTCAATATCACAAGAGGGATAAGCATATTAAGTCGAGCGAAATACTCAGAAAAAACACAGCAAAGTATCTCTGCTAGGAAAAGGGGTGATGAGCCAGATGTATGAGAATTCCTAGAAAGAGGTCCGTGTTGATGGCATGCAGTGATGTCCCATGCATGTACAGTGCCCACCAGAATTATTGTCAACTCTGGAAAATATGAGCTAACAAAGCTATGAAAAATATCTTTGTCGCTTATCAGCATGACCTTACAGTCAAAATATTAAAAACATCTCATCTTTAATTTAGGTAAAACAATTTTGGGGTGGACAAAATATCAGAAACACTCCTGAAAAATGTCTTTAACCCCCGAGAAATGGCTTTAACTTTGAAGCATCTAAACCACAATCACAAAAGCATCTACACAGGTGATTCCTAATCATTTTAAGGCTAATTAGCAGCGTGTGTCTGCTTAAAAAAGGTCTAACCAGCAGCACTTTGCTAGGTAAGTCTCCAAAGCAAGATGAGGTTACTAACAGTTCCAAAGCGGCCAAATAGTTGGTGGAGTGTCGGTCACAAAAACAGCAAAATTATTTACGGTGGCAAGGGGAACAGTGCCAAAAATTATGACAACATATGCCCAACACCAAAAAGCAGCATCAGCAAAGAAGAACTGTGGCTACATTTCAAAGCTCTCAGAAGGGGACAGACAGACACTTGGCAAGATAGTTGCTAATAACCACAGAACTACATCTCTAAAAATCACCACAGAATTGAATCAATCCATATCTGAACCAGTCTCAACAAAAACAGTACGTCGTGAGCTTCACAAAGCTGGTATTTTTGCCAGGGCCGCCATTCGGAAACTATTTGTATCCAAGGCTAATGCGCAAAAACGCATAACATGGTGTAAGGAACACAAAACCTGGACCCCTGAGCAATAGAGAAAAGTGATATGGTCTGATGAGTCATCTTTTACTCTTTTTAATACATCTGGACGGGTTTATGTTTGGAGAAAGCCTAAGGAGGCATTCAATCCACAATGTCTGTTGCCAATTCTTAAGTATGGTGGTGGTTCTGTAATGGTATGGACAGCTCTCCATGGACGCGTAATGGGCAAACAATATGAAACCATTTTACAAGACCAGGTGCACCCTATGGTGCAAACACTGTTCCCTCGTAATGTCCCCATATTCCAACATGATAATGCCCCCATAAACACTGCTAAAAACATTAAAACATTAAAGAATGGTTCCAAGAACACGAGGATGACGTCAAATGACTTCCATGGCCTGCCCAATCACCAGATCTAAACATAATTGAACCTTTATAGGAAGTTCTGGAGCGCAGAGTGCAAACTAGATTTCCACCTTCTTGTCCTTCTTGAACAATGGGCCAATATCCCACTACACACAGTTCAGAAATTGTATGACAGCATTCCTAGAAAGTGTTTTGAAGGCAAAGGGTGGGCCTAATCCTTATTGGTTACTAGATATTCAGTTTTTGTAGGTGTTTCCGATATTTTGTCCACCCCCTATATATATATATATATATATATATATACACCGCCTGGCCAAAAAAAAAAGTCGCCGTTGCACCCGTCATGCATAGTGCCCACTGTACAAGCCTCTGGAGGCAGTGTTATGATCTGGGGTTGCTTCAATTGGTCAGGTCTAGGCTCAGCAACGTTATGCAGCAATAAAACTAAGTCAGCTGAGTACCTGAATGTACTGAATAACCAGGTTATCCCATCAATAGGCATATTCCAGGACGACAATGCCAAGATTCATCGGGCTCAAATTGTGAAAGAGTGGTTCAGGGAGCATGAGGAATCATTTTCACACATGACTTGGCCACCAGAGTCCTGACCTTAACCCCATTGAAAGTCTTTGGGATGTGCTGGAGAAGACTTTACAGAGTGGTTTGACTCTCCCGTCGTCAATACAAGATCTCGGCCAAAAATGTATGCAACTCTGGACAGAAATAAATGTTGTGACGTTGCATAAGGTTGTCGAAAGAATGCCATGACGAATGCACACTGTAATCAAAGCTAAAGGTGGTCCAACGAAATATTAGCGTGTCCGACCTTTTTTTTGGCCAGGCAGTGTGTATATATATATATATATATATATATCTCGAGCCACCAGAACAGCTTCAATGTGCCTTGTCATAGATTCTCTGGAACTCCAAAAGATATTCGCTCATTTGATGTTTTGATGATGGTAGTGGAGAGTGCTGTCTAACATGTCGGTCTAAAATCTCCCATAGGTGTTCAATTGGGATCAGATCTGGTGACTACAAAGGGCTATAGCATATCATTCACATAATTTTCAAACTCATCAAACCATTCATTGACCCCTCATGCTCTGTGCATGGGGGCATTGTCATCCTGGAAGAGACCACTCCCATAAGGGTGTTGTGGGGCTGTTTTTCCTCCAAAGGCCCTGGGAACCTTGTTAGAATACATGGCATCATGGACAAATACCAGGAGATTTTAGTCCAAAACCTGGCTGCCTCTGCCAGAAAGCTAAAAGTGGGTCATGTTTAAATCTTTCAGCAGGACAATAATCCAAAGCATACCTCAAAATCTGCACAAAATGGCTCACAGGCCACAGAATCAAGGTTGTGCAGTGGCCATCCCAATCCCCTAACCTGAACCACATTGAAGACCTGTGGGGTGAGCTGAACAGAAGCTCACAAGCGAAGACCAATGACTCTGAAGGATATGAAGAGATTCCATAGGAATTGTTTCAAATCCCTTGCTATGCTATTCCACCCTCATCAAACATTACAGGATAAGACCAAGGGGCCAAGACTGGGCTTTCGTTTTGAAGCTCACTTCCTGGTTGGGCTGGAGCAGCAATTGTGCCGTTGCTCACTAGCGCCACTGCGATTGGCTCCATGTAAGTCAATGGCAGCAATGTGGTCAAAATACTCCCACAATTTTTCCCACAAAAAAATGTAATTGCAATAGGTGCCTTTCCTTCATCTAATGCCTCTGCATGTGCTGATTTTTTAAAATATTGTGTCGTTTGGACAGGGTATTAACATTTGTTCAGGACCAATCAGAGGGACAAGTTGAGTTCTCTTCGGCTCCATGGAGCAGGCGCAGTTTGTACAAACGGGCGGCGAAAAAGACATCCGGAGCCTCAATTCAGTTTTTATGAGGCCGTGGAAAGCCAATGGGTGACGTCAAAGTGGCTTTGTCCATATTTTTATACAGTCTATGGATAAGACTCAGTGCTGCTATCTTGGCAAAGGGGATGCACAAAATGCTATGTACAGGGATGCCGATAATTCTGACACATCATCTTCAAAAGAACAATTATTTTGCATTGAAGACTTGTTTTTCCTCTGATCAATAGTATCACAATGAACCAAACTGTCTGAACATATAGGACATTCGATAAACAATAAACTGAATTTAATCCTGCACTTTTTGCTCGTATAAACTGAGGTAATAATTCTGCTAATAATTCTGGTGGGCGCTGTGTATTGGTTTGTAGTAGGGTTTTAAGTTTTTGGTGTAAACTATTAGCAGCGAAAGTAGAACTAGAACACATACAAACTAGAGCATAAATGTATATTATTTGTCCTTTTTTTGTAGAGGTTATTCCTTGATCATATATTTGATTTTAATATTGACCAGTCTTTAAACTGTGAATATTCCTCCACTATGAATATTAATCCACTGAAAACAGCTTTGAACAAATTTGCAAATAATTGCTACAAATCACAATTTTCCATTGTTTATAGGAATTATATTGCACAATAATTATATACAATAATAATATTATTATACAACACAACTACTGTAATGGTTAATGGCATTAACATAAGGCGAAATGATTCCTTATGCAAATGCCAAGGAATTACGAGAACAGGACTGTCAGTTTCCAATCAACTTACATCATGTCCAAATCTATGCATTTTCATAGATTTCAGTTGAATTCTATGTTAATTGTGACTTCCAAAAAAACTTAATTAAGTCATATCACCATACACACAGTGAGACGTCTAATACGGCTAATTATCTCATTAACTGCAACGCAGAAATGACTCAGCAGCCAAGAAATATCGCCATTGTTCATCGGCGCACTGTTGCTCGGTCCCTGTGATGCTGATCCATCGAATCATCAGCGATATGGCCCTTACCCTCCTCCTCCTCAAATGTTTTTAATCAGCCCTCCAGAAAAGACACGTGTGAAACTGGGAAAGTCATATATTCACCATAAGTGGGAGCTGCTAGAGCCATAAGTTCACTTTAAATAATGAGGTCAGTTCTCTCTGGCGTGTGAAACGTTGACACGAACCACAGTGCGCTCCATCGCTTCCGCCTATACAGTAAAACACCTGCGTCAAAACCCAATCAGAGGCCGCCTTTGCTTTTGAATTTTGATCAGGCCAATGGCAAGACTTTAAGGGCCACTGGGCTATATGCCTGTCCCAATGAAAGCCTTGCATGCATGGGTTTACCATTGGTTGGTCGCGCGGTTTACAGGAGTGTAACCACTTTGCCCAATCTCCATAGGTTTGTATTCATAAGAGATAAGGTTTGTGTTCATCTTTGTTTCCAATGCACAACACTTCGATGCGTTCTCTTCCCAGTCTTCTTCCAAATTCTGTTCAATTATTATTCGAAGGGAAGTTGTTTCACGTCGCATACTGCCAACCATGTGCTTAATTAGCCTGACCCCATGGCTTCGGTCTTAAGAAACAGACGAAGTCTGCGGCTCTGCATTATCAAGTGCCAAAACATGTGATCAGTTCACTGTGATCAGTATTAAAATACCGCATCAGATTGGTTCCCGGCACAATGATTGGTACGCAGTCGCAATCACTTGAAGTGGGCCTCAATGCGGAATGCATAACTGCATAACGAACACTAACTAGATAATGCATTACAATGATTTAACTTAGCATGAAGTATCATAATTAATATATACAGGACTTGTCTTCACGGGATATGTGACATGATATTATGCTAATAGTGTCAAAATACACTGCCTGGCCAAAAAAAAAAGTCGCACGCTCTAATATTTCGTTGGACCGCCTTTAGCTTTGATTATGGCGCAAATTCGTTGTGGCATTGTTTCAACAACCTTATGGAACGTCACAGCATTTATTTCCATCTAGATTTGCATTAATTTTTTGGCCGAGATCTTATATTGATGACGGGAGACTCAAACCACTCTGTGAAGTCTTCTCCAGCACATCCCAAAGACTTTCAATGGGGTTAAGGTCAAGACTCTGGTGGCCAATTCATGTATGAAAATTATTCCTCATGCTCCCTGAACCACTCTTTCACAATTTGAGCCCAATGAATCTTGGCATTGTCGTCCTGGAATATGCCCATTGATGGGATAACCTGGTCATTCAGTACATTCAGGTACTCAGCTGACTTCATTTTATTGCTGCATAACATTGCTGAGCCTAGACCTGACCAATTGAAGCAACCCCAGATCATAACACTGCCTCCAGAGGATTGTACAGTGGGCACTATGCATGACGGGTGCAATGGCGACTTTTTTTTTGGCCAGGCAGTGTAATTATCATGCCATCCTTCGTAATGTTATGTTGGCTGTTACATGCTGGTTAAAGTACGTATGAGTTCTGATGACAAGGGTTAAGCTCATTAGTTAAAGCTGGAAAAGGCATTTCTGAATGCTGCAGAACTCACTTGAAATTATATCTGGACACACACATACACCTACACACACAGACACCGCACACACACACACACACACACACACACTACAAGTAATCTTATCTGAGGGAAACAACTGCTGGAATGAGCTGATATTTGTCAGAGAATTATGGTGCACACACAAAATTATTACAGATGTAATGTCAACAATATGTGATAATATAATCTGCACACCTGTTGTTTTGACCCTGTTTCAACCATGTTTTATCATAGATGAGTAACATAGATTTATTTGTGTTTTGAATTATAGTACAAGCTAGTGATTAAATTATAGAAATTAAGACAGTAACGACAGCCTATTAAGATTAAAAATGAACATTTTTCTACCCTTCATTGTTTTATTTGTGATAATTTTGGCAAACTATTGTTTGGGTAATTTTAATACACTGATTGTACGTACAAATCAGTAATAATTAAATAATTAAATATTAATTAAGAGAATTATGAAAGTATTATGCAATTATTGTAAATTTACCAGTCTCTACCTTAGCCTTCTCTGAGGGCACTTTTCGCATTCTTTGAATCTTTATACTGATCAAAATGTGTTTCTTTAACACTCGGTTTGTATCAATATCCTGTGTATATTAAAAAGAAACACATATTAATTATAGCCTACTGCTGGATACCTTGAACATGGGAATTCAAATAGTTGTATAATTTAAGTTAATGTAAAGTTAATGTAACGATAAAGGGAAATAAGCTACAATGCAACGAAAAATGTTTAAAGCGTCAAAACAACAATTGCATCCTACAAAATACGAAATGAGCCCAACGACAGCTTCTTCTTTTTTACCGACAACAGACAACACTGCACTGTGTTTCTTTAAAAACGTGCATGTCTCTTTGCCTTACACAGGCGATCGATTTAGTATTCACGGAGGAGAAAAGATACAATAGTCACCCGCACGCCTCATTTACCGTTACCAATACACGTTCAGTAATGAGGTTCTGGTTACTGTGGGTCGAAATGTGTTAGATCGGCAAGGAATAAGCCAAGATTTAAGTGGGTCATGTTCGCATAAAACATAGATAATGAAGGAAGTGAACACGTAGCCTAGTGAATAACTACTAATCCCAGTAGCCACGTACAGTATATCTAAATAACCGGTCGCGCTGTCATCATAGGAATTGTAACCACGGTGTTTAACAGTCTGATCCAGCCTAAGCGAGATCATCGCGGGCTCTTTGCATGAATCAGCACCCCCCGTGATACAATGACATGGTGCAGTGAAGCCCGCAGAGCCGCAGCTCTCCAGTTTAGATGGAAAAGGCCTACAACTGGGCGGACGGGAGGCGGTAGATTCACTTGATTTATCTGTGAACCACCAGGTGCTTTCCCCCTCTCGAAATCCTATCAATATTCATAGCGCACATCGTTTTATTTTATTTACGGTAACGGAGGCACTGAATTATAGATTATGTTTGCCATGTGAAAATGCTGTTTATTCGTACAATATGGCCTTCGCAAAGCATTGTCCAATATGGAGCATTTTGGGAAGAATAAAATGGCGAATTCTGAGATTTCCATAGCATTAGTAGCTAACCGTAGCCGTCTTTTGTCGTCTACCTTCTGTTTATATAATGAACACATCAATAAAAGTAATGATACTTGTAATCCATTCTGCGATTCTGTATAAAAACGAAAGGCCTATCACTGGCAGTTAGTATTTGTGCGTTAATACATTAACAGGGTGAAACTGGTGTTTTTGACGAAATACTGGTCATGCAACGTTTTTTCTTTTCTTTTTTCCTTTTTAGCCCGATCTCACTACATCAAGGTATTCCATTTATGTCGTTAATATGACTTTTTGTCCTACGAATCGCACATCATTATCTCAACACAAGGGCAATTATTATTGTTAATTAAGCCCCTTCAATATATGGAATGTTCTGCAGCACCAGATAATTTTTCCCGCTTCGTCAGCTCGCTCGAGACGAGAGGGGGCAACGAGGTTTGAGAAACTGCCATTTGTCAGCATGGTTTGTCAGACTTTGCTCATCTCCAGATATTGTTTCACTAGATTAAACATTGTCATAATTCTTAGGTAAACTACTACGCTTCAAAATAGTCCATTCTCATTACACACAGGGTTATGCTATGTGTAGCATATGTCTTTACGCACCAGACTGTGGTTTGCAGGAGTATTGGTATTATAATAGCCGCCTGCGTGTATAGTAAAAGTAACCGCCTGCGTGTGTGCAATGGAAGCCATTTCTGTGACTGTTATTCTGAAAACCAATTTCCCCTGATCCCTCAAATACGCGTCAATGCTTCTGTTGACCGAGTCATTTCAAATTGAAGTAACATCTGTATACCCATAATGTCATGTAGAGAACCACACGCTTGTCACGGTAACGCTTTGAATGGGAAACCGATCCACCAAAACGCAGGTGCTAAATGCATCTCTTGCATGACGATTGTTTATACATTGTGGCAGTTGCACATTTAATTGTACACAGAATATCACGCGACTGACAGAAATTCATCTCGACGCCATGCCATTGGTTTCATCTGATGATTGCGACGTAGGATCTTCAGGCTAGTTATCGCACAAGCCTTTTTGTATATCCACAATGAAAATCGTATATATCTTAACCGTTTAAGCTGTCAAGGTTCGAGATTCTGTTCTTGGGGTGAATTGGCTAGCCTACAAAAAAACATATATTGGTGACGCCCACTGTTTCCTCATTTCTGATAATTATATTGCTCTCTTCTATAATGATTGGATATGTTACTTACAACAATTGGTGACAGCAAAGCTGTTTGACACTTCCAGATTGTCGATATGGGGCGTCAGCCTGAACTCAGACGTGCCGAATTGGACCATGCCTATTCGAAATGCGCTGTATTCCTGATCGGCGCCCCTCGGAAATAACCCCCCTAAGGAAAGGAGACATAAAACATATCAAAATGGACCACATACGCTTCTGACATATGCTCTGCGTGCATTGACATCATATAATACACTGCCAAATGTATTTCACCCTTTCAGTAGCGTATTAATTAAATTGGAGATGCGCAATTTACATTACCTAGAAGACGTTCATGGTTTGTTCCATATACAGCCAATTTGAATTTGAATCAGATTCTAACCACGTCATTCTTATAGTTTCAACAAATAATTAGCTACTAAATATATAATTTTACATACCAATTTGCACACTGGGTGAGCCTCCAAACGCCAGTCTCCAGAAAACGAGAAGCAAAAAAGCTGACAAATTCATAATATTTTGCATTTCCAAACGGGATCAGTCCACATCAAAACGAAAGAAAATATAATCCCGTTTTATCACCACCAGTCGTTTTGCTTTATTTAATATTCATATTGAAGTCGCCCTAGCGAAATACGCCGGCTGATGGTTATTCGGCGGAAAAGATCGTGGCTTCAGTCCCAACAGTGAATGAATGGTGATGCAGATTTGTCTTTCTCCTCCTTTGCGGTGCCGTCCCACTGAATCGGTACCTCCGCTCTCACGCAAGGGCGCCGCACTCCTTTCCGTCAGTCAGTGGAGCTCTTTTCAGCGGAGCATCTCGAACAAGGGCGGAATGTTAATGAGGACGTAAAAACACGAACAAACCCGATCTCTCTTTATATAGAACATTGTTGGTTCAGCAGTTGTTTCTCTCCCCCCTGCGTTTTGACACTATATCATACGAGAATAAAATCACTTGTCGTTTCGTTCCTCATAACCAAAACGTTGTAGCCTACTGTGCCATAACCACACAATTTCATTTTGCTTTGAACATTTTCTTAAATGTACAACGCACGTAATCAGAATAATTAGCAAGAATTTAAGAATGCATGAACAAACCCTGTTAAGCAGGAGGTATACATTCTAATCTTTTTCGGTCAATTAAAATAATGTCAGATGTCCGTATAATCTCATTAAGGGCATGGGAAAGGGCAACATCTTGAAGTATGCCCATTAATCAATAGGTAGGCCTGAAGAAACGCGTTTAAATGAAATACAAGTAATGAGACTCCCATACATACTCAAGACGGGAGGTGAATGTATCACATCGTAAGCTTTTAATTTGTTAGTAGTATTGTTGTAATTATGAGAATGTTTTGCCAGGATGGCTAATCAGGCCACGAAAGTGCGCGTTTGCCAACTGAAAGAATGGTTAGATTCAAAGCTGAGCGAAATTTCAGCACCATGGACAGGTCCACACTGACCAACGCTCAGGAAAACATGGCATCTGTGCGCACTCTTTAAACCAGTGGTTCCCAAACTCGGTCCTCGGGGACCACTGTGTATGCTGGTTTTCGTTCCAACCACAATTGCAATCCCGGAATTTTAACAAGATGTCAATTGTTCTTAATTAGGTGTTTGTCATATTTAGAGGGATTATTTACCCTCTTAAGCCACATTATGTTAGCAATAGCTATGCATGTCATGAATAATAAAAGTACAATATTCTCATTGTGCTATATTGCAAATAATTACAAAAAGGGGCAAAAAAACAAAACAATTTTAACTGACCAAATTTATTTTATTTTATTAAATAAAATTAAAGACTGAGGTGAATCAATAGGCTCCTAATTGGTGAAATTGTGGATATATGGCCACTAAAACTAACCATTTGATAAATAATTTTAAAAAAGACAAAGAAAATGATAACGAGCCAAACTTGCAGTGTTAATACATTTAAGAAAAACTTGATGAGGGAACTTAAAAACTCACGTTTTCAACTACCTAATTAGGAGCCAATTGATTCACCCCAGTCTTTAATTTGATCAGTTTAAAAAAAATGCTACCTATTTGCAAAACAGCCCAATAAGCACAGTAGGAACATGGGAATTTTTATTCTTCATGGCATGCATAGCTATTTCTGACATGATGTGGCTTAAGAGGGTAAATAATCCCTCTAAACATGAAAATAACCTAATTAAGAAAAATGAACAGCTTGTTAGGATTTTGGGATTGCAATTGTGGTTGGAACGAAAACCAGCATACACAGTGGTCCCCGAGGACCGAGTTTGGGAACCACTGCTTTAAACGATCTCAAAGTCATTTTGCGTTAGAAAGGGTAACCTAAATCACAATCTATATGTGGCCCATGCCCTTGCGGGACTACAGCTATGCTGCGACAGAAACCTCACAAAACGTTGTATGAGGCCAGGAATTGGCATCCCTGGTCCTGGAGAGCCACATCGTGCGCTGGGTTCTGTTGTTAGCCACTCAGAACTTAATTACTAATTAGTTAATGAGTGTTAGACAATAAACTGCTCACTTTGTTTCTTGGGTCTGTATTCATTACTGATATTAATGTCAAACCAGAAACCGGCAGACCGCACTTCTCCCCAGGACCAGGATAGCAGACATTTAGTCTGGTGAACAGGAGCGTGATAAGACAGATGCCATGTAGGTCACACTGAATCTGACCAGGATGGCAGCCAGGGAACACCTCATCTATTGTGATAAGGGCACCGGGGATAATGAATGACCAATGAAAGCAAAGATCTTTGTTTAAAATATCATCGGAAAGACAACTCTGAGTACAGACTGTTCCCACAGCTGCAGTCGGACACCTCACCCAGGGGAACGACTGCTCCCTACTGGCTTACCAAAATGTCCAGCCTGCTTTTCCTGGGTCTTCTAACCAAGTACTAACCAAGTTAAAACTCCCTTGGCTTTGGCAACTACTTGGGAGGAAACTACAAAACATGCTACTTGTCAATTACTTATTGATGCAACAAAAACTGTTACATTTTAATTTGGAACAATTTCAGAGGCATAATCAATTGTCCTTTTAACACAGCTGTTACAATACAGTGTCCTTTTAACACAGCTGTTACAATACAGTGTCCTTTTAACACAGCTGTTACAATACAGTGTCTTTTAACACAGCTGTAACAATACAGTGTTCTTTTAACACAGCTGTTACAATACAGTGTCTTTTAACACAGCTGTTACAATACAGTGTCTTTTAACACAGCTGTTACAATACAGTGTCTTTTAACACAGCTGTAACAATACAATGTCCTATTAACACAGCTGTTACAATACAGTGTTTTTTTAACACAGCTGTTACAATACAGTGTCTTTTAACACAGCTGTTACAATACAGTGTCCTTTTAACGCAGCTGTTACAATACAGTGTCTTTTAACACAGCTGTAACAATACAATGTCCTATTAACACAGCTGTTACAATACAGTGTTTTTTTAACACAGCTGTTACAATACAGTGTCTTTTAACACAGCTGTTACAATACAGTGTCCTATTAACACAGCTGTTACAATACAGTGTTCTTTTAACACAGCTGTTACAATACAGTGTCTTTTAACACAGCTGTTACAATACAGTGTTCTTTTAACACAGCTGTAACAATACAGTGTCCTATTAACACAGCTGTTACAATACAGTGTTCTTTTAACACAGCTGTTACAATACAGTGTCCTTTTAATACAGCTGCTACAATACAGTGTCCTTTTAACACAGCTGTTACAATACAGTGTATTTTTAATACAGCTGTTACAATAGTGTTCTTTTAATACAGCTGTTACAATACAGTGTTCTTTTAAGACAGCTGTTACAATACAGTGTTCTTTTAATACAGCTGTTACAATACAGTATTTATCACAGACAAAACTAATAACTGAACCAATGATTGGTGCAAAACAAATACTATGACCAATCGTCGGTCATGTTATTGGTTTTGCGTGTGCTAAATGCCTTAGTAAATCAGGCCCTTAGACTTCAAATAGTCTTGGCAAGGCTTTGTTTCAGGTGATGAAGGACTGTCCCAGCACCAAATTGCAGCTACATTGAAAGTTTATAAGGGGGCAGTACAATGCACATTACAGAGATGATCAGAATCCAAGTCACCTGCATCCAGACCAGACCTAAAGCAACCACACAATCTGAAGACCAACATGTTAAGCTAACGTGTTTACAAGACAGAACAGCATCCGCATCCAGGATTCAAAGCCAGCTGAACAAAGAATGCCCTACCCCAGTTATTAGAACTATGGTCAAAAGACGACTAGCAAAATGCGGCCTTAATGGAAGAGTGTAAGTGTAAGTTTCCAAACCACTTTTGGTGGCGGCAACATGAAGGTTTGGGGCTGTTTCACCTATTCCGGAGTCGGTGATTTTTCACAGGATCAACTACGCACTGAGCAAAGACAGGTAGCACTCTATTCTACAGGGTAATGCCATCCCTTCTGGCTTAAAGTTGTGTGGGAGAGGATTCATATTCCAGCAGAACAATGATCTGAAACTGACTGATCAAAGCTTTACCAGGAAGAACAAGGTTTGTTGAACTGTATGGCTTTCCCTCCACAGTCACCATACCTTAACCCCATTGAACATCAATGGGAACATTTGAAAATGGAAAAGGTAACATCACAGGACAACCTCTGGAATTCTGAGTGCTGGAATAATGTGGATTCTTAAATTCTGCACAAACTTGTAGATTCAATGACAGATTACCAGCTGTAAATGGTGGCAAATGGTGGACATTTTGACTTTTGTTAATATTGGCAAAATATATCGACTTGTGTTAGTAAAAAATAAAATTATGTAGTAGTTGTTTGAGATATATGAACCGAGTACAAATGTGTGTTCGTTTTTGATGAATGATGAAACAAACAGATCTTGGTAGTGTCCTCAGACTTTTTGACCCCACTGTCCAAAATATAGCCAAAACAACAAAAAATGTGTCACTGTCCAAATACTTTTGGACTGTACAGTATACAGTTGGGTCCAAAAGTCTGAGGACACCACCAAGATATACCCCACTTCCTAAAACTATAAACAAAAAACCAAAAGTCAACTCTTTCTGCAAAATTTCAAAATCTCTGTCAAAATGAAACACTTTAGCCAAAATGATGTACTCCACGTACCCCAAAATTACATTTTGCCCCCAAATCATAAAAAAACAAGACAAATGAATAGACTATTAAATGCTAATTACACACACTGGTGTGGTAAATGAAAGACACTATTACTATTATATTATTTAGGCAGCATCAGTATACATACAGTATTCTGTTTGAGTATACTGGCCAAATATAAAAAATAGTAATGTAGTGCAGTAATTTTTTCCAGTAATGTAGTGAATAGGCAATGTAAAATAAAAAGAATAAAAGGAGAAAACGAAAAAAGAAATGACTGTACTGGGAGTAAACAAAAAAATGTAATAGTAAAACAACAAAAAATAAATCATTCTGGGTCCCGTCTCTGCTTTTTGATTAGGCCACACATATTCTCATCCACGTCACACGTTATATTTTTCCTGGCCAAGCACCGGGGGAAATATCTTCTGGAATGACGCAGCCAAAGTCGCATGACTCTGCCAATATATCTCCACATGCCTCCTCCATTGCTGGGAGTAGCGACACTCGCTGTGGGGGTTGCAGTCGTATACCTTCCACGGCCAACAACAACAACAAAAAAGGTAGGTAAGGAGGGAGAAACAGAAATGGGAAAAAAATGCTGGTTTCATTGAACCAGTTATGAACCAGAGCAGCGTATTGGAAATGCACGTTGTCCCGTATGACAACACGTGAGCTGCCGTGGTCCATCTTGTTCTCTGGGATTAGGTGAGATTAGAAGATTGCGGAGATTGTCTAGGAAAATGAGGAGACGCGCAGTATTGTATGGGCCAAAAGTGGCATGGCGATGGAGGAGCCCCTGGTTGCTGTTTACGGTTTCCTGTTCTGCCGTGAATAATCATTGTCTATCACCACCGTGTGGTCGTCTTTTAATTCTGTAAAATTAATAAATACAGTATTGACAACATATAAACACAACTTCAAATTGTTGGTAACACTTTACTTTAAGTTGCACCTATACCTATGTAGCTCAATTGTAACCAATTTGGTAACAAGAGGTTATTACTGAGTAACTCCAATGTAGGTAACATAGAACAGCAGTTAGTGGTATTCTTAATTACACATGTGAAACAAGGCCAGCCCTGTTACATCTCTCCTGCTAAAATTAAATCATCAAAACACATGGTGAAATTAACAGGCAAGGTTTATTTGTTGTGTATCATGAATATTGGCCTATGAGTGTAAATAAAATATTTCAAAAGATTTACATGTGTAATTATGAATACCGCTAACTGCTGTTCCATGTTACCTATGTTGGAGTTACTCAGTAATAACCTCTTGTTACCAAATTAGTTACAATACAACTACGCAGGTATAGGTGCAACTTAATGTAAAGTGTTACCAAATTTTTTACGAGAAACATGAAACAGTGGTCCCCTTGTAGTGGTATACATTAGGTACTCTGTAGTACAGTAAACACTGATCATTGTATTGATATGTTACAATAAATAGCAATAGAGCAGACTTGCCTATTGTCATTTCTTTGTGCTGAAGCTCTGATCGCTGATCGAATAAGTAACTCAACTAGTGTTTCACCTGTGAGGAGTGAGTGCGTGTATTGGTCATTGTGGTTTAGCCTTTTGGATGCTAGTGTTTTCCATGTGAACACAAGAGATTTCCTAAGATTGTGCCTCGTGAGGCGAATAGTCCGAAGGGTTACGGAACAGTGTTAAAGAGACTGAAATCTTTTGCGAAAACAGGCGAAATGCGCTCGCAGGTTTGAAAAACAATTGTCTGTCTTTTTGCACGCGAACGTAACGTTTCGTTAATTGGGTTCACGGCACCGATTTTAGATGTGGAGACACTGGAGAAAAACCGTAAAATGTCAGTTCTGTTTGCTCGCGCAATGGAGCGTGAGTCTTATTGCCCCCCCCCCCCCCCCCCCCCAGGAGCAAGGACACAATTGTTTCCTTTTGTCGGAGGCCTGGGTCTTTAGCTCAGAAAGTCAATTCCAGCCCTAGTTTGTAGGCTTGCCGCTGCGGGGCTGGGGGGGGGGGGGGGGGGGGGGGGGGATTCACCTGCCTTAATCCCCTGATATGTATCACATTGATCTTGAACACAATCTGTGTGTGTTGACTCAGTGAACTGATACAGTTCACACTGAGAGGGTCATACCACCAGAAATAAACTGAGAAGTAGCTACATATCACACGTACAAGCTGATACGTACGCATCACACACAAATGGTTACAAAAATGGTTCCGTCGTTACAAAGCAAAGCAGCGCAGTTCCACGCGGTATGTGGCGGTAGAAGGCCCGTTCAAGGCCGCTCGGTGTAGCCGCGTGCCGTAAGGTTCACGCTCTGTCTCAGTGTGGCGGTGTCTGCTCCTCATACAGCGCTGCCGCAGAGAAGGATCAATCTGAGTAAACCAATCTCCTACTTCCCTGCGTGGCAGTAGCACTGACTAAGTTTGAACCTCCCACCTCTATCTTGTTCTCTCTCTCTCTCCCTCCATCTCTGTTGCCTACTTTGAATATTTAGAGTTCTGGTCTCTTTTTTGAATCCTCACCCTTCATCACTAGATCTCTTTTTTAAAATATGACAAGCATACCGACTGACCGAATGAATGGCTCTTCCGAAGCAACGGCATAAATAGTTGCAGTCTTTGAACATTTTTTTCTTGCGCCGTTTAAAAGGAGTAAACACTGTTTATTCATTATCTTATCTTCACCAAGGGGAAGGTTAATTGCATCTGGATGTTCAGTGATTTGTTTAAACTTTGATTTACTGGGTACCAGATACTTTCTTTGTTCTTCACCCTGCACATTTTATATATAGGAAACTTGTATGTTGTAAAGTACGTCGGGGAGACCAGCCTATTGCCAATTAATATTCATGATTTAATACAGTATTGGGGCAGGTTGTGAAGCCCACGATTACTTAAAATGCTGAAAAATCATTATGTTAAGTCCCTGATTGATATGTAGATATAAGAACTGATACTGTGACAGACCATGTGACTGATAGATACCATTCACCAGAAAAATAATAACATTGTGAAAACAGGTTCATACAATTTGTTGGCACAAGGATGAAAGTCTAAGATGGCATCCATTTTAACTTCTTTAATTCCTCTGTCGTTGTTACTGACTTGTGTTCAAGATGTTTTATCTTCTTAAGTATTCACTTTTAATTTTTTTTATTTTTTATTGTAAAGCTCTTTAAACACTTTGAAAGAAAAATAAAATTATTATTATTGTTGTTGTTGTTCTTATTATTAGTGGTAGTATTATTATTACTATTACTATTATATTACTGTTGTTATTATTATTAGTAGTATTATTATTATTATCGGATTAAGGCCATAGCAATCTGGCCTTAATCCTATACCCAGATCTCTCTGGCATGACTGGGCAGACTTCCTAAGCAATATGAGAGCCACCTGGCCAGGACATGTGTCACCATGTGTCTATTGCAGGGTGACCGTTCCACACTGTCTCTGCGATACTCAGTGCCAACCCACCGCCACGCAGTGCAGTGTGCGCCATCTTTGGTCTTTGCTTTGTCGAATAGCAAGCCTGCAACCTTCCACCATGTGTGTGAGACTGATAATAGGGTCGCTCCTCAGTAATCCATGTAGCTATTAAATTGTATTTAAGCAAGTATTCAGCTAGCATTTGATTATTATTATTATTTTTTTTAAAAGTTATGTTACTTCAGGATGGAAAAGTAATCTCCTCTTGTCTTGTCATTTTAAGGGGGGGGGGGGGGGTCTCATATGTTGGAGGAAAGCCATCCCAGTCAAACTAAAATAATTCACCCCCTAATATCACTGCCGTCTTCTCGGTGCAAAAAATAAAATAAAAATCCTGCTGCCACCTTTGGATTAGAGAGGGATGTTAACTAAGGTGGTTAGTTAACAAGATTGCACTCTAAAATGAAACCCTGGACATAAAGTCACTTCCTATGAATGGACGGTTTGCCCTGCGGTAGTAATAATAAATAATAAAATGCAATTTTTCCAGGAGGGAAATTGACAATTGGACATCATTAATATGTAGAAAGGTGTGTTCAGAAGTGTTATAGAGTAGAAATTATTATTTCAGTTCAGTTTTTCTCACAGTGATTGAATAGTAAGAGCAATGAAGTGAGTGGAAAATCCTGTTTTGGCAGAGCTAACCCTTCACCTGCATAATCAAATGGTCAGCATTAAATCAGTTCTGACAGAGTACAATTTACACTGACAGAATACATTTGGATCCCTTTTTGGACTAATATAAATACTGATGAACATTTTATTGTGTATCTTATCTGAAGTGCAGATTTTATTGTACATGGCGTGTGAAGATGTGTGACAAAAGGAGTGCATACGTTACTGACCGAGTCGCCCAGACACACACACACACACACACACACACATACACACACACACACACACACAGACACACAGTGTCTGGGCGACTCTATGGTCAGCTATGATTGAATCAACCCACGGGGACGCCAGGCAGGTCACAACTCACATCGACAGGGTCAGGATGTTTGTCCACGTTGGGTGAATCACCAAAGAGCTTGTGTTTTAGTCGGATGAGCCCCCAAGAGGCATATATTTACAGCAGGCTACATTTTCAAAAAGGTGAAAGCCACGTTCCGGGCACAGCACAGACGCAGCAATGCAAGCTGGTTGTTGTTATGGAAACGCCGCGACCTACCTTTTGTATTGGGAAGGGAGGGAGAGGGAGAGAGAGGGAGAGGGAGGGGGAGAGGGAGAGGGAGAGAGAAAGAGGGAAAGAGCGAAAGAGATCGGGATCTGACTGACCCGTTTAGCCATTGATATGAATGCGGAAACTGATGCTTGCCAGACCTCCGAAGGACAGCTCAGCGGCAGTAGGTTACTGACAGGACGCAAACGGCAGCTCCATTCTGTTGACGGCCGTTTATTTCAGTTTTCAGATTTCGTATCAGGTTTGATATCACGGTAATACTCGCAAATAATATTTTACGGGGACACGCAAACATATTTATTTATTTCTCTCCTGTATGACTTCTCATTGGGTCTTTCCATAGGGGAAAGTGCTCAGTGGATTAAGAACTTGTCAAGTGTCAAGCCAAAAGAGAGAGAGAGGAGGAGGAGGAGGAGGAGAAGAAGAAGAAGAATGTGCAGAAGGATCTTCACATCTTTATACAGTGCATCATCTATAAAGCCTAGCACCTCCTTAAGAGATTCATCACATTCAACATTGCGCAACAACGCATGGCTGCTTAATTCCTCATTCATTCCTCATTCATCTGCGATGTGATCTGATTGGACACCACTAACTCACAGCAATGAAAATATCGCCACACCTTAATTTATATAATATAATGCATTTCAATACAGTATAGGTGCTACTATATTACTTGTCAGAAATGCCGAGTGCTTTTGTGTATAGGACTACGGAGATAAAATTTAAAACATATGCCCACGTAATATACAGGCCTAATAATAAACTGTAAAAGACTGATGAATTTTGTATTAATATCCAAATTAAACACAGGGTCTGTTGTTGATAAGAGACACTGGTATGTGAAGTTATGTAGCCTATAACTCAGGCGATGCATGTTAAGGTTTAACAAGGAAAGTCCACACTTCAAGATCTTATCGTCATCGGAGACAAAACACGTTGCCAATTATTACCTTTTATATATCCACGCAGTGCAATGATGTCATTCACTGACAAAAATAACATAGAGCAGGGGCAGTAAAACAGCTTTACCTAATTACTGTTGGTTGGCCATTGGTGTGTTACTGTGTAAAATTGGTAATAAGAAGTTGTTTAGTTCTGTTACATTTTGGTTTTTAGTCAAACTAGGCGTGCTATACCATCATGCTACCAGTCTGAATTTAAACAGTATTTAAAGCTTAAGAGTCATCATAACGTTAGTAAAAGACACAAACCTACAGATTTAGCATTAATAATGCTGTGATATTATTATATTTACATATATTTACTTAGAGTACAATTAAGTATGTTTACAAAATGATTGCCTTGGGTTGATTCAATATCTATTTTAGGCAAGACGAAGGAAATGCATAACATTTCCAGTTATAATTCATTTAAATATAATTTAAAACACAAGTGTCATTCAAATCATTGCAAATTTAATTGAGCAATTGGATGCATTCAGTCGAAGGCAGGCTGTGAGAGGATGAAAGCCAAGTCCACTCTTTTGAACCGTCAGTTCATCAAGTCTCCATGGGAGGGCACTGCAGCGCTTGAATGTTCAAAAGCATACTGGCTTCAGAGCAATTTCGCAAATCACGATTGGCCTTACAGTTATTTACTTACAGAAAATCAACGTATGCATATTTCCTGCCAACAATATTGTACAACTGGAATATTTTACAACTTTGAAACCCAGAATTTTAATATAATAGACATTATTTTACATATCTAATGTTTCATTCAAAATAATTCAGTATAATACCTGTATGTCTAATTCACATTATTCTCAGCATTGCAGAGCTGGGCTCAGTCCTTACCTCGCTGTGTTATGACTGAAGGAATCTTCTCCAGAGGGCCAGACAGGGCCACTGCAGCAATCTAATCTCAATGTCTGTTGCCATAGCAGCCGGCAAAAACTTCAAAGAGGTTCTGTGGACCATGGTGCAAATACAGTTTTGAACATATAAACCTGCCTTTTGCAGGGAAAAGCAGATATGATTTAATTGTACAATAAATGTTCTTGGCCACATTTTGACCGCCAACGACCCCCGGGCGCATTGGGGATTGCAAAGATTTAAGCATGTACTGGTGGAAGTATTGCTTGAATGAGGACACACTTAACGTTATGCTATGAATATATAAAACAGAATCTAAATCTATCGCAGGTTAAAATAATGGCTCGTGAATGAATAATGGCCAGGAATTAGAACACTTCTTGTATATATACTACTATAAATGTATTTTTCAGAATTATATATGTTAAATTGTATAATGTATATATGCCCAGTGTGTATTTACATGTGAGTAGAAATAACCAATTATTACAGGAAAACACAGGTTCAGGAAAATAAATAAGTGAGGGTGATATTCCTTTATTTTATTTATTTTTCATTTGTATTCAAATATTTAAATTCTCAAATCCTGGTCTGAGCTGAACTGAAAAAATTAACTGTAAACAATGGATGAATCAAACACAATTTTCAATTGTAAATGCTGCAGGTGCAATGGTCACAAATCTTATAATGTATATGTCATTCTATAAAAAATACATTGAACAATGTGCTAGTATATAATACTGAATGCAATTAACAGTGTACTGTTATTTTTTTCCCGCTTCACCACTGTACAGATTTGTGGCACCAGCAGGTTGGCAGGTAGGCACGTGTTGTGTATGGGCATGTGTATTTGATGCTGAAGTTATTATTATTATGCTCTCATATATGGTTCGCTGACAGGGAAATAAAAGGATCTTTGAGCATAGTAAATTCAAGCGAGGAGCGCTTCCCGTCGTAAACGTGGAGCCACCTTATTCAGTCGAAGTTTCCATCCACGTCCGACCGCGGTTGGACGTTCACATGGTCCACCGGATTTGAAGAAAAGTGTGTAACAGGCGTTCGATGGAAATCGCAGGTGCTTATGTGAATGCATCCAGAGCCAGAACGTTTGCGTCTGCAAATTCACATCACAGGTGAAGCGCTACCTAACTGGCTAGAGTACAAATACAACTTGACATATAGTTAATATGTAAACTATTATCTGCTCTGGTTAAACAGACAACGGCTGTCAAGACAAATATACTGCAACAGAGAGAATGCAAAAAAAGAAATGTATGCGTCTGGTGTTTACACTGGTCCTTTATTGACTTGTATATTTTCTATATCGACGAGAATTTCATTTCCTTTACATTACAATATAAAGTATTGCCCTGCTTTCATATTGCTGTTTCTCCCTTTCCCGCAATGCCCTTTTCAGGATAAGCCACAATGTCAACAGTCAGAAAAATAAACACAGTATTTTGTTTCTAAAAAGGGCTCTCGAGAATAAAAATCACTCTCCATTAGATACATTTTCTATCATATGTATAATTTATACATATACATTATACAGTTACGTACTGTGCATATACTGACTGACGTATTTAAAACATGCAAGTTATTATACTTTGACTTAATGCCGACAATATAGCAACATTACTGATCCCTTCCACGCAAGTACGTCTTCAGCAAGCGGCCTGTCACTTTGTATTCCGGGAAGCGAAGCCTTTGGCTGTACAAATTCACACATCAAATTCGGAGGGGCACGCGCACGCACACAGCACAGCACATCATTCTCTCATGTGTATCATGCTGTCGTTAATAGCGCAAATGGCGGATGATTGCTTTGCGGGTGTTAGTGGTTTTCTCCACGTCGACTGCACAATGGCCAAAATGCAATGAATTTTGCTTTCAATGTAAAGATCAAAGTTTCAAAAATAAAAATGAATAAATAGACAGAAAATGACGCGTGTTAGAGGGAAGGCTCTTAGCGCGAGGCGATCACAGGTACACAGACCAATAAATGACATTGAAGAAGAGGAAGGTGAAGGGGAACAAGGCTCGTGCGTAAAGGTCAACTCTTTTGGCCGCGGAGGGGATGACAGGTTTGGGTGGCGCCGGCTTCTTCTTGCTCTTGGCCTGGGACTTGCCCAGGGCGTGGCTCACCTCGATGGGCTTCCCGTAACAGTCGAAATTCGACAGTTCGAAATCCCGGGGCAGCGAGCCGACGATGCTGAAGTCGTTGGATCGCAGGTCCGACTTGGAAGTGCACACCTTTTTGCACCTGGTTTCTACCACCTGTTGAGCCAAAGCAACCAATCAGAGCAGCGCAGACAACAGCCACGCCCGCTAATTATAACGGAACAGACCAATGATCCACGGTTGCACAAAGGCCAGTTTCACTTTTTGTGAAATAAAATTGTATTAATCCGGATAAACTGTAAGTTCTACATCTCAGTAACTCAGAACTACATGTCATTTATTATAGACATCTGACTAAGAGGTCAGCTCTAATGGTGGTTTCCCACACACGTTAAATGCACCTACGGTAAGTCACTGGCTAAAAGTGTCAGTCAAATGTCTGAATTGGACAAGAAGCGGGGGAATGCGGTGAATAGCAGTACGGGGATATGCGTGTGTGTGTGTGTGTGTGTGTGTACGAACCTGACATTCGAGACGGCGAATTCTTTCGAGAATATAAATCCCCGCTAATCTGTGGCGCGTATCATTCGATAGCGCGGGAGGGCGGCGCGGCGCACATCTGCGTCTACATTTTCCTACACAACAGCTGCGGTGTCACACGACTCCACAGCTTTCCATTCAGTTGCGCCGTACGCTGCCGGGGGAAGCTTAGGAGGGCTTGGGATATTTGCAGACGCAGCACATTCAGTTATAGCCTGAATTCATCTGCAAAACGCGCCTTAAAAAAAAAAAAAAAATTTGCCGGCCCACCATCTGGTGCCAACGGTGAGAAGGGAAGACTTTTCCGGAAGCAATTTTCAATTAGCACGATCAGTCATGATCGCACACCCCTCCCGTTTCTGTTCATTTCTATTTAGCTTTTATTTCTGCCAATAATGGTCTATATGTAAATCAAGAATCTGTCTGTCATACTATTTTTTAAAATATGTGTCATGGAATAACGACGGAAATTTGGCTGTGATCTTTCACTTTTTTTTTTCCTTTTCAAGGAGGTACGTTCAAGGTGCGTCGTTCTGTCAACAGCGAGAAGGCAAGATGCCGACAGATGCTTGGGGTGAACTGCTGCGAGCAGGTCGTCTCCCGCTGCGCTCTGCAGGGAACAGTCACTTAAACAGAGAGAGTGAAATGGAGGACAGGTACAACCGCTAAGCGTGAAATCATTCACAGTAAGCCCGTTCAGTGGAAGGTTCTGGAGCTTGCGACGCAGCCTTTCTTGTCATTACTCATTCCGTGCTGCAAGCCTGACAAACGTTAAAGGTGTTTTTTTTTCATCATCATAGATGTCAAAGAAATTCCTGGTGAGAGGTTTAATAGCATTCCACCTTCCTGGAAGTGCCCGAGTAACACCAGCGGGGATTTGTTGCGCACACTACACTAAAACGCTTACTGCTGTGTGCCGTACGGTGCCACGATGGACGAAAACATCTACCGCCATTACAGTGCAGACGAGCTACCCCCCAATCGTCACTGGCCTCATCCCGCCCCTGCGTCCTGACAGGAAATTTACACAGCCTTCGATGGCTTAAACAGAGAAGTACTGCGCGTGCCTGATGTCACAGTGCTGTGGGAGGGGGCTGTGTCTAACACAATCGCCAAGCCTTGTGTGCAAATGCTTTAGAAAAGCACTTAGGTTCGACGAGCCGGTTCGGAAAGGCCGATAGCGGAAACCGCGGGACTTCTCCCGGAGCCGAGACGCTCCCTGTCGGTACGGCTCCGTGCCGGTTGCCCGCGTTCCGCCGGTTCGTCACCCGCGCCGATCGATTATTCCCACTGACAGGAGAGATCTGGCAGCTGAAGTCCGGTCCCGCCTCATTCGTTCCTTTTCCCTGCTGCGGACGCTCCCAACTACACTGACACCCATTTCATTCCTGCTGCCTTCTCTGTGTGCTATCACCAGGCTTGGAGCGGTACGCAAACGGAGCACTGGCTGTGGAGATAAGCAGAATGTTCTGTCCTCTCTATTAGACTCACACTGCTAAATGTTAAAATCATTCATACATTTTAGCGGAAAGCTAAAGGTTGCATAAAAGTCTTTATGCTTCTTTAGGACTGAAGATAGAATTGGATTGAACCTCATTGGCATTTTTGTCTTGATCCACTTAGCTGCACTTTTTTGTTCGATCTTTAAGTATGAATATATGCACGTGCTCGCTGTAAATGGCTGATGTTCTTAAGAATGGGGCCGGTACATTTCTGAAACCTGTGACGGACATATATCACAGATTATTTATTTATTTTTTAAATCTATCCTGGGCTGCGGTCCAATCCGTTAAATGTTCTGCCCTCCTGCACTTTTCCCCTCGCCACTTCCACTCGCCACTTCCACTCGCCACTTCCACTCGCCACTTCCCCTCGCCACTTCCCCTCGCCACTTCCACTCGCCACTTCCACTCGCCACTTCCACTCGCCACTTCCACTCGGGAGGATGTGACGCAGCACCAAAACAACACGAGTAGACACTCGAACCGACGGGGAGGAGCAAGGGAGGGAGCGGAATTATTTTTGAATTGGGCCGCACTTGCGGATATTCGCCAGAGCCAGTGACGCCAGCAGACCATTGACAAATGAGTTTGTGTAAAACTTTCCAATAAATTGCATAAGACAGCAAGCTCCAGCCAACATCTCAATTTTTATTCTGGCAAAAGAGTAAACTAGAAAATGATTAGCAATCAATTTATTGATAGTCAGCACTTTAAAATACCTCATAAGCAGGAATGGGGAATAATACACTTGCATGTTACAAAATACCTCCGAATCAAATATATTAAAAAAACAGCAATCAAAACGGTGGATGCATAGCCTAGATTGCTTTTGGGGTAGCACAGAAGTATAAAACATAAAAGAGGCGAGCGACCCGTGTTGAATATTAAATACAAGTATTTTTAAAAGGGTATTGCCCATAAGCTTGCTCATTTGCTGGATACTCGCGGAACGGCAACGAGCTGATTATGTAGCTAATTATCGTTAACTGGCCTGAAATAATCATTCTAATACTGAATCCGAGTAGGATAACATGAAACTTTTCGCTGGAGATACATTTTAAAGTGATTTTATCAAACCACTAAATCAATGTTATTTCCTAATTTATTCAACATTTCAGTCGTGCAATAAAAAAAAAAAAACTTTTAAAATATCGCTTAATCGCTTATACTTTTGAGCCACTTTCTCTATTTTAAAGATTTTTTCCCGGGAGAAAAGGCATTAAATTTAACTTCCGAAACAGGAAGCTTAGCGTTACAGTAAAGCATTCTGGGCAATTTCACTGCCCGAAGTCTGCAGTCTTGCGGACTCGTTCCCTCGAGCCAAATCGAGGGTTGAGGGACTAATTTCACGTACTTCACTTGTATTTCTAACGGATTGGACCGCACTTGCCCTTGGCAACGCACAACTTCTGATTTCTAAAGGGATTCGCCCAAGTGGAAGTGGCGAGGGGAAGTGCAGGAGGGCAGAACATTTAACGGATTGGACCGCAGCCCTGGTCTAAGCCTCAAGCTTCCGTTTTGCATCTCCTCAAAATTGTGCGATGTCATCATCTATCACCTCTATGGGAGAGGGCACTCTGATCTTCCAAACAGATAAAAATATCCAAGGATATGAGAGCATCTGGGAGCACCACATAACACGGTCAAGAACACGGCGTGCGGCAGGGGGTGGAGCATGGGGAGGGATGGACACAGTACCGCAACCGACCACTAGATGGATTCACAGGTATATTATATTATATTCAGGGGTGGCATTTTAAGGAATTTGGCACTGGCTAGAAGGGCTAATAGCCTGAAGTTTGAAGTCGCGCGGCTGAAATGTTAGGATGGATAAGAGGATTGAATATGGTGGAACAAAGTTATTCATTTATTCATTTTGACAATTTCAATAATATAGATCAATTTTATGTTTTAGAGTGCGGTGAAAGTGCTTGCGGATTAAGTAAGTTAAGATCAATTTTATGTTTTAGAGTGTGGTGAAAGTGTTTAAGTGTCTACCTTCTCTTTCTTCACTCCTCCTAAACCCACCCTCCTCTCTTTTGCTCGTATTGAGCACTTGCTTTGCGTATCTTGTCATAAAGTCTCGCGGACCGGTGATAGGTTACAGGATTTTGTGTTCAAACATTGCCACTTCTTTTGCTACTGAAACTGAAACTAGATCACATTACATTTTACACAATACTCCCTTAAATGTCTCTTTGCGTCTCAAGAAATCTCGCCACATGGACGAGAGATCCTCAAAACGGACTCACCAAAAGTATGATCTACTCACCCCGGCGAGCGGACGAGCTTAATTTCCACCCCTGATTATATTAGCTTCAAAATGGAAGCTAAGGCGGTGTTCAGAAACTTTTGAAATGCTTCCTTCCTTACTTATCCGCTCATCTTTGTGACCTGAAAGTGGCTAATTGACTGCGAGGACAGGAATTTTTTGAATGGTTTAATAAATTAAGGAAAGAAACATGATCCATCCTTGTCGCCTCCTTCTGCGAAACATACAGCGATGGACCCTTTGCTGAATATATATGGGATATACAGTACATTTACAATACATCACATTAATTTTTTTTAAAATTTTGTTTTAAAAATAGAGGCAGATACATTAATAAATAAAAGGGAAAGATTCCATCAAATCATCCCAATCGGCATTCAGTTATTTTTATGTTTTTGAAGCCAACATATTTAGCACGTCAGTGGCATGCTGGGAAAAAAAAGACCAGCCAAAATTTTGGGGCCCTAAAAGCAGTGGTAAGAGAGCAGCGGTTCCCTGCTGCACACTACAGCTGCAGGCGGTGGTTGTTAAAAGCATTCTCCGTTGTCCCGTTGCACTTCTTTGAAGAGCTAGTGACGCTTTCAGTCAGATTTTCGCTAACAACAATGAAATCAGGGAGAAATTTAACAAGGGAGAATGCTTTCAGAACAAAAGAAAATGCACCTTTCCCTTTAACCAGTGAGGCACTGCAATGTGACGCAACGGGTAAGAAGTACTGAGTGTAAAACTATCGCCACTGAACATGAAACCATACGATAACAGGTCCAATGCCAGAGAGTAAACCCTCACAAACAGTGCTACTGTATCCCTCATTGTACCCCTTCAGCACGGTACTTACCTGAACTGTCTCAGTAACTACCCAGCAAAAAAAAAAACAACAATGACTCTAAGCAATCTGGAGTCGAGGCGGTCACTGACCTGCAGCGTACTGACGTGGATGGGCGTGGCCCCCGTCCCGTTGACGGTGTTGTTTTTGGCCGGGGTCTTGCCCTCCGCCTTGTCTTTCTGCGCCAGTTTGGCTTTTTCCGCCTCGATCCTCTTGGGGCTGTTGAGCATCACCTGCACCACGGCGTACTCCACCAGGGAGCCGAACCCGTACAGCAGGCAGGCGATGAGCCAGATGTCGATGGCCTTCACGTACGACACTTTGGGGAGCTCGGCGGCCAGGGACATGCACTCCGAAGACAGGGACAGCACCGACAGGATTCCTAAAGGGGGGAGCCGCGCGGGGGCCCGGTGAGCGACAGGGAGGAGGGACGTGGATAAAAAGACATGTTTGGGAAAGCAGGTGACAGGCGATCCAGCACGTCATGTATAAACCGACAATCTCGAATAAAGGCCTCAAGCCACGACAGCTCCAGACAGATGACGTGCAGCCGATAAATACTTCCTGTCTTGAGTCCGAGCTCTTTTTAAAAAAAAAAAGCACGCACGAACACAAACACAAACACGCACACGCACGCACACACACACACACACACACACACACACACAGAAGCACAAACAATGGCCAAAAGGATGGAGAGGATGCGACTGACCTGAGATGAACCCAGTCACTCAGATGTGATGCGTGATTCCAGCGGGAAGTGGGCGGGGCTTGGGGCGGGCGGGCGACGAGACCGACAAAGCGGGGCAACGGGAGGGGGGGGAGGCGAGCGGTGGCGGTGGAATGAGAATGGACGGTCGCTTCAGGAGAGAGGGCCGTGGCGGGTTGACCGTGGCGGTTGTGGTCGCGATCTCGGCCGCCGGCGTGCCTCCCCTTGACCCTCGGCGCGGAGAGCGCGTGAGAGGGCGGGGTCAGGGCGTACCCAGTGGGACTCTGGCCGCGCTGGCGTCCGGGTTGATCCAGAAGGACAACCACGAGAGGACCACGATCAGGAGGGTGGGGGCGTAGACGCCCATCATGTAGAACCCCACTTGCCTCCGCAGAGTGAAGATCACCTCCACGCAGGTGTAGTACCCTGGAAACATGGAACCAGAGGGAGCCTGGGATCAACTGACGATCACAAAAACAAAGGAATGCAAGGGAACCATGTAGAAACTTTGCGGAAAATTAATTATGCCCTTCTCTGCAGCCCTGCTAGTGGAGGACTGCAGGAGCTGCTGCTCTTGTTGTGACTCAGCACAGAACTGACCAATTAAAACTGTCGATTACATAATTAACTCAGCTCACCTGGTTTTTTGGGTATTAAACGATTGCTGTTTTTTTGGGTAATAAATGATTTCCGATTTCAAAATAATAATTTTAAAAAATTGCATAGTCCTGTGGCTCTCCAGGACAAGGGTTTGCAGGCTCCTTCAATGCAACAACTGAGGCACGTTAACATTACTTAATATGTAAGGAAATTAGCTTACAATCGTACAGTTGCAGGCCCAATGTCACTGTACCCCTTGATCACGGCACTCAGCCTTAATTGTTTCAATAAGTACCCAGCTGAGTAAATGAATAATGAGTGAATGGTAAGCTGTACAAGGTGATAAAGCACAGCCGCAGAATAAATAAATCATGTCAATGTTGTTCATCTTCAAAAGAATTAACAGCTGCCATGTGAGGACCTGATCAATGGAGTGGAGAGTTTTTTATCGTGTCTAATATGTGCGGATCTGATTAAAGAGTGCTTCAAAGTCTCAGACCTCTATCAATCTGTAAGCAACTGACAGCTAGAAGAAAAGACAGGGTAGACATACAATGCAGGACATGCCACACCTATGCATCATTCTGGTGAGAAGGCTGCATAAGGACGCACATTCCGTACGGAAAAGGGAATAGAGTTACAATTCTACGCTGTAAAAATTTATTTTATCAATCGAGAGCAAGGACAACCATTATTATTTTGTTCTGTTCTGCCATGTGCCTGGATTTACTTTTCACTGGGCCCGTGAATGACTTGTTTTGCTTCAGAATAAAAACATGGAAAGATAACGCGATGCTTGTCGGCACCAATGCCTTCTGGGTATTTTCTTTGGGTGCCGTCTTAGCCGAGGCCTCATGGATGAACTAAGATAATCACCGTGCTTCTCTCAGCTAGTGCTCTGATCCATCAGCATGAAATCACAGACAAAACTGCATGTGAATACAGACTGACCTCAAGCCCACATTTTATGTTTTCTGGCAAAACCTTACTTTGCAGTTCTTAAAAAAATATCAAATTTATATAGAGGATAATCAGATTTTCCGGCAGGCAAATAAAATGGTCTAACACAATGAAATATAATGCAACACACTGAGTTCAGGCCAGGAGACACCATTAGTATTACAGCTACATCTTTTTGTTTGCTGGGGATTTGCGGGGTAGGTCATTTTCAAAGGAATTCTGTGACATTTGTTTTCTATTTCCTTTTGTCTCCATCTTTTCTTTGAAGCCAAATTCTATTTAACAGATATAACCCGATGCATCTTCACTTTAGAGCAATCAGATCTATCCTATTTACTTATAATAACCAGAATAAAAGCGTAATTAAGTATTTTAAATTAAACATTTAAAATATTTTGCATATCAGCACTCTAGACTATGTAAAATGACAAAGCATGCCTTTCAATGTTAACACCAATGCAATACAATGTAATTCTCAGCATTAACCCCTTCTCGAGCACCACCTTTTGTAAAAAAATTAAAAAATTTTTTTTTTAAAAAGCCAGAAAACAAAATGGTTACTGTTCTTGAACCTCTTTGACTACAGGCAGAATCCTGGTCTCTTAATAATAATCCTGGTAACCCTTAGAACTTTGTTCTCCAAGAGTCCAAAGTATTACTGAAACAAAGTAACAGAAGCTCAAACACAGTGGAAGTTTTTTCTCACCTAAAAATATTATTATTTTTTGCCTGGGTAAGGATACCGACTTTACTGTCTGTGGATTTCCAGAATACATAGAGGGCCAGATTTACTAAGACCTATAGTGGGTACAAAAACATTTAGCACAACCAATGATTGGTGCAAAACAAATATCATGGCCAATCATCTGTGTTATTGGTTTTGCGTGTGCTAAAAGGTTTCAAAACAAATCTGGCCCAGAATGTACAGAATCACAGGTTTGACTAAGCCTGTTTTGTGTCATGTTACTCACAAATGAAAGAAACTATATGTCGCTATAACATTGGAATTTTAAAATAGTTTATCGAGATAGAATTGTGAGTTGTAACACTTTCAAACGGTATATTGTGTCACCAAATAGATTGAAAAATGCAATGAATGCAAATAAAATAAACCACTTCTGAATACAGAATACGGCTCGGTGCTAGTTAAGGGGTTAATTGCATTAACATGGTGAAAATATTCACAAATGGCAATGAAAACCCCCGAAATACACCAAAGTAATAGAAAAATGCAAGATAATGCAAGATGATTCTGCTACTTTTAGTAGAACCATTTCTAGATTTGTCCAAGTAATTTGGACACGTGGTTCTTCATCGTGCCATCAATTCCATAATTAAAATTTCCAGATACCTAGTTTGCATTCCTGGCACTGTTCTGCACATCCCTATTTTAGGCGGAGAGAGGGGGTGGGGTGGTCTAATTTTATAAAGCACTTAATTTCAGCGCATGAATCTACTGAATATCTGAATATAAGAAGATAGATAAACCAGGAGCACTCAAGTGTCCTCTGCACATCAGAATACAAAATAGGATGGCATAATAACGTGACCCACCTGTGAATGCTCAAAGGCATCAATTACATCACAAGTTGAGGAAAAGTTATTTCCTTTAGAAGATTGCAGTTGGAAAGGACTTAATATGTTCAAGTAGTGTATTACTGTATTAAGTTGTGTGTTTAAGATGGCAGATATGGTCTGAAAATGAAAATGGTGACGATGATGATGGTTATGGTGGTGGTGTTGATGTGGTAATAGTGGTGGTATCTCCTCAGTATTTGCATAAGAAGCCCAGTTAATGCACCAGTTAAAAGCCATAGGAAATAACATAAACAGCATACCGGTTCCCTTGTAAAACTTGGTGCAGTTTCCATATTCGATGTCCTCTTGCCTGATGTCGAACTGAGGCAGAGCGATCTCATCCATCTGCACAGGGTCACTGGACTGCCACATGAACCTCAGGTCATCCGTAGTGTAACCGACTGAAAACAGGGAGGGGAAGGACACAGCTGATGTCTAAGAACTCTCCAGCACTGCACGTCATTAAGGGCAATCAGGAGCTGCTCACTCAGCTGTATCATCTGAAGCTTACCCTTCCAAGAAAATATTATTTGACGTTTACCTTACTGTTATGAATTACCATAAACATGTAATTGAAGACTGTAATCAATGAATGTGCTCCTATGAAGCTAGCTAGGTTAGACATACCCTTGTGTCAAATACCTTACAAAGCCCATTAATACATGCTTGCACAGTATTGTACATCAAACCATGTTCTTTCCCTGAATTTTTGTTTGTGACAGAACCACATACTAAGAATACATGCCATGACAAGAGCTCAAAGACTACCAAGCATTTCAGAATTGATGAGCATGATTGAAATAACAAAAAGAAAACACTGACTTTTTATTTAAAGGAAAGTGGACAGTCCATTATTAATATATTATATATAGAGGATTTTATTAACTTTATTAACCCCTTTGCGCAGCTGCCTAGTGGTCATGGCGCCGGCGGCAAGATTTTGCTCAACTGAGACATTCATTGCTCCTGCAGCCAAACTATGAGTGGAAACCGCAAACTCTGTGTTTTACCTTTATTGCTACATAATTTGTGACTACTCTGCCAAATACGGAATTTCTAAGTGTCAGTATTTTCCAGTAGTCCATTTAACAAGCAACCCCCCACCCAGTCTCGCCTGCAACTATACCTACCCGTGCATGACATAATGGACAATAGCGTCTATGTGTGAGTTCATAAATATATTTATTCATCATATAAAATTTGAATTCCGTCATAGCAACAAGATAAACCCAACAATAGCCTGATGGTATGCCAAAAAAAGCAGTGAAAAGCCCTGCTCACTCAAATGCAAAATAAACATGTGAAATTATTGTGTCATTATACGACGTCATTCTACTAGCAATATCTGCTACTAGGGCGGCAGTGTAGTATAATGGTTAAGGAACTGGCCTTGTAACCAGGGTTGCAGGTTCGATTCCCAGGTAGGACACTGCCGTTGTACCCTTGAGCAAGGTACTTAACCTGAATTGCTTCAGTATATATCCAGCTGTATAAATAGATAATATGTAAAAAAAAAAAAAATCCTAAAAAAGTTGTGTAAGTCGCTCTGGATAAGAGCGTCTGCTAAAAAAAAAAAAATGAAATAAATATACAATCATACCACTGGTTTTACACAGAGAGAGACACAAAATTCAGTGGTCGCGGGTGACATATGTACGTTCGTTTTTTCCACTCGATCACTGTCTTGTCCAGTAGGCTATGTTAGTTATGGTTATTTTCACATTTTTAGTGCATTTTACTCACTTTAGTGTAAGCATTCATCGTGTTTTATGTTTGATGTATCGACTTTCATTGAAGCTAGAACATTTGGCAGCATTTTCCTGTTGGCGGAATATTATTTTATTGTAATGTTATCGTACATAATGTAGGCTTTAGGCTTTGTATCTTCCTAGGCTATACTTGTCACTTAAGGCATGAAAAATACTCATTCCAATTTACTGTGCGCTGATATCTGCTAGATGAATGTAACATTTTCCTTGGAGTCATTATGAATGGGAACATTTAAAAAAAAATTACATATTTACAAATTTACTGATCCCAGGGCAAAAGATTACATACTGTAGAGTACAGGAAAAAGTGATGTTTATTGAGGTACAACTGATTAGGCTACATACTTAGGTGTGTGTAACAGTGTGATATCAATGTTTTCTTCTTAAATCATCAGAAGGGGCAAAATGTATATACTTTATAATGGACAATTAAATTTATGACAAGTATTGGATAGGGTTTTGGACCCTTAGATATCTACCTCCCTATACGGATGAAAAGATAGTCATTCCCACTAGAATTATGATCCGAAACAGTGGATTTGTAGTTAAATATATAATTATTTTATGATTTAGAGCAGTGCACAATTTAGTTGATGCAATGGTTAGCTGATGATAAAAAATGGGCATTTTGGTGTTAGCACAAAGGGCGTAATCACGGGGTGATATTCACGCACAGCTTTCCAGCTGCATGTTGCACCTCTGGGTGTCCATGGGAAACAAGGTCAGGTCCAGGGGGCAGGACAAAGTGACGGACAACCTGAAAAACAGTAAATAATAATAAACCAACTAGCCATTTACTTTCACACGTATTTAACCACAGAACTGATGCTATATTTGCATTTATTTTAAAGGACAGGCCACCCTCCTTTCAGTGCGGTAACATAGCTCAGAAGGTGTTATGGCAGGGAGTCAGGGACTCAAACCCTTGCTTGTGTGGGGTGTTTGTTTGGGGTCAAGGGTCGGCCGCCCTATGGTCTTCGCCACACATTTTTTATTTTTTAAATTATCTATTATAACTGATCTAAACAATATACCTGTCAAACCAAAATTTGGCAGAACTGAATGCTCAAGGGTGCATCATTTTTGGTTGATTTCTACATTTCACAAATCATTCTTTGTTTTGTTTGTTCTGACTACATATTATGCACATATGCCATAGTGCCAATCTAAACTGTTGTGATGTCAGGGTTTCCCAAAGCACAAAATTGCCTGGGTTAACAATACTCTTTAGCATATAAATCATGGATATTTATGCATTCAAATAAATGCCAAATTTGCATAATAAAAGCCGTTCTTTTGTGCAGGTGTTGAATTTTATGGCATGCACGCAACCTTAAGCTCAGATTTGCAATAGTTTCCTTTTTGGGACATTAATTGGCATCACGACCAGTTTTTTGGCAGATGTGTTACAAATTTCTGAAGTGAATGAGTCCCTTAGAAAATTTTAATAATTAACATATCCTCTGCCTTAGAAAATCACAGAACACAGGAAGCTCCATTGCCAGTGAAATGTCCTGATAAATGACTATGCTAATGCTGAACTTTCAAGAAAGTGGAAAAGAAATCATCTTGTTTCAGCGATGCAACAAGTAGGGCACAGTAGGTTTGTGAGTGAACACAGATAACAATTTAACTGTAAAATTAAACTCTAATTAGCCCAAGCTCATAAAACTAAAAATGGGTACTTCAAATGCAGCCCTGAAACGATGAGACTTTCATCATGCACTCATGATGAGACATGAGTGCATGACGCAACAGAGAGAATAGAGCAACCCCTATGGAAAAAGAATACACTGCAGTATATTGTAAATATATCAAAATTATCTTCACAATATATTTAAAATATACTGCAGTACATTACATTTCCATAAGGGAAAGGCCACCAATTATTTATAATTATGGCTGTCAAACTATAAAAAAATGTACTAATTAATCGCATGATTCGCTGTGATAAATTGTGCTTAATCGCATTGTAAAATTGCATTTGAAATCGAGGATATTTAAATTTGTGGATGTAGATTGTAGAATGTAGAATCAACACAAAATATGTATATCAAGTAGGGGTGTCACGATACCGATTCGAAATCGAAAATCGGTCGAAATGAGCGTTCGATTCCGAACTTCGAAATCACAAGCTGGTTCGCGATTCTCCAAGTTTTTTTTTTCTCTCCACCCCCGCCCCCCGCGCGCTCTTCTTAGCCTTTCATGTGATGGGTAAAATGTAAAAAAAAGTAGCCTACTTCTCTAATGTAAGCGTTTCCGACAAAACGAAACTTGACGCCTTCCACTGCATTTTGTTCGTCCACGCAGGCGTGCGTCCGAAGAACAAAAAACAACGATATTTCAAAAAAGACACAGCTGCTAGTTAACGTTAGCTTACCGGTAGCCTGCATTACTTTTCGACACACCATGGCCACTGCCGGAGTCGAAGATGGAGAAACAGAACTGGAAAATCCTCCTGCTTCCCTCAAGTCACCGGTGTGGCAACATTTTGCCTTCCCCGTGAGTTATATAAACAACGAACGCGTCATTGACAAAAAAACGACAGTTTGTCGGCTATGCTACACGCGAGTACCATACACCACCTCAGGCAACACGTCAAATATGGCAGGACATTCGCAGGCATCACAAAGAAATAGATTTGACTGGGAAAAAAACATTGACACAGGCAACTCAAATGACAACCCAAATGACAGTTGTCAGGGCATGAAAAAAAACGTGTAAATAGTTAATAGCGTGGTACATGTTCAACTGTTTATTATTTCAGATATTAGTTTGTTAAAGCTCTTAACTGTTCAAAGAATGTGAACACGCTCATCTTTTTAAAGAAGAATTTGAAAATGTAAATGACCGTTGTCAGGGCATAAAACCAATGTGTAAATTATTGTTAATAGCGTGGTAAATGTTCAACTGTTTATTCTAGAGTCTAGTTTTGATAAAGCTCTTAACTGTTTAGGTGTGTTTAAATATTCTCATATTTTTGTTATTATTTATAATTGTTATTATTCAAATAAAAGTTACTTATTGAGAAACAAGTATTTTTCTTTACAAATCAAGACTCGATAGTCTAACAATGGCATAGCCATTAGCTAGACTATAGTGCTGGAAAAAAAAATTGTGCTGAAAAAAAATCGAAAATCGAATCGAACCGTGACCTTAAGATTGAAAGTCAAATCGAATCGCGGATTTGGAGAATCGTGACACCCCTAATATCAAGTATAATGATTGTTTAATAGCATTCTTTCCATTGCAAACACAAAAGTAATACTTTTCTGAACTGAAATAAGTGCAATCAAATTTCAATCAAAACCATCAAGGCAATAAAAATTAGCTAATGCATCTGTTACTGTTACTTTGCCAAACCCTGGCAAATCGGGAACAAGGACTGGAGTAAAAAGAGCTGTTCCGGGTTTTAGTCAGTGCAGTTATCCGGCTATAGTAATCCTGTTTCGTAATATATCATAATTAACGCTGTTGTCTCGGTCACATTATCGTCAGGATGTTTTGCTCGGAGATGATACTTCAAAGACTAATTACTTCTGTGGTAACTGTACGGCATAGCAAACTGTACAGATTAGGGTACATTTGTTTTGTCCAAAGAGCCAACGGAAAACTTTTAGAAGTTGAACTTTACGCCTAGAACTATTCCTTCCTCCTCCATCTCAGCTAGCAAGGTGCATGTGCGTAGCCGTCGTGCTTGCTACGTCTTCATAATTAACGCCGTTAGTCTTTTTATTAACGCATTAAACATTTTGCATTAATCGCATGCGTAAAAGTGTTAATTTTAACAGCCCTATTTATAATGTCTTGATGTGGCGCGGCAGAGAAAAAAAACATGACATCACTGCCAGGAGAAAATACCTCATCAGCAAAGAACCAATAATCAATTGGGAAATACCACAGGGAAACCACAGAAGCAAAGAATCCCCCCCAACCGCACAGGACTGCAACTGATGACTAATCAAGAAGATGACAGGCTGCTGATCATCGCACTAACACAACCCTTGTACCATTGGCTAAATTCCATACTTACTATAAAGAAGAAACCCACATCCCACAGAGGGAAGACAAGGGTCTCTGGGGCCTCGTCAAACTGGTGTTATGTTCAAGAATGTCAGAATTTGTGGGAAGGCACTCAAGCCTATCGGTAATTTTGTCCGGCATACTGAGAAAATGTCAGCCTACCACCGAAGTCGTTATAGTTTACCCCGCAAGTGCAACACGAAACAGACAAGAATTCCGACCTCAATCGAAAATCGAATTATAAATCCTACCTCATGCTAATGAGAATGTCACCGTTGCGAAAGATGAAGAGCAGGATGTTCTCCTGCGTGACGTCATGGAAGTTTGCGTTTTTCTCATTGGCAAAGAAGAGGTCAGGCTTCCAGAGGCAGTTGAACATCTTGGGGTCCACGGTGAGCGAGTCCGACTTGAAGTCTGTAGGCAGCTTCAGCCTGGGGTCATTCCACCTCTGCCTCAGGAAAATGTTAATTCTGTAATCCTGGATAAAGGTGGACGCAAGAAGAGGCCACGTCAAAAACTTAATTCAGCAAACAATAAGTTGTTACTGAAATGGAACATAATGCAATGTACAGTAAATGTACACGTTGGAATATATAACGATACATTTTTTTCACAGCAGTGTACTACATTGGAATATATGAAAGCGGCAATAATGTGTATATTTTCCAATATGTTGTAAAATGTTACCATATGTATATTCATAATATATTCTTTCGAATATATTACATTTCTATTAGGGCAATACTACTGCATACGTACAGCACTGCAAAGCGATACCATTTTACATACGTTATGTGCAGCTTCGCTGCTGCACTTCTCGTCAACTAAATTTTTTATGTTTACTTAGCTGGATATTTACTGGAGTAATTCAGAAAAAACAGAAACATTTTGCTCCATATGAATCTGGCTCCGTATGAATCTGCCCCCAGGAATAGGCAGTTGGAAGAATGCTGTTCTACACCCAAGTGCCTTCCCGTAAGGAAAACTGACACTGACAAATGAAGGTGATTCCATTGTAGTACAAACTGAACCAGCAGGTGAAAACTTGTACAAGAGTCTTGCTGCAGACAGGAACCACAATCCTCAAACAATTAACCTTCCTATTATGTCTGGATAGTTCGACCCCACTCAGTGTTTGACATCTCTTAAAAAACAGTTACTGATAGTATTGATACTACATGACTTGACCTTTCCTAATTTGGTGGGATTAAATAGTGAACACACAATGAATATAATCCTGTTTTCAAAAGTCCTGTACCAACTTTGTATACAAAGGTGTTGTGTGGGGTCATTATTGAGGTAGCTAATGTAAGAAAATATACAACCTTCTTTATTTTTTATATCTGATTTTCTGTGGGTGATTCTGGTGGCGCTTTCAGTTTGGTGGCATTTTTCTATTACAATAGTTTTGTGTCGGTTTAAACTGTCGGTGTCAATTTGACCCAAACATAAACGACACCGTACAATTTCAACATAATATGAGGGTTAAAAAAAGAGAGAGAAATGTCTGGGACTTGGAGACCCTGAGACAAAAAGTCCTTGCAGCACTCAGGCTTCAGAAACACAGCTGGCGTTTGTCAGGCCCCTTGTGTTTGCCACTCTATCACCAACACCATTCCTTCTGCCAGGAATACAAATGACTGCGTGTCTGCAGGGTTCAAAGTTTACGTACACACCTACGGCATGGCGGGGGGAAAAAAACATGCCTTCATTAGCACTAATTGGGCCAAGCAGTTTTCAACCACGACTCAGAAATCCATCAAGCTGCACTCATTAGCACTTTTATTCCGGTTTTTACTTACATGCGGGGGCGAATTGTGCAAGGGAAAAAAAACGACTGACTTTGATTGGCTGGGAAAAAAAATGTCAAACAACCCACATTCAATCCTGCAGCTGCCGACAATGTTGGCATATCTCCCCCCGAGGGTCACTGCTATTCAGTCCAAAGCAACCTTGGCTCTGATGAAAAAATAGTCACTGTGCCATCTCGGCGGAGAGATCACTCATTACTCTGACGGGTTCCGTCGACAAGTTCAAAAGTGAGAAGCTTATTATTTTACCCACAATATTTGCACATTTCAGCTGGCCTTATTCTTGAGTGACTAAAATGAGTCATTTTACATGAAGATAACAAAAAAAAAAAGCTGATAACATTCTCTTGCCATAATAGCTGTGGAAAAGACAGCCACATATTGAGATCTTTCCAGCCATTACTAGATGTGCATATGTATGTTTATACTGTTTCATATTCTCGGCCAGCAGCACAGATGCTGTGTTATCGTGAAGAATGATAATCACCCATCTCTTGAGGCCCACAAGATTAAATACTGAGTGTCACAATTTAATTACAGAGGGAGTATTTAAAGAAGTAGTGAGATGTTAAGGATTAAAAGCACCGTCAGTTATCTTTCCCCATGTTCAGTTCACTCAGATAAAAATTTGCTTGTGTTTAAGAGACCATGAGACCAGCAGTTCTCTTTCATCATCTCGTGTTCGAGGTCCACCTATGGGGAATGACATCCGGTCATGACCTCCGCAGAAGCATCCAATTGCATTAAGTCTGGCTCTGACAGACGGTAGCGTGTCCAATGCGAAAGGAGGTTCCCGCCCTCCTTGTAAGAGCATATAGGACACTGCAACGCTACTCCTCCTCAGTTGTCATTCGCTTCTTGCTAAATTCCGAGTACTCCGCTCACAGCTTCGACCGGGTATCCCACACAAACCTCGGCACTTAACCGTCCGCAGGAGGATATATCTCCTGATCGGCCTGCGCCGGACGTGAAGGGTTCGGGAACTTGCGTCAGTGTTGAGCAGCTCCACTCGGTGCTAGCCTGCTACCTCGCTCGCTAGCCCTTTTCCTGTGTCAGGCTCCCCGGCCCAGATACGGTTTTATTCCTGCACCTGCTAACGTGGAACAGGACTGTGCCGTCTCACAACTAGCCCACGCTAGCTTGTCTCTTCGTTTGATTAGCCAGCCGCCCATGCTGCCTATTCTCTGCTTAGCTAGCTGCTTAGCTCCCAGCTAAATGGCTCTTTCTAAGCCCGTTCCTCTCGACCAATCCGAGGAGCTATGATCACTGTTCCAGTGCACAAGCAGTGTTACCCACATTCAGTGTGCAACAGAACACCAGGCCATAAGGCCAAAGGCTCCTGCCCTGAAAGGCCAAAAAACTAAAAAAACAATGCGTTAAAAAGAATCCCTTCACAAAACATAAGGCCTCCCCTGGTTTCACCACTAGGTGGAGCACCAGCCCCATTATACAGCACGACCGCATCCGGCTGTTCCACCCCTGCGGTCCTCCACACCAGCAGGGGCGCTCACAAGCCACATACAAGCCTGGCAGGCTCCTTTTGCCCCCAAGTGGGTACTACACACAATAGCCAAGGGCTACAGACTGCAGGGCGACCCCCCTGTTTCAATGGAGTCATTTACTGTCAAACCGAAGAGAGTTCAGCCCATGTATTAGAGGAAGAAATTTCATCTCTGTTACAAAAAGGGCGATAGGTGTGGTTCCCAGAGATCAAGCCCAACACAGCTTTTATTCTCGCTATTTCCTGGTCCCAAAGAAAGACAGTTCCCTCTGTCCTATCTTGGATCTCAGAGTGTTGCATACTGACTTAGATAGATGATTGGCGAATCATTGCAAATTCGAAAGTCAGAGTTGTGCAGGATACGCAACTAGTTCTGGCACAACGGTCTGCTCACGGTTTCAGAGTAAACCTCCTCAAGAGCAATCTCTCTCCCGCTCAGGGTGTAACGTTCTTGGGGCTGGTGTTAAACTCTGTCTTGATGAGAGCTCGCCTGTCAGCGGACCGCATCTTATCCCTCAGGGACTATCACTCTCAGTTCAAACCGGGCTCGAGAGTAGGCTACAATACCGCACATGCCTTATGCTTTATGAGGTGGGTTTCATCATTACACCGTGCGCATCTCCATCGCTGTCTCACAGAGACGCACGAGTGCACTGCAGCTCTACGTCATCGGGAGAACAGTTTTACACTCAAGGAACCCCTCGCGGGACCGTTCTCATGAGGAAAGTCGTAACGACAGATGCATCCCTCTCTGGGCGGGGAGCCACCCAGGAGGGACGTGTGGTGAATGGGACGTGGCCAATCCAGTTGCGCTCAGCTCACATCAATTACCTGGAGCTCCTAACTATATGGATAGCTCTCAGATATTATTTCCCCCGCTTAAGGCGACATCATGTGGTAGTACGCTGCAACACGACATATGTCAATCGTATGTCATATGTCAATCGCCAGGGGGGCATGCGCTCTCTCCATCACCAGTCTAGCCCACAGACTGCTGGTATGGAGTAGCCATCGCTGTCGTTACGTGCGCCCCGTGTTCCAGGCATTCTAAACACGGGCGTGGATCTGCTGTCAAGGGGAAACCCACTGTACGGGGAATGGCGTCTGTATCCCCGGATTTTGGAAACGGGGCGGCAGTGTAGTATAACGGTTAAGGAACTGGCTTTGTAACCGAAAGTTTGCAGGTTCGATTTCTCAGGTAGGACACTGCCGTTGTACCCTTGAGCAAGGTACTTAACCTGAAATGCTTCAGTATATCCAGCTGTATAAATGGATATTACGTACGGACCTGCTGTCTCAGACGAACGGGGAAATATACCACCTCTGCCCAGAGCGAATAGCTCTTTGGGCTTGGCCCATGAAAGGCACAACCTCTACGCTTGAGGGCTTCCCCCTCGCAAAGTGGCAACCATTAGCTTTATGACAGTAAGTGGCAGGTATTTGAAAAGTGGTGTGCCTCCCGTCAGTCAGTGCCTTATCAGTGCTCCGTTTCTGACGTGCCGTGATTTTTACAAAACCTGATGGATGAAGGGAAATCCTTTTCTACCATTAAGGTCTACCTGGCAGCTATCACCACATGTCATATGGGTTTCAATGACAATGCAGTGGGGCAGCACCCCCTTGTGCGCAGGTTCACGAAGGTTGCTAAAAAAGCTCATTACCCTCAAGGGATTTATCACTGGTGCTGGAGGCTCTGTCCCAATGGCCGTTCGAGCCTATAAACGTGTTAAAGTTACTGTCTCTCAAGACAGCATTGCCGAGTGCTCACATTAGCCTCAGCTAAGCAAGTCAGTGAGCTCCATGCGCGCTCAGTGCATCCCTCGTGGGCAATGTTCTCCCCTAATATGGATAAGGTTTTTCTTAAACCCAATCCAGCCTTTATGCCTAAAAGCTTCCCAGCTTTCGCATGTGAGGTGCTGGAGCTTTCCACTTTTCACCCACCGCCCTTTTCTTCTGAGGAAGAGCTAAGGCTACACTGCAGTGTCCTGTGCGTGTTCTCCACACGTATATGACAAGGACTAAGGCTTTCAGAAAGAGCGACCGGCTCTTTGTCGCCTGGGCCCCCGCCTGCAAAGGGAAAGCCATCTCTAAGCAGCGGCTGTCCCATTGGCTTGTGGAAGCTATTGCTATGGCATACGGTTCAAAGGGGGTATCGCCTCCCTCTGGCCTGGGGGCTCATGGCTGCATCGTGGGCCCTATTCTGTGGGGTCTCCTTGCAGGAAATATGTTTAGCCACAGGCTGGGCCTCTCCACACACTTTTGTGAGGTTTTACCGCCTGGATGTTACCAGGACACCAGTAGCTCACTTAGTGTTAGGGGTAAACTCTGTGTGAGCCACACACATCTCACTAGGGGTGTAGTACTTGACACTGTTCCCGGGCCTCGGTTATCACACTGGGCAGTGGACTGTGGTTTTGTACTTGCCTACACGGGATGTGCCAGGCACCACCCACCTGTCAGGGGGGGAGACCTGGCTTGACAGCGTCTCAGCTGTGAGCATATGGCAATCCGAGAGTTGTCCATCGGTGGATCTCGTAACCCCAGTTCTCTGAAACATTGGGCCTCATTCATGAAACGTTCCCAAATACGCGCGTACATTTATGTACGAAACAAGTCGGTATGAAACATTTACGCCGGATTCCTCAAACCGTGTGGGAAAGGCATATTTTTTGGTATTCCGTGTGTATGTTCATAAATTCCGATTGACCGTAAATGACAAGCGCGTTCATGTTATTTTGCGATTAGCATAAATCCATGCCCGTCCATGCAAATTCCATTTAAAGGGGCAAACAAAGTCAAAGTGGTCGGGTAATCACATACCTTATTTTAGAATCTCTCTGAATTGCTGGCACATTCTAATTGCACTCGCATTGTCAAGTTTGAGTGGTGGTCCATCTGACAGCATCCCTAGTTCAGGTGGATTGGGGACATCTGGTATAGGAAGGGCGTTTTTCATGGCCAAGTTGTGCAGAACACAGCAGCCAATGTTATTTTGCACACCTTCTCAGGTTTGTAGAAAAGTTGAGCAACTGGAGTGATAGCCCGTTCTATTCATAGCCTCTACGCAAACGCCTCGTCGGATGGAGCCTTGATGCATACGTGTGTGCAGTCTACGGCATCGATAACACTGAACAGGAAAGATCAGCCATTGCAACACTGGCTACAGACCTGTAAGGCAATTTACAGAAAATTTGTTCATTGGTCAAATGTGTGTTTAAAATATAGCATATGTAACTCATTATGTTATGAGTCTAATTAAACAAGTTCATAGTCTATGATTGATTAATAGGCATCATCTAAAGTGTTTGCTTTTTACAATCATAATTTATTAGCTACGTTTGCATTGTGCATTTCAGAGGCTACATTTTGTCATATGAATTTAACAGAAAGTAAAAATAAATGAACGTTCAAATTGATATTGAGAAGCTCCATTTAGTGGCATTTGAATTTACGTATGAGGTACGCGTGATCCTGAGCAGGTGTAAAGTTTTTCGTACGTCCGAACAAATGCCAGACACGAAAACGTTGATGAATGCAAAAATACGGACACAACTGCTAGTATGAACGATTTACGTGCAAATTCGTTCTGCTCACATTTTATGAATGAGGCCCATTGAGTGGGGAGATCCACCAACATTGCCCTGCTTGCTGGGCACGAGAAGCAAATATGTTCACTGAGGAGGAGTAGCGTTGCAGTGTCCTCTATGCTCTTTCAAGGAGGGCGGGAGCCTCCGTTCACATTGGACAGGCTGCTGTCTGTCAGAGCCAGACTTGGTGCAATTGGCTGCTTCTGCGGAGGTCATGAGCAGTTGTAATTGCCCATAGGTGGATCTCTCCACTCAATGTTTCAGAGAACCGGGGTTACAACAGTAACCTAAAGTTTCCATCTCCAGGTAGTTCTACTTGAAAATCTTCTAACTACACAACTTGAGAACAGCTGATTTATTGCTGAGCACAGCTGTTGACATTAATTTAGTATTGGTAAAGACTCCCTGTTTCTATTGTATTTTTCAAATATAAAATCCATCTGTGTCTGTGGTAAGGCATGGAAAAATGCACTTGTGTGATAGTCAGCAAAATAATTTTAAAAACACACGAATAAAGCATTGGTTTTATGCTGCCTAGTAATCACATACTAGGGGATTTAAAATAGAGACATTAATAGGGTTTTTCTTCTCTTTTTACGCCAAACTCAATCTTTCTTTAAGATTTACGTCAATCTTTTGAGAGGAAAACAAAAAATAAAAATAAACCAAACATTAAGAAAAATCTCAACATCTCACATGCAAACGTGATACTATCCCTTGAATGCTGCTCGCTGAACATCATTTTTTGTTTAATTTAGCTGCGCCTAATCGCGCCACTTTTTCAGAACGTAAAAGGAAAAGGCAGTGCTGGAATCACGGGGCCTCATTCACAATCTTTTTCTAAATTGTTCAAAATTGACATGCTATATGACGTTAAATATGCTAATTAAAGCAGACATTTAACCAATGAACAAAATTTGCTTAAAGTCGCTTACAGGTCTGTAGCCAGCGTTGCAATTGTGGTCAACGGCATAATAATGCCAGCGCACATCCAGTTCCCCGACAAGATGCAAAGCCAGGTGGCGGTAATGCAGGGTTTTTATGAAATTGCAAACCTGCCCAATGTTATCTGTGCCATAGACTGCACACACCAGTGAATATTTTTGTGTTGAAAAGTCAGTGAAATGGTGTCTTGTGTTCAGGTGAAAAACCGGCTAAATTTGGTTGAAAAGTAGAAGTTTTTTAACCTGTTAAAATGCAACCAGGCTATATCCGGTTAAACCTGAGCTAACTTGACAAAATTGACCTAAATTGATGTTAAATTACGTCAAAACATGTCAAAACATCTCTCAACGATCTAGATTCCGATGATGCGTTTGCGTATGAATAGAAATGAGTTAACACTCCATCAATGTGTAGCTCTGTGATACAGGGGCGCCCGCAGGATTTCTTCCCGGGGTACGCAACAGAGTAGGCCAAGCCATAGGCAACATGAAAACAAAGCCACTACTTAGGACTAACGTTACAACGTAATTTACCGATATATTTTGCACTCATAAGGTCGCATATTACAAGAAGTTCTAACGTAGGAGTAGGCCTAGCCTACGTTAAAGTCTGATCTTTCATCAGCAAAAACGGAGAGACGTACTTCAAAATAGAATGGAAATGTTGCGCGCAAAAAGATGTTACGTGACTTACAGTAGCCTGATATTTCATAAGGAAAACCGGAGAGACCTCACAATAGAATGTAAATGTTGCGCGCAACAAGCTGTTACGCGACTTACAGCACAGTTAATGTTAACACAATGAAAACACTTCTGACAAGTCAGATGTAACTATCGAACATGCTCAACAAATTCACTGCTTAAATTTCTAATAAAATATTATATGCATGCCAATTGTGTGTGTGTTAGAGAGAGCAAGAGCAAGTCACTGCAAATAAAATAACATTTAGGTGGGTAGCTCGTCCTCAGCTGAGGACTGGTTCTCCGAAAGCTGATTCTCCGAATTGTTATTTTCATTCTTTTTCAGACTCAACAGTTCCACAATGCTGAGCTGCTTTCTTTTCTTTGACATACTGTATTTGGCTAACGTCAATTACTGTATATGTTTAAGTTAGTTATCTTGACTGACAAGTACAAAGACAACTCTAAACTTTTCCCGGTCTAAAGAAAAAGGTGGTCCTCCAATCACTTTCAACTGTGTCTTCCAACCACTTTCAAATGTTTGAAATATGCAAAACTTGGAAAATACAATAACCAGGCAATACAACGAAGACAATAAGCAAATATCATTCCTCAACATCGTAGAAACAGAGACGGAAAGACTTTGACAATTCACGTCAGTTTTAATGGAAATACTCATTTTGCTGTTGTTGCTAAGGTACGCAGACTGCGTACTCTGCGTACAGCTGGGGGCGCCAATGCTGTGATACGAATTGTGTGTTGCTCAACGTCGTGGCTCAGTGGCCCGGTGGGACCCACAATAGCTTCTTTCTGTGCATGGGGTAGCTAGTCATGGCACTCATTTGGAGAACGGTGCTGTGAGAGACGGCTGGCTTATTAAGATTATATTTGTCAACTTGCCTGTCCTTGGCCACCGTCTGTAGCTGCGGTGCATTTGTGCGCAGCTATGCGTTTCTCCGCCTCCAGTTTAATGTTTATCCTTTTTTTTTTTTTAAGTACCTTAACAGTTTGTGTGACGGGTGATCCTGCATTGATGGCACGTTATCTCTTGCCAGGCGTTTTTACTTTACCAGTTCCTATGATACTGGTATTGAGTATTGACAATGCAAAATTATTTTTCCCTGCTAATAAAAGTTAGATATTATTGTTGGAATAATTCTTTCTTTTGATTTCTCTGGGTCATTTTGAATTCGTATGCACCTGTAAAGGGAATTTGCAACTTCCATATATGGCAATTCATGGGCGTGGATTTATGCTAATCACGGAAAAATGTGCATGTTACGATGAATCGGAATGTATGAACATATGCACATGAATATGAACAAATCTATCTTTCCACACCCTTTGATGAATCAAATGTACTAGAGAGCCTACATAAAAATGACACAATGATAAAAACATATGAAGCAATATTTCAAGTACACAAGGTGCCCACTGCAATTTAGAAACAAAATATTACCGTTATAATTATTACTGTAATCATTGCTATCAACTGCTTTTATTCATAATGCACATATTTCCAACATATTGCAGTACATTCGATTCCAGTAAGGGCTAGGCTGTTATTTGCGGTTAACCTTTATTTTGTTACTTCATATCTGTGTGTAATTGGAGCATCTAAGGGACTGAAAGTTTAATATCGGGTTCCCAATTAAGTGACATATCACTGCCCCGCCCACAAAATGATCATGTTTTTAGGTGGTTATCCTGGAGGCCTAAATTGCTTGAATTTTTAAATTACCACGTGCTATGCTATGACCACGTGCTATGCTATGACTACGTGCTATGCTATGACCACGTGCTATGCTATGACTACGTGCTATGCTATGACCACGTGCTATGCTATGACCACGTGCTATGCTAGTACTATGGCAGCGCTCAGATTCCATTTTTGGTGCCAGGACCTGCAAAGCATGTAGCACCCCTGAAGATCTACACAGTAAACTGTTGAGTGTTAAATCAACTCCGATAGAATACATTTTACTCTGAGAGAGTACATGTCATCCGGTTGACTCATATAAAGTCTGTTAGAGTTGATAACACATTTTACTGTGTATCAGCATATTGTGACTTGATAGCAGCCATTAGGCACCACAGTACATTTTGAATGTTGTGTATCCATCCACCAGTTAAATAAAATATATGGACATATCGCTGTTATTTCATATTGTGGCCACCAACCCCCTGAATATATATATTTTGCATGCTGCTAACCAACCCATTACTGAAATAGATACGGCATATTTGTATTTGAGGGAGACCACTCTTTCTTGCTAACCAACCCATTAGTGAAATAGATACGGCATATTTGTATTTGAGGGAGACCACTCTTTCTTGCTAACCAACCCATTAGTGGAATATATACTGCATATCTATATTTGAGGGAGACCACTCTTACCATGGTAGTTTTTTGCTAACCAACCCATTAGTGAAATAGAGACTGCATATTTGTATTTGAGGGACCACTCTTTCTTGCTAACCAACCCATTAGTGGAATATATACTGCATATCTATATTTGAGGGAGACCACTCTTACCATGGTAGTTTTTTGCTAACCAACCCATTAGTGAAATAGAGACTGCATATTTGTATTTGAGGGAGACTATTCTTACCATGGTAGTTTCTTGGATCGAGCCAAAGCTGTTTATGAAGATATTCACTTTATCTTCCACTGGAACACCTACAAATTACAAGATTAGATTAGAAACCTTTATCTGGGTTGAAATGGAAACAATCTTTCCCAGATTAAAAGCAGCATAATAGCCAAATCCATAGGTTTCCCATTTCATTCTTTGAGAAAATGGACTGTATATGTATATACATGATATACTGAAATATTCAAATTAATAATACAAACCCCAATTCCAAAAAGGTTGTGACAGTATGTAAAATGCACATAAAAGCAGAAAGCAGTGATTTGTAAATTCTGTTTTACATATATTTAATAGAAAACAGTACAAAGAAAAGATATTTAGGGCCCTATCTTACACCCGGCGCAAAGCGGCGCTAACCCAAACGCAAGTGTCTTCGCTATCTTACACCCGGCGCTAGGTCTATAATAACGCCTAACGCTTACGTCCTTTAACTAGCATGTATTCTTGCGCCATCACAAGTGAACTGGGCGTGTTGGTCTTAAGATGAGGAGTGGCCAGGATTCTTTTTGGCGTATTGCTATCTTGAGCCAGCAGAAAGCGCTTGCGCTAGAACCACCACTAACCTGGTCTAAAGTCATGTCGCAGTTATATACATGTTATTTTAACGGCGCATATAAGTGCGTCTACAAAGGCGTGTGCACAATGCGCGTACCCTCCTGTCTGTTACACACAGGGGCGCGCACAAGCATGATTAAAATATCAAGATTACAATGTGAAATAGTATTATTGTGTAGCCCATATCAAAAAATACATAATAACAAAAGGGTCCATAGCCTACCTTTCCCTCAGCGAAGGGGAATGCCATGCACATTAAATTGCTTTCAGCCCACTCCATCAACATCCAGGCGATGTACGATGGTACGGGACAATGGCTATCCATTAAAAAGCAGCTGATAACACCTATATCAAGCCTAATGTGCGAATTGTCATTTACACCTAATGCGTGAATTGTCATTCAATGGAAAACTCGCGCACGGCAATAGACGGACATTTAAGTTCTGAAAATGCGCTTCAGATGTCAATACAATACAGCTCCGTTTATCTATGAATACAGCCTGTAAGTAAATAGAATGGTTTGTGACTGAAAAAAGTTCAAAACCTTGTCCAGTGAATATCGCATTTATTGTTTTTCAAATAGCCTAGGCTACAGCGGATTCACTTTGCATAAGGTTTTTTTCGATAGCCTATGGTTAAAAAACGGAGATGTCACCATGTTAACTAAATTGTAACCTTAGCTATTCTTCGTCCTTCATATTTTTTAAATTACAGTGACCAGGTTTCCATACTCTCACCATTTAAAACCCAGCTGATTTCACCCGTTATTCCATAACTGAACAAAACGACTTCAAAGAGAACTAAGCGTCTAATTAGAAACTAAAACAAATTTGCAGCACGTTACACAATTAATTCACAATAAATTTGAATACCATTCTCTGCACGTGCGCGGCATGTTCTCTGTTTCCCCTGCTGTAAGTCGCACGTTTCACGGTCTTCCTGGGAAAGTGGATTGTTTTAAAGGATTACGCTACGAGTAAAACAGGTTGGTCACATTTCCATAAACAGGACATTATTAAACAAGGGGAAATATGCGGTGAACATATGGGTTGCGAACCTGACAGCTTTATTGTAGGCTATTTAGTGTCATCATTAAGGCAAAATAACGGTATGTATATTATTAATCAATATTAGCCTACTATGCAGGTAGCCTAATTAACTTTGGATGAAGCTTGAACTTCGAGAACTCCATGAGAACAGCCTCTTGGAATTGATGTTTGACACTTTCATTGCATAGTCAAACGAAATTCTCTGAACAAGCAGGCTAATTTGGCGTTTTCTAAGGTGAGACTGAAGCCATTGATAGCTTATTCTCAGCTGTTGCAGGTCCTTTTAACGAAATTTAACCGCATATATTTTGTAAAATAACAGCCCTGTCTGGAATTACCGGGAACTCTTAGGCTAATGGTTAGTCCGAATAATATTGATCATACTCCATTTAGCCTATTCCTTGATCACACTAAACACGCACGAGCATGTCTGTTTCGCCATCAAGCAATCCGCCAAGGTGGAAAAGCAGGCTTTTAAAGGGAATGGGATATGACATTTTGATTGGTTTATTGCATGTCACGCCCAAGACACACCTATAATTAATGAAGCGACTAGGTTCAGCCCAGTTGCACCTTGCGCCGTGCTTAGCGCCAAAAAAACACGCCGTTAAAATAGCAAAAGTGGACTTGGACACGCCCAAAATGGACTTTACGCCATGCGCTTAGACTAAGCGCCAAGATCGCCAAGATAGGGCCCTTAGTGTTTCATATCAACTTCATTGATTTTTGTAAATATATGCTAGTTCCGAATTTGAAGCCTGCAACACGTTCCAAAAGAGTTAAAATTTTCAAAAAACACCTGTTTGGAACATTCCACAGGTAAACAGGCGATGCTATCATGACTGGGTATAAAAGGATATCAAAAGACTCTTAATATCTTATTTTCAGGTACTCTCACAAGCGATACTATAACCTCTCTGGGGTGGGACTAGATTAAACTGTAAATTACACAGCAATAGTATGGAACCCATGGTAGGCTAAATGGCTGTAAGTCATCAAGGGTCTGTGGTATCAAATGAGCCTCAAACCATCACTCTGCTGCTAGATATGCAGTATATATGGATGAATCACTTGAAGGGTTGTTTCTCCTGATTTATTTTTCCATGGAGTTCAATAGGAAAATGAGTCAGGAGAAACAACCCTTAAAGTGATCCATCCATATCTACTGCATATCTGGCAGCAGAGTGATGGTTTGAGGCTCGTTTTGATACGTCAGACCGTTGATGACTTACAGCCATTTAGCCAACCATGGGTTCCATCCTATTCCCGTGTAATTTACAGCTTAATCTAGTCCCACCCCCCAATTCCCAAAGAGATCCATTCAAATACAGAGAGGTTATAGTATCGCTTGTAAGAGTACCTGAAAATAAGAGTCTGTTGATATCCTTTTATACCCAGTCATTATAGCATCACCTGTTTACCTGTGGAATGTTCCAAACAGGTGTTTTTTTTTTTTTTTTTTTCCTGCCCCTGTCCCAACTTTTTTGGAACGTGGTGCAGGCATCAAATTCAGAATTAGTGTATATTTACAAAAATCAATAAAGTTGATATGGTAAAACATTAAATATCTTTTCTTTGTACTTTTTAAAAAATTAAATAGATGTAAAAGATAATTTACTAATTATCTGCTTTTATGTACATTCTACATACTGTCCCAACTTTTTTGGAATTGGGGTTTGGACATTATAAAACCTCAAAGAAACACAGAGTACAATGATGAGAATATGAGATACAAAACTGTGTGGTTATAGTCCACATTAATACTGCATGGCCCAACCATAAAGCCACTAATCAAATAAATATTTGTTAAAAAACTAAATCTACATCCCAGATAATCATTCTATAATGTTCTATAATGACCTCTAGTCAAGACACACACAGCTACATTTTTGGACATGTTCTTGACAATGTCCTGGTGGACAATGTTCCATGCTTCTCCTTCTGTGAAGAAAAGAAAAACAACCTATGGAACAAACACACTTATTTTACATGTACTCCAGTTTCAGGTATTTTAGGCCATTACCTGGATTTTGAGAGATTGCCTTGTGATAATATTTTTTTTTTTTCTTTATACATTGGAGAAAGGCCGTTTAAATATGTTTCTATGAAAACAGAAGAAAGCATTGCTTGAAATACATACAGACAATGAAAATCACAGGCTAAATACACAATATTAGATGGATATTTTACCTTAATGCACAAGAATAACTTGCCTTTAAAATTTGGCCGAATTCTGGGATCGTAAGTGACCAATAGCCTGTTCAGGATGTTACTTGTTGAATTTTCTGGGAGTCGTGCAAGTTCTTCTGCGGATAACTGTCTGTGGCGGTTCAACAGACAAACTCAAAATCAACTTATTCTGCCCTGAACAACAAGGTTAGTGAGAAATCAAAATAAAACCTGGATGGTGATAACTAGTAGTGGAAAAGATAAATACCAACAGGAATACATATTATTCTGTACCACAGCTTTAGCATGAGAAAATAAATCCTGGAGGACATTAATTTGTTTTGTGTTAGGATCAGTTACTCAGAAAAAGTCCTGTATCAACTGTAATGAACTGTAACAGGGTTAAATCAATAATAAGAGTCCAATAGGGATAATTCAAGTTAAAAGCACTACTATAGTTGATTTTAGACAGAATACTTTGTGTGTGCAGATTTATATTCTGTGTATATGAAGTGGTTTTGTTATACAATCAGATGTATGTTCTGTATATATTTGTGGATTTTGCTTTGCCTTCGAGAGGAGGTAGAGTTGTGTCCTACATATACCCACTGGTGAGCTAATGAAAAAGTAACATTAACCTGATGAACTCCAGTCAAATCCGCCCTTGGCAAAAGGACAGTGAATAAATACAAGCCACATGGGTGGCACATTCAAAAGTGTCCTTCCAAGGTTGATGGAAACTCCCACTCCCTTAAAGCTCTGCCAAAGAATTTAATAAGAAATATTTTGTGTACAATTACGTACTGTATATCTGATTAAAGCTGGCAAGATGAGTAGGGTACTTTCAAGTCATGTGTAAAAATGTGCTGTTCCCATGATCACTGCCATCACATTTTACAAGGCGCTCACCTGCCAATAAACTTTTCATTTGAGCTGCCTGACAAGTCAAGGCCAAAAACTGGACTGGAACCAACTCCCCCCCCCCCCAATGTACTGAGGTTTTGTGCAGAAACACAAGTGTTATAGTGATATATATATATATATATATATATATATATATATAAACCACTACCATTTCAAGACATTCCAAATGATTATATTTCCTTTTTTTTTTTTAAACCTGCTTACTGGAAAATCTAGTTATGTGAAATATGAACACTACTTAACAGGAATAACAAATATCAGGAAAAAACCTTAAGGTTACAATCTTTCAATGTCAAAGCAAAAACAAACAAGCTTTGAAATGAAATTACAATAATACTGTGATTAATTACGTTGGATGCAATAATCACTTTTTAATTGAACCCAGGGTCAGAAATAATCAAGGGGGATAAATCCTTGGCTTGTACATCAGAAATCAAAAACAGGATTTCAGAAACTCAAGATTACCCAAGAATTACCAGATTAGAGACGCAATATAATTAGAGACAAAAAAATGTTTTGTTTTCATTTTTTGGATTGTTAATGCATGAGCTGTTGCGAATGGACCTAAATAACCTTTGAGATAATTTTATCCAGCATCGGAAAAATTACATTTTACACTTTTTTTCTGCTGAGAAGAGAGCTGGAGAGTATGTTTCTTATTATGAACGCTCACTTTAAAACTGTAAAATAAAAACATAATATGAAGGGTAAAAATGCTTGTGAAAATTCCCTTGTAGTTTGTTGGGTTTATATCATGATAAACTCCCTCACCACTGTATAGACATCCATACATTCTAATGTATAGGCCATTACAGAATGTGCCACACATAGGCACCATAACTACTCTCACATGCTCCTGCAAATGACAAATTCAGAAAAGTACCATTTCTGGCAATCTTCATAATCCAGTAGATGCAGAACTCCAATAATGCTTTGGTATTCTCCTTTTGAATGGAACGTACAGTACTCTATACCCATGCCCTTATGGAATGAGAATATGCTTATATTGTAATATAAAATAATAATAATAATAATAATAATGAAAGCTGAAATAATTTCCTATATATTATGAAGTGTTACAATATCCCTTCTGATCATAAAGCACAACTGAACTTTGGTAGAACTTTGGGTTGTGTAGTTACCTGGCCATGATATGAGTCCAAATGGTGGCAAAATATGTTCGTTAGTTGCTCTGTGCTCCCCTGGGGTGATAATCCAGAATAGGGTATTTGTCGCTCTCCATTCACTTCTATAGGGCATCTAAAACAGTCTCAAAATGACACTTCTAGCACATATACGAATGTGAACGAAGCGGATTCTGTCAATACAAACAATAACCAGTCCTCGTACGTATTTTTTTTTTTCGTATAATTAAAATTATTTATAAAAGTACTATTTTCTTCAATGTTGTTAGCAACTACCAGAAAAGACTAGCAAAATGTTTACCATAGACATATACTACCAGGAACGCTTGCTTCCGTGGAAATTTGGACATTTGAGTGGTTTCTGACGCATCAGCGCATTAACGCTGTTTCTGGCACAAGAATTACCTACCGGATCTGTGTTCCAAATAAAATACGAAAAAGCCAGGAAAGGGCCATTTACTTATAAAAAAAAGTACAAACTAGGAAAGCCCGGATGCCTGTATGCAGCCAGTGGCAATAAGAGCCAGCTGCAGGGTCGGATAAGCCTCACGCGTGAGCAAGAAAACGTGCACATGCGCGCGAATGTAGCCATATCCAGGATTTGGTAGAGATGAGATGAGATGAGATGATCTGGCCTGATTCTGATACTGCTTAGGTCGTGCTATCAGTAACTAACAGACCTTAAGTAACGATCACCTCAACTGATGGTTCACACACAAAGTTATAAATGGCTAGCTTCACCATGGCAGTAATGTCTAAACAATGAAAACGATAATTTGGCAAAATAGTATTTATTGTTAATAATGTCATGCACTGTACCCATAACATTTGTAGTTCATTTAAAATACTTAATGATTCATACCTTATAGCTATCGAGTAAGGTAATTTTCGCTAAGGTGATTCTATTGTTTTTCCTGTAAGGTCAAAGGTATTCTGACACTATCATCAAGTGGTGTTCTAAAATTGAAGCGTACTATCTTACATACTGTGAAGTACGTTCTAGCTGGTATAGGCCTACTTGGAAGAACATACTATCTAGCATCCAAGTAGCTAGCAAAGCAGAAGGCAATAAGCTATTGCTTTAAAAGCATAGAGGCTAGCTATGGAAAACCAATATGAATGAATATCCCGCTCTGCATTCAAGTGAAAAAGCACGGCTTTTCACACACGGGATGGGAGGAAGCAGTGGCGTGTCGATTTTTTTTATTTATTTTTATTATTATTTTTTGCTGGGAAGGATGGAATCAGTTATGATGGGAATTTACAAAGTAGGAAAAATATCATAAACATATGCTTCTATGTTAGTTAGCCTAGTCTAGACAACTGTGGTGGCCAGATTTATTTCTGATCCAATACGATTATGATGCGCCACAATGTTATTGTTGCCATAAATTCTATAATGATGCAGTAACTGAATATTTAAGCAATAACTCACGACAGGCCGCGGTAGGCCTATAGGCTATTGTGATTATATCACAGCTAAGGGATGTTGTGCACGTCGGGCCGGTGTTGTGCTGTTTTATAAAATGGTAGTCTATTGAGATACGTTAATTGTTCCTGTACAGTGTGTATGGGTGTCTTGTCATAATTCTGCAATAAATAGGCTACTGTGTTGATGGTGTGCAATTTGGCTTTAATACCAGTATCCATAGAGTGCAAGTTATGGATGAGATGAGTAGGCTAATTTAGAAACCATAGACCTACTTACTTCTGGTTCACTATGCAGAAAATAACAACAGACGACTGAAGCTAGCGAAAACTCTCTCCATTCACTCAATGCATTCCCAAGCACATCTCAAAATCATAGCCTACTTCTAACACATCCTAAATGAATGTGGACAAAGTAGATTCTGTCAATTTTTTTTGTCCTGTTATTTTGCATATATTTGCGATTACTGAAGGATAATAACTTCACTGTGTAAGTTCAGAGTCTAAACAATCTATCACTGCTAACAGTCTTCTTCATCTGGCTAATAGCCTAACTTCAATCTGAGGCTACTAGACAAAATGTACAGATATCTTAAATTACCGTGTTGACGAGTCATAAATAAATTAGTATGCAGATATCCGTAGGTTAATGTAAAACCGGTCACGCTAATAAATGATTAAAAGGGTTTGCCATATTCGGTATCCTACATGTGACGAGTCGAATGGCGATAGACTTCATTATAGATAGATAGATTTTTTTTTTACTATAGTCAGATATTTTGCATTTTATCGCCATTAGTCAGATTATAATTGCAGATATCTTTAATTATTATTGAATTATCATTCTGACTGGTCACATTATACTTTTATGACTTGTCAAAACGCATTTTTAGATAGGCTATCTAAAATGTAGCCTATAAGCCATGGAATGTCAAGCGAAACTCGGGTTCGTCCCAATACTCAAAAAATGCACCCTCCTGGCTCCTTTCCTCCACTATCAACAGATCTTTGTGTTTTAATCTAATGTTACAGATTAATTGATGTCTCAACGCAAACCGCATGTCATGTACGCTACATTGTATACTGTACATACAAAGGCTATTTTGCATACTTCCTTGTAGTATCACAATATTGATTGTTAATGCATTACCTACTAAGCAGTCCATGGTAATAGGCAAGGTATGAAAACTAATGATGTCATTCATTCAATGAATAGGAGATTTAAAAGTATCACCCCTCCCACTGATGAAACAATAGGCCTATTCACTGGGCGCTAATGCCTACAAGAAAGATTATACATTTCAGCCAATTGACCTGTATCATATCCACAGGTGTACGGTGGCTCTGAAGTGGAAAACACAAAAACAAAACGAAAAACGGAAAAACAAATACTTGCAGCTCTGAAGTGCAACACGCAAATATACAAAAAGAAAAAATGCGAAAACAAAAACTTGCAGCTTTGAAGTGCAAATCAGTGAAAACACAAGCATAAGTAAACGTGAGTGCCTATGAAGTGCAATGATCCCTGTTACCTGCCCCCTGTCCTCAGACCCCTGTCTATATGTGCCCTGTTACCTGACCCCTGTCCTCAGACCCCTGTCTATATGTGCCCTGTTACCTGACCCCTGTCCTCAGACCCCTGTCTATATGTGCCCTGTTACCTGACCCCTGTCCTCAGACCCCTGTCTATATGTGCCCTGTTACCTGCCCCCTGTCCTCAGACCCCTGTCTATATGTGCCCTGTTACCTGACCCCTGTCCTCAGACCCCTGTCTATATGTGCCCTGTTACCTGACCCCTGTCCTCAGACCCCTGTCTATATGTGCCCTGTTACCTGACCCCTGTCTATATGTGCCCTGTTACCTGCCCCCTGTCCTCAGACACCTGTCTATATGTGCCCTGCCCGCTCACTTTGCAAGCAGTGTGCGAAAGAAATCCTGCAAAACTCTGTCCAGGAGCTAGTGAGGAATATTTTTTTAATTTTTATTGAGAATATCAATCAGTTGACATATGACAATGGTGTTACAGGCTGTTGTTTTGTGGAGTCTGCATGCTTGTGTTTTCTCTAGGTGCACCTGCGGCGACGATGGCCAAATGAATAAAAGCAGAATTGCCGTAAATATTCTTTCTCCCATTTTCTCTCACTGGCTCGTTTTCTGCATCATTCCTTTGCTGCCGTGTTTTGTCACTAGATTAAGTTGTCTTGTCGGTGTATTTTTTTGCTTGAAGTTGCAGGTGGACAGACAGTTCTTTTCTTTGTTTTTGCTAAATACCTTTTTAGGCTCCGCTTAGAATTGCTGGAAGACTCACTTTTTCCTGCCTCTCGGTCGAGAGTAGCCTAAGTAGCATTGTTTCAGGTTAGGCTACCTTATAGCTCTAGACTGCCTACTGTTCTGTCCACCCTGTAAGTGTGGTTTATTGTGTGTTTTGTCTTGTCTTATATCTTCTGTGTAATAAACTATTTTTGGTATTGTAATTTGACGTTTGCTCTTTCTGGTTAGTGTCTTTTGTGTGTTATTATTAGTGTGTTCACCAGGTTATTATAACTCCGGCAAACTTTGGGACATAACAATGGTTACAAAGTGTAGATTATGAAGATGGAATTAACAAAAAAAGTATAGTTCGTAATATGTTTGTAATACTGTAGGTTTTACTTGGGAGAAAAAGTCGCCCGCTCAAAAGCTTTTGGACGAAGTTGAATCCCGATGGTTGAATAAAATAGTGAAGGGATCATATTCGGTCACAGCCTATGTGTCTGTTTTTTTTAACGGTCTATATGGTCTTGCACTTCAGAGGCACTCGCGTTTACTTATGCTTGTGATTTCACTGATTTGCACTTCAAAGCTGTAAGTTTTTGTTTTTGTGTTTTTTCTTTTTGTATGTTTGCATGTTGCACTTCAGAGCTGCAAGTTATTGTTTTTGTGTTTTCTTCTTGTTCTTGCGTTTTGCACTGTATCTGCACTTCATAGCCGAAAGTATTTGTTTTTGTGTTTTTCGTTTTGTTTTTGTGTTTTGCACTTCAGAGCCACCGTAACAGGTGTCCACAAACATTGCTTTTTATATAATTTTCACTGTTAAAGCAATTCAACTTTCGTTTTTTCATCATGAAATGCTTTTGTATCGACCAACAGATATGAATGATAAACATATACAATTAAAAGTTAAAACGTTATGGTTGTAGTTAGCTGTTTTAGCTATGTTTGCTAGCAAAGCCAAAACCTTCCTGCGAAGGGTGTCCATGGCACCAAGTCCCCATTGTGTAGCTCGAACGCCGCGTTTACCACGTCCGAAATGCGAACTACCACCATAAACTCACGGAGTCTCAGACAGCAAACTTTTTACCGTAATTACTTGAAATTTGACTTTTGCGCATTCGGTTTTCAACTTTTTTCCGCAAAATTTGAATTTTGCGCATGCGCTTTTCCCCACTTGCAATTTGTGCATGTGCTTTTCAACAATGGGGAATCAGTCAGCGACAGACTCAGTCAGTTACCTACAATCAGAGATGTAGGGCAAAAAAAATAAGTAAAAGGACTGGTTATTCTTTGTATTGACAGAATCCACTTTGTTATTTGAGACCGTTTCAGCTGCCCTATAAAAGTGAATGGAGAGCAACAAATACCCTATTCTGGATTATCACCCCAGGGGAGCACAGAGCAACTAACAAACATATTTCGCCACCATTTGGACTCATATCATGACCAGGTAACTACACAACCCAAAGTTCAGTTGCGCTGTAACAATATATTTCACTTCAATATGTTGCAGTATATTCCATTTCCATAAAGGTATGATAATCATGCACTAGACTCTCCACATCACATAAAAATGACATCAGTCTACAGACAACAAAGTCCATTCATTAACATAAGAACAGATGCAATACAGTAGCTCCTGATCTCAAGCAATTCAATTTAAACACAATGCCATTACACTTACGAAGGGCAGACGACCTGCCTCCCTTTCTTGGATGATTTCATTTTGGCAGATACCTCCATCACAGACAAGACAAGGACAAGAAGGAGGGCTATCTCCGTAGCCCTCATATTTGAAAAGTAGTCTGCAAAGTAATTAAAAACAAAGATGTAAAAAGCAAACATAACAGATTTTTTGTGTTCAACACATTTTCACAGGGAACTTTCATAGGTTTCAGTTATTTTAAGCCACTGAACGCTTTCCAATATGTAATGAAAATACAAAACATTTTGTATTGCTTTCTTATTCATAGAGGGTCTTCAATTCAGCTGTAGCTAATATAGTGCAAGTTTTGTCCATTAATGTCCATTGTTGAGACAGAAAAGGTATTTCCAGTACAGTACCTGACCAGCAACACTTGGTCAACACCTACTACATTAAAATAAACATAGTAGGCCTAACTGTTGCAATGATTACACTGTAGACAGCAGCAGGTGACAAATATTGGTCTGGTCTACTGATTCACATAAATTCAGTGCAGCAAAGTTAAATGAAAGGTCAGGAAAAGGCATATCATAGCAAGCAACATTTCCGTCTGGTGCCACTTGCCCTGTGAAACATGATAGATTACATTCCGCTATTGCCCACACTCTACTGCTGGACAGGTAGCAGTGTTGCCAACTTGGTGTGGCCAGATCTAAAGATCACTACTTCATTCCACGTCCCATGTTTACAAAAATATGTCTACCCCACCCCTGCCCCTCCCTCAAATAGCTAATTCATTCCTCTACCTTCCCTGGGAAATCTGGCAATTTTGTTTAACCTTAAGTTAACAAAAAATAGCTTTCACCAGAAATCAGATTTTTGAAACACTACAACAACCAGTTATTTTTTTTAAATCACGTGTACAGGTAACCGAAGCAATAACATTATTAACACTCAGAATTATGTTTTTACAACACGTTTTTCATTGTCACGAAAACCTAAACTTATCTTGGAAGATGAATCAAGTAGGTCCAGCTTCCATGCATGGACGACTTACCTACGTGTCCCTATTCCGTAATAAATGTGTCAATATTTATGATTTATAATAACAATGTGACGTGTACGTTAAATCCAAACTCTTGGATCAATCTATTATGAGTATGAGGGTATTAACGTTACATGTCCAGAATATAAAATGACAATCCCCATCCTTCGTATGTCACCAATACTAAGATCCGCGTCACAATATTATTATCCTTAGCATGCCTAGCACAACGTGAGCCACATAGTATGCAAACGCACATATCCCGTATCACCTTAGTGACACCCTAACATCTGCAGATCTACAAACCACCGAAGACGACATGTGCACTCGCATCGTATCTAAATGTACTTACATTATCACAAATTATCCATCGCTTTGACAGACTGGGTAGGAGGATGCGGAACTAGAGTGAGCAAAGCCTAATAGCCTACGCAATTTCGCACTACGGTGCTGCAGAAAATAAATTTCACACATTCAAAAAATAATGCAATGTTACCTAGTAGAAATTACTTACCAATTAACCTAGGGAAACATTAGCTATATAGTGTACTTGTATATGTCCCAGTGGGTAACGTTACATGTAACTCCCACTGCACTGCTCTACTTAAGGATGCAAAAGATGGAGTCTGCGCGTGCCATGGACCTGTCCTATCACATGCGCAGTAGCTTCAAAGCTGTGGAAAATCACTGTCTCGGTCTCGCGCACAAGCAATTTAACTGTCCAGCCAGGGATAAAAGTGTGACCATTATGCAAGGTCGGCTGGCCTGTGCAGTCATTTGAGCTCTTAGGTCATAAAATTTTAAGAAATGAAAACAAATATGCAGCAGATTACACCTTTTTAAATGCCATTCTCTGCATGTGCGCTTTAACTTAATGCAGTAACAGGTCTGTGTCACCTGCTGTAAATCACACTTTTCACGGTCTTCCCGGGAAAGTGGACTTGTTTTAAAGCATTAAACTACCACAGGTTGGACACATTTCCATAAGCAGGACATTATAAAACAAGGAAAAATATGCATGAACCTATGGGTTCCCAACCTGACAGCTTTAGTGTATTTAGTGTCATCATTAAGGCAAAATAACGGTATTTATGTTATTAATCAATATTAGAATGCACGTAATGAAGTTCGAATGAAGCTTGAACTTCGAGAATTCCATGAGAACAGCCTCATGGAATTGATGTTATACAATACTTCATTGTATAATCAAATGCAGTTTTTTAAAATGTCTTAGAGATGGGAATTTTAAAGAGATGCTGCAGAGCCTTTTCTAAGGTCAAGGAGAGAAAGCGTCTTGGTGAACTGACTCAGCCCCACTGAACTCAATACACTCTCTCCTCACTACTAGCTAAACAAACAACAAAATGGCGAGCGACAAGAGTGACAGCAGTACTGCAGGGAGTTTTGAGGTGGAGGAGTTTGAAGTGGAGGAAGAGGATTGACTTTGTGTTGGAAGACTCTCCTCGCGAAGATGTTGCTCGGGAAATACAGCCGTATTCATTCGAGCCACTGGCAGCAGCAGTCGCCGCCCCGGCTGTATTGGTTGAGCAACGTCTTTACGAGGAGAGGACCGGAGATGTAACCGAATAGTAGAGCTAACCTTACCTAGCTAAGTTAGCTTGTTTGTCTGCCTAAAGTAACGTTACTACTGAATACATTCAAATACACAGCAAAACCCAGTCACACTGCACAACACTGGCGCTGCCAAAATTCTTAACTCCCCTGCAAAATGCTCCCTGTTGTAAGCATGTGCTTTAGGGTATCCAGCGATCTAAAGATGTAACAACAATGAATGTGAAGTATGTCAGACTTTGCAAACAAGAGATGGCTGGGGGGGGGGGGGGGGAGAAGATAAATAATATAATGCATAAATGTATTACTTGTAAACTATTATGTATTCCAAGTGCTCTCGTAGTTTAATATTGTGGATGTTAAAGCGTAGCCTACATTATGGGTCGCATATCACTAGTGCCATTCTGAGGTTCGCATTGCGATGTGTTCATCTTAAAACCTAAAATCAAAAATATACATATGTTCTGGTCTTTGGTGAGTGGTATAAACTGTATAAACACTCATTTTGTCAGAAGAAGAGCGCAGATCGAACTAAATGAAAATATAAGCGCCACTGAGAACAAGTGAATGCGCGTTCACACGAGGGGGGACAAATTCTGGCAGGGGGACACTTTTCGGCACAACACCGACTCTCGGCAGATTATGAAAGCTAACAGAGCCGGTACGTGGCGTTGCACCGAGGAACGATACATCTCTGACTCCTTGGCATAATGCAGGCAAGTTAGTTAAAGATACCAAACAGTAAGACATAGATGAATAACTCTCTATGTAGCTTGATATAAGTCGTAATATTAACGTTAGCAGTAATACAAAGCAATTTGCATTTGAACTTGAACTAGCTAGTTAGCAGTACAAGGGTCTCAGTCTCAAAGAGGACAAAAAAAAAACAGTTGGTCTCTGCTTTTATACCACGTGCCCAGCCGAGACCACCCCTAGGATCACCTCAACTCCACCCATTTTTATGTTAAGGATCTCATGACGTCACGAATCCCCGGAAACCATTGTATTGGTAAGCCTACACAAAAACTCAGATAAAACCATTTTGACTAAACATGAGATTTTCAGACATAAACAGTTGTGTATGATCATAATCTAACCCAAAACATCGGTTTTCAACGGGAAAATTCGGTTTTTGACTGCAGTATCACTTTAAGCTTAATTACTGAAGGAATATATGAGCAACATGTTGATGTCACTTCATTTAGACTAAACCCTGACCCCTCATCCTTGTCTTATTTAGAAACTACTCAGAAATTATTTGAACTGTTACACATTAAATATAAAAAAATATGAATAGGGAATGTTATTTCAAATAGGTAAATTAAGCACAACTTTGCATAATTTGTAAACTGTACTTTGTGGTTCTCGTCCCAAGGAATGAAGCCTACATTACATCGAAAGTCTAGATTTCAATCACGGTGGAAAGATGATCCTCACCCCACCTCTGCGCAAACACGGGATAGCAGGTTAAGCAAGTAGAATGATGATGAAGATGTTTCTTATTCATAATAATAATAATAATAATAATAATAATAATAATAATAATAATAATAAGAAGAAGAAGAAGAAGAAGAAGAAGAAGAAGAAGAGAATCTTGTTTAGGACTCCAATGAACTAATCTCATCCAGAAGACAGTGGGCTCTATCTTGACGATCTTAGCGCTTGGTCTAAACGCATGCCGCAAGTGCATTTAGGGCGTGTCCAAGTCCACTTTTGCTAGTTGGATGGCATGTTTTTTGAGCGCTAATTATGGCGCAAGGTGCAAATGGGCTGAACCTAGTCTCTTCATTAATTATAGGTGTGTCTTGGGCGTAACATGCAATAAACCAATCAAAATGTCATATCCCATTCCCTTTAAATGATCAATAGTATTCCGACTAACCATTATGACACGTTTTGATATACACAATAATAATCTTTAACATTAGGGTTTAACACCGGCACGGTTCTCGGTAATTCCCGACAGTGCTGTTATTTTAGAAAATATATGCGGTTAAATTTAGTTGAAAGCACCTACAACAGCTGAGAATAAGTTAACAGAATATGGCTTCTGTATCACCTTAGAAAATGCCAAAATAGCCTGCTTGTTTAACAAACTGCATTTGATTATACAATGAAGTATTGTATAACACCAATTCCATGAGGCTGTTCTCATGGAATTCTCGAAGTTCAAGCTTCATTCGAAGTTCATTACGTGCATTCTAATATTGATTAATAACATAGATACCATTATTTTGCCTTAATGATGACACTAAATACACTAAAGCTGTCAGTTTGGGAACCCATAGGTTCATGCATATTTTTCCTTGTTTTATAATGTCCTGCTTATGGAAATGTGACCAACCTGTGGTACTTTAATGCTTTAAAACAAGTCCACTTTCCCGGGAAGACCGTGAAAAGTGTGATTTACAGCAGGTGAAACAGACCTGTTACTGCATTAAGTTAAAGTGCAGAGAATGGCATTAAAAAGGTGTAATGTGCTGCATATTTGTTTTCATTTCTAATTAGACTCTTAGTTCTCTTTAAAATCGTTTTGTTCAGTTATGGAATAACAGGTGAAATCAGCGGGGTTTAATAAGCTGAGAATATGGAAACCTCGTCACTGTAATTAAAAAAATATGAAGGATGAAGAATAAGTTTAAAATTCAGTTAAAATTGTGAAATTTAAATTCATCTCCGTTTTTTAATCGTAGGCTATCGGAAAAAAACCTTATGCACAGTGAATCCCGGGGACTGTAGTCTAGGTTATTTGAAAAACAATAAATGCAATATTCATTTTGAACTTTTTTCAGTCAAAAGCATTCTATTTACTTACAGGCTGTAGGCCTAGATGAAGAGAGCTGTATTGTAGCCTATGAAGACATCTGAAGTGAATTTTCAGAACTCAAATGTCCTTCTAATGCGCGAGTTTCCCATAGAATTGTCATGGTTATTGGCTGCCTCTGCGGTTCCTCTTTTTGGTTTCTCTTGGGAGTCGTCTCGACACTCTATCTGATTTTTTCCGCCTCCGTTCTGGTGTTTGCTTCTCGCCCGACAATTATTTCCCACACCTGTGCGGTGTTTCCACCGGCTATAAATGCGTAGGACTTCCGCATTTCCTCACTTCGATATTGTCATTTGTTATGTTGACAACGAAGTCGGTAAAGGTTTAGGAATTTCGGTCACTGCATTCTTGGTTTGTCAAAATGGAGAACGCAGCAAGTCCTGTTAGAGATTTAGCAAATATATCGTCTTTGTTTTGGCTGCCTGGTATCGTGTGGGTTTTAAACTCCTTTTCGCTACAGAGTTTAAAGATACAGGTTCTTATTTTCTTGTTTTCTTTTCTTTTTTTTTTGGTTTATTATTCTCGCTGTTTATTCGAGATTCGCGAACCTTTTGAGGTTGTTCATTATTTTGACTCATGCCAGGGAGGTTTTGTTCCCGAACTTTTGTTTCACTCCTTCCCCTGCGGTTAGTTTCCGTTTCTGTGGCGAGTCTGTATTAAACTCGCTTTCTGATTCCCTGTCAGTCGCATTTGGTTCTCCGAACCTAAACTCCAATCATTACAAGATAGGTGTTATCCGCAAAGTTTTTAATGGATAGCCATTGTCCCGTAACAGAAGATTGTCTCCCCGGAAGATTACAGGAACTATTGGAAAATATAGGCTAAGTCATAGTTTGATCCAGGATAATTGCGAATAGACTACATGTAACCTTACACGTAGCCTACCATCCAACATCGCCTGGATGTGTATATGGGGTGGGCTGAAAGCAATTTAATGTGGCATTACCCTTCGCTGAGGGACAGGTACAGTATGTGGTCTTTGACCTATGGACCCTTTCATTATTATGCATTTTTTTGATATAGCCTACACAATAATAATATTTCACATTGTAATCTTGATATTTTTAGTCATGCTTGTGTGCACCCCTGTGTAACAGACAGGAGGGTGTATGCGTGTTGTGCACACGCCTATGTAGACGCACTTATATGCGCCGTTAAAATAACATATAAACAACTGTGACATGACTTTAGACCAGGTTTGTGGTGGTTTTAGCGCAAGCGCTTTCTGCTGGCTCAAGATAGCAATATGCCAAAAATTATCCTGGCCACACCTCTTCTTAAGACCAACCTGCCCAGTTCACTTGCTATGGGTGCAAGATCACCTGGTAGTTAAACAACGTGACTCCTGCGCCGGGTGTAAGATGGCAAAGACACTTGCATTTGGGTTAGCACCGGGTGTAAGATAGGGCCCAGTATCTCCTAAACTTATCTTCATATCTCTTAAAGTATCTCCTGTTGCTATCACTCACTGTACTGTGGAACTGATTTATTCTGCAGATGAAAGACTATTCCCTATACCACCAACACATCTTCCAACAGCAACCTGGTCATGCTGGAGGGTCATCAGCCAGGTACGATAACCACCCTATAGCCTCATTTAACAACCAGCCACCTCATGACAAAACTACTGGGTGTGCTACTATGTACAAAGTAAAAACATTATAAGAAGCCAACCATGAAAATACACTAAGGCACAGTAAGCAATCTTCTGTTAACTAATGTCAGCAGGAGATTTTGAATCATTTGCTTGCCCATGCAATGATACAGGCCTACCTTTTTTTGTTGTAAATGTGTACAAAGTTTTATTTGACACAAATTTAGCAGTGCAGTTTCATTGAATTATTTTACAGGGGAAATCGAGGTCAAGCTCTTTGATCAATTTTACAACAGCAGTGTCTTAACTGGGATCCAAAATCATTGACCTCTCTATGATATTCAATTAGAAGCAGTGAATATCAAACACAGATTTACAACGGCAAAGTTCTGGCTGGGCTCGAACACAGAGGTCATTGCGCTAACCACTGTGCTACAGATTAATTCACCGTTAGTGGAGCAGTTAGGCTGCCCTTTGGCTGGCTGCAATGCTACAATACCGGAAATACTTTTGTATTTCCTACAGTTAAGAAAAAAGTTGTTGCGCTCTGAGTCAGAGGTAAAGAGGATCTTTACTGCAGGTGCATTGGAAGAAAGGGTCATAGAGAGAAATTTATTCACACTTTATTCAAACTACAGGCCTGCATCAGGCTAGAAATGAGACCCAAACTCGTCTAAAAAGCCAGACATCTTTACGGCCCGACCCCAACCCAGCCTGACAAGATCTAGTCAAATAATAAATTAAATAACAAGCCAACACGCCATACAGCACAATAGAATATAGCAGTGCTTCCTGTAGGAAAACTGGTTGTGATGGTGCTTGTCCAGTGCTTCCCATAGGAAAGCTGGTTGTGAAGGTGCTTGCAATCGTGGAACGGGGGGAGCAACACTTCTGCCAGCTGTAACACAATTGACAACAATGGCGCAAAGCTTCTAGTTTTTGTAGCGTACTGTTATCAACTAGGCCTAGCAAATTAAAACAGCTGTATTTGAGCTTTCACGCTTATTTTTTAAAGATGTATTTCCTTCTTTTAAACGTGATGTTAAGTTTGTTGCTAAGTTATGTGATGTTAATTTCTATAATCACAAAATAATGAGTAGGCTTATCTGAGTTAATTAAATAAAATTGTTAAATTTAACAAAAAATGGTTAAACTGTTAAATAAAAAAAATAAAAAGATTTGTATAACCCATAACTCTTTCCTTAAAATTCACCTGCACACTTAATCAGTAAACTAAGAACAAACTAGTTTGTTAAATAGTCAAACATACTGTATTTGAAGCTTTGCCAGAGAGAGGTGAAATAGGCCTACCTTCAATGTCATGTAGCTGGACCAAAATCCTTTAAACATCTACCCACCCCTAACACCAATTTGATTCAAACGATGTACTGTAGTCCAGAAATGGACTTTTCTTTCTCACAAAATAAGCAGCCTTATCTTAATTTCCCTCTTTTCTCACTCATCCAGACATGTAAATCCATGATTCAATCCACCCTATCTTGGGGGGCGGGGTCAACAAAATGGTTGCTGTGCTGCTTTGCTGAGCTTACCAGGTAGTTTTAATCTAATTTATATTTTGTTAATCTAACCCATCCATGCTTTAATCTCTTTCATATTGATTGCTGGTGTTAATTTAGTAATTGTGTTAGTTATTTTTATAGAAACATTCATATTGCTCCATCTGCAAACCGGCCTAGAATGCCTAACTTTTTACGTGCTAATGTAAGATCTCTTCGTCATAAAATTGATTAACTTTTCTGTGTGGCCCAAAATACACTACTCACAAAAAGTTAGGGATATTCGGCTTTCGGGTGAAATTTCAGGATGAACCTAAAATGCACTATAACCTTTACAGGTGAAATTAATTTGACCTTCTCTAAACTTTTGAATGCACATGTCCAACTATTCAATGTTTCAGTACTTTTTGCACAACTTGCTGTTCTCTAACAAGGAGCTGAACGGCAAAATTCACAACAGGTGTTTGATCCATGAATCGACCAATAAATTTCCTGGTTCAATTAGAATTGGTATTTAAACAGTCCTCTTCATCATGCTGTTCACATTTTGACATCATGAGACCAAGACGACACCTAACAATTGATCAACAGTACCTCGCCATTGCGAGGCTTCAAACAGGATGTTCTCAGAGGGAAGTGGCCACTGAGCTTAGAGTGTCACAGAGTGTCATCAGCAGGTTGCAACAGAGATACAGAGAGACTGGAAGAGTCACAGAAAGGCATAGAAGTGGACGTCCTTTGGCCACATCCCACACTGATGACCGCTTCATTGTGAACAGTGCCCTGCGGAACCGGATGATGAATGCCACTCAACTCCAGGCACATTTAAGGGAGGTGAGAGGCACCCAAGTGTCACGTCAGACCATTCAAAACCGTTTACATCAGCGTGGTCTGCGTGCTAGACGACCTGAAAGGGTACCTGACCACACCACCAGGCACGGGCGTCATCGTCTTGCATGGGCCAGGGAGCATTTACGCTGGACGAGGGACCAGTGGGCCTCAGTGCTGTTCTCTGATGAAAGTCGATTCACGTTGAGCAGAAATGATGGCCGCCAACGATGTTGGAGACGTCAAGGAGAGCGCTATGCATCAGCCACTGTTGTCACCAGACGACCCTTTGGTGGTGGCGGTGTTACAGTGTGGGCAGGTGTGTCTAGTCAATACAGAACTGCCCTACACTTTGTGAATGGTACAGTGACAAGCCCATACTACCTGAATAACATCATTAATCCAGTCATTGTGCCCCTGCATGAACAACACAGGCCTAATTTCATCTTCATGGACGACAATGCTCCAGCTCATCGAGGTCGCATCATTAGGGAAAGGCTGCTGGAGACTGGGGTACCTCAAATGGAGTGGCCTGCACTTTCTCCAGACCTGAATCCCATAGAAAACCTATGGGATCAGCTGACTCACCGTGTAGAGGCTCGTAACTCTGTACCCCAGAACCTCAATGACCTGAGGGCCGCCCTTCAAGAAGAGTGGGATGCCATGCCTCAGCAGACAATAAGTCGACTTGTGAACAGCATGAGACGTCGTTGTCAAGCTGTAATTGATGCTCAAGGGCACATGACAAGTTATTGAGACATTGACATTTTTGTTGTGGTATACCCACCACTGTTGTTGGCTTTTGTTTCAATAAATTGTTTGAGATGAGGAAATCACCATTGCATGCTTCTACTTAAATGCCCTACTTTCATGATACGTATAATATCACTGTAGCGTGAACTTACATTTTCCATAAATTTCACCCGAAAGCCAAATATCCCTAACTTTTTGTGAGTAGTGTAATAGTTGTGCAGTAATTGCAGTGACTGAAACTTGGCTTACAAACAATCATCCAGACCCAGCCGTCTCACTTCCGGACTTCAGCCTTCATCGGCGAGACAGGCTCTAGCTCTGGAGGGGGAGTAGCCCTATATATTGACAGTAATATCAAGCACAAACGTCTCCATGAACTTTAGGACAGTCGTTTTGAATGCTTGTGGCTTTGGAAGAGGCCCTCAAGGCTCACTCGTGGCTTGAACTATATTATATCAGCTGTCATATACATTCCACCTCCAACCTCCAAGGAGGCCAGACCAGATGCAGAAGTCTGAGTATTTAGGACATTGCCTGGACTATGTGCAGAGCAAGTATGCCCTTTTAGGTGTTGCAATTCTGACACAAACAGATTCAAGCACAGCTCATTATGCTCTAGGTATGGCCTCAATCAAGTGGTAACCAAACCTACACGAGGAGCAAACCAACTTGATTACATTTTTACTAACATGAAAGATCTGTATTTCAAACCCGAACGTCTACCTCCCATAGGTAAGTCGGATCACCAGACCATCCTGTGGTCAGCAGGCGCATGGCCTAAACCACCAACGCAAAACATTTATAAACGACATCGAACTACTGACAACTTAAGAGCACTAGGTCTGGCACTTAACTTAGAGAGTTTTGCTTCTGTTTACAATGCAAGACACCCCCAAGACCAGGCAGATGAATTGAACTCTGTTACAAGTTACTTTAAACAACACACTGCCCATCAGAAAAAGCAAAGTGACCACTAGTGACAAACCATGGATGAACACACATATTAAACAGATAATCAAGCAAAGACAAAAAGCCTTTTGTACTCATGACAAATCTGAATATAGGATATTAAAGCACAAAGTGGCAACATTGGTGAAAAATGCCAAAAAACAGTACTTCCAAACTTAAGTTCAACAGCTGAAGACATCAAATTCGGCGAACTGGTTTAAATCAGTAAAAAGCCTGATTGGCGCAAGTGAGGCCAAAGAGAACCTGTTGGCTTTTAACCCAGAGGATGCTCAGAGAGAATGTGACATCCTCAGTGATTATTTTTCATCTGTATGGGAAGGTACAATACGTTGGACCCCCAGCATAGAGGATGTTGCTAGCAAACTTACAAACCTCAGCATTGGCCAGATTAAAATCCACCTGAGGCGGATGAATGGGAAGAAGTCTGCAGGTCCAGATAATACCCCTCCATGGCTCCTGAAAACATACTGTGAAGAGTTAGCACCAGTACTCTGCTATATATATATATAACTTGTGTATGGACCATGGGTATTTTCCATCTCAATGGAAAGAGTCTATTGTCTGTGTTGTCCCTAAGAAGAGCAACCCTATCTTTCCTCAAGAATACAGACAAATCTCCCTTCTCAGCTCTTTGGGAAAGATCTATGACGGACTGCTGCATGACATACTTGTGAAGGAGACAGCCCACATCATTAAGCCCTCACAGCATGGATTCCTACACAACAGGTGCAGTGTCCGCTCTCATCCAGCTACTACACGGGTGGCACAACGCTTCAAACACAATGCCAAAACAGGATGTGTATGTTACTTTTATAGACTTTTCTAGAGCATTTGACACCATTGACCATGGCCAGCTTCTACTTACTCTGGCTGAGTGTGGGCTATCCTACTCGCTATGGCTCACTATCAAAAGCTACCTTGACAACCGTAAGCAGACTGTCAGGTGGAGAGAATGCCTTTCCACCTCACAGCCAGTTCTAGCTGGACTTCCCCAGGGTGGGGTTCTTTCTCCCCTTTTGTTTGTGCTATGCATGAATTCCGTTGACTCCGGCCTCCCAAGTAGTGTATATCCAGTGAAGTATGCTGATGACCTCACACTCACAGAGCAGTCGACGCAGTGGTTGAGTGGGGCAAAAGCAATTGCTTGTATCTCAATGAAAAAAAAAATCAAGGACATGGTCAATGACAAGGGGTGCCAATAGGGCTTCTCCATCACCAGTTATTGTAAACAGTCTCCCTGTTGAGCGAGTCCAGGTCTTCCGTCTGTTGGGCGTGATGGAATCAGCAGATCGCTCTTCGGACAAACACATCAGGTTCATCTTACAAAAGGTTCAACCCGGATTTACTACCTAAGTGTAGCCAGGCAAACTGGCCTTCCTCTTGACGTTCTACTACAAGTTTACCTGTCATTCATTCGTCCAATCATGGAATATGCCTCCCCAGTGTGGGCTGGCCTTCCAAAATGTCTCTCAAAGGACCTGGAAGGAATTCAGAGAAGCTGCTACCGCATCATTGGCACGCCCTATAGCTCTCTCCCGTCTCTGGAGAGCAGGCGGGATCAGGCCACAATCAAGACCTTTAAAAGACTTTTGAATGACCACACAAGTACCCTGCACAACTTTCTAACCCCAACAGAGAGGCAACACAACCTGAGGAGGACAAGAAACTACAGAATCCCAACAAGCCGCACATCCAGACATCAAAATTATTTTTTAGCAAGAGCTTTTAAATTGTATCATTGATAGCTATATTTGCTTATACCTGTAACTAGGATGTTTTATATAGTAATGATGCACTGTCCGAAGTATCTTTATTACTAAACTTGTTGTTTTTTTATATTGTTTTAAATGTTGTATGGCATCACATTTTATATATGTCTCATATGTACAAATATGTCCAATAAACCTAAACTTATAAACCTCTTTTTTGTTTATTTTTTCTGCTATTTTCACCTCCTCTCCATGTATGTGGCAAAGGAATAGCTCAGCAGAATAGAACGACATGGACACAACCAAACCATAATCTCCAAATAAATGCAGAGAGTGGATGATTGCCAGCTCTCTCTACAGTAGTGCGATCCAGCACTGCAGGAATGTTGCTCAATACCTTTGAGGAAATTAGGATTAAGTGCCATCTGTCTGTTAGAACGAGGCACACACCCCCTCATAACCAAACAGATCCTTGACAAAGACACAGATCCCCCCCTAAATGACACGGTAAAATGTTCAGTGTTGAATCATCGCTGACAGAATACATTTTACTCTGGTAGACTACATTTTATGCCTCATGGACGCATATAAACTGTTAAACTGGAGCTGAGTAGTTTATTGTAGGCCTACCTATCTGAGTTATCAGCTAATTAAATGAAAATACTGTCGAATGGCTGCAGTGTAATCGCTGTAGCCCTCACAGTATAATAGCTGTAGTCCTAATCAGATCAGATTTGAAACTTTTGGCCATTTTTTTCTTTGAGCAATTTTCTTTCATGTGAATCTGCTAACGTTACACCAGAATGGCTTTGTCATTTGCAGAAAATGATGTAAGATGGTGCCTTTCAGAGTTCTGTGACATTTGTCAGTCATGCTGGTATTTCACTCCATACAAAAGGACTTGCTACTCTACCTAAGGACCATTGTTATATGGAGCACAAATACATGTTTGGGTCATTATACACTGCCCAGCCAAAAAAAAAGTCACAGTTGCACCAGTCATGCATCGTGCCCACTGTACAAGCCTCTGGAGGCAGTGTTATGATCTGGGGTTACTTCAATTGGTCAGGTCTAGGCTCAGCAACATTATGCAGCAATAAAATGAAGTCAGCTGAGTACCTGAATGTACTGAATGACCAGGTTATCCCATCAATGGGCATATTCCAGGACGACAATGCCAAGATTCATCGGGCTCAAATTGTGAAAGAGTGGTTCAGGGAGCATGAGGAATCATTTTTACACATGAATTGGCCACCAGAGTCCTGACCTTAACCCCATTGAAAGTCTTTGGGATGTGCTGGAGAAGACTTCACGGAGTGGTTCGACTCTCCCGTCGTCAATACAAGATCTCAGCCAAAAATGAATGCAAGTCTGGACGGAAATAAATGTTGTGACGTTGCATAAGGTTGTCGAAACAATGCCACGACGAATGCGCGCCATAATCAAAGCCCAAGGCGGTCCAACAAAATATTACAGTGTGCGACTTTTTTTTTGGCCGGGGAGAGTACATGTAGGCACTGGGCGGAAGTGAATAGAATGAATGCAGTCATGCAGTCACCATGTCCTCCACCATGCAAAGATAGCAATCTGTTCAAAGGCTTGACTGATGAGAGAGGGCTTATCTTCCAGCACAACCGTGCACAATCATTTGGTGAAGTCAAATAATTTTCTTGAGGTAAATTATTTCAGACTGGGTTTTCTAGGGCTCTATCAGATCCACACATTATATGAATGTCTACTGTATATAAAAATATACAGTGACAGGCTGACAGGCATTCTGATAGAAGGAAGACTGAAAGGTGACATGCTATTTATTCACATTTTAGATACATACCATATATGGCATTACAACAGAGTGCTATAGAGATTTAGGGGTCGAGATTAAGTACCTTCTGGCTTCACCCCCCCCCCCCCCCCCCCCCACACACAATTTTGTAATTGTTGTGCATTATCTTACAGATAACACACCAACAATAATGTATTCTAAGCCTTCTGCTTGCCTAGAGTTACTTCAAATAAATTTTGCATATCAAGGGTATTTTAAAGTGTTCTATAGCAGACATACATTTCTATGTTGTACTCTGTAAGGAAATGATGATTTGTAGATTAATAGAATCAATAAATCAAAGCTCGACTGTTTCTAGATTTAAAATGTATAACACTGTACCATGAATCCCCAAAGATGGTAAAGTACTGTTCATTTATGTTTTCTGGGACACTGTTAGATCTGGATGTCCCATATGAGCCCTTCTGCTGTACTGCCTGTGGCTATATGCCATAACCTGCTGTTCAACACAGATGATGTCACTCTCCTCAATTTGCACAATGCTGTAAATTAGGCTTGAGTTAAAGTGGATAACAATGCATGTGCATTGGGGTCTTGTGAAATATTTGTTTCCTACTCTGAATTTTTTTTTTTTGTGATTGAATTTAAGTGGCGTGGATATCTTCATTTCTCTCCTATTTAAAAAATCTAACTTTCAACATTAACAGACCAAACAGCAACAAACAGGAATGACGGTAGTGTCAGGACTCTGATTTTTGCCTGTTAGTTTGTTTCATTTATGTTTCTGATTTTTACCTTGTTTTTTTTTATTCTGATTATTTTGTGGTTTCACTGTTCCATGTTTTGTATTACTGTCACTCCCTATTGTCGTCACACTATTCGGGAGTCTTTGGTGATTTCGGGTTTCACTGTATTTCCACTCTCGTTTACTTCCTTCTTTACTAATTACCCTTGTTTATAATACTAATTTACTAATCACTACTAACTGCTTAGAATTAGGTTTCTTACTAATACACTAACGACTAACTTGTAAATAATACTAATCAACTAATTTACTAACGTCAGGGAATTAGAGTTTCTACTAACCTACTAATTTACTAATGCAATCTCAGTTTCCATCTGCACCTGTCTTTCGTTTCTTCTGTCCTGTCTCTGAATATCTTTCTGTGATTCCCTACTCGCTTCACCTGCATCTGATTTCCGCATTCCTCTACCTCATTGTGTGCACGGGTCTTCTTCGACCCAGGTCATGTATAGTCTATATGTTATGTGCTAGGCCGGTCCGCGTCTTATGTGTTCCCTCGTATTGTATTATCAGCTTCCCTTATTGTTTCATTGTGCTCACCTGTGAGCAATCTCCCCTCCCCGCCTCTGCACACCTGTTTCTCATTTTGTCTGTCTTCCTCAGTGTATATAACCCTGTGATTTAAGTATTTTCTTTGTGAGTTCGTCACCGTTGTTTTGCCTTTGTGTTGCTACAAGCCTTTTTTTGAGTACCTGTTGCTTCCCGAGTCGTCTGTTCTGTTTTCTTAGTATCTGTCAGTTTTTGTTATCCCTAGTCCTTCTCCTGTCTTTAGTTTATTTTTGTATTCTGTCTTCATTTTATTTTTTTTAGTTTCTTTACGCTTCCCTGGTTTTGGACTTCTGCATGTGTTCTCACGACCCTGATTTTTTGGATTCTGTTTTAGTACTTCTGCTGTGCCTTTCCGGTTTTGACCTCTGCCCGTTCTGTGACTTCTATTTTTGGACTCTGTCTCTGTACTGTTGCTGTGCCTTCCCGGATCTCGACCCTGCCTGTTTTACTTTGGATTGCTGTTTTGCCCCTTTTAATAAACTTTGGCTTATTCAGTCCTGTCCGCGTTTGGGTCCTTCCCCCACCAGCCGTGACAGGTAGGACATGTTCAGTGCAAGCTATTCCTAACAGACACAGGTTAAACAGATAAATAAATACTATAATATACTGTATAACAGGACCTGACACCAGACTAGAACCTGCCTCCTTTATTTCAGCTACTCAGGCTACAGAAATTACATTCTGAAAGCTTATTTACTTTGTAAGACAACCCCTGAGAGCCAGATTTTCTGTCTCATTGATGTAATTTGGAACATCTCACAGGCTGTGAGCCACTTGTCTCGTACCTCCCAAATTTTCTAGCGGCTCACACTGTCATAATGTCTCATCTTTGATAGGTTGACTGGCCTGGGGATACGGAGCATTCTGCATTGCTAAGGAGTATATATTTGTATGTATAAACAAACAATGGCTTCATATTTTGTGTTTTTTTCAGCCTGGCTAATTGAATTTAAGAGACTACTCGCGCACACCTCAGTGCAGCGTTTACATTTTAACGTTACGTTGCCATACACAGGACACTTGTCAGTGAGCCGATGTATTGAGTATAAACGCCATTGGTGCGGCATGGAGGGTTCTCTCTCAACTCAGGATCTTTGATTTGGCTCATTTGGATTTGCCCCCCCCCCCCTTTTGCTGCTACTATAACACCCTCCACTCTCCTGGGAAGGCTTTCCACTAGATGTTGAAACATTTCTGTGTGGATTCGCTTCCATTCAACCGGAAGAGCATTTGTGAGGTTGTGCACTGATATTGGGCCATTAGGCCTGGCTCAGAGACTGCTTTCCAATTGATCCCAAAGGTGTTTGATGGGGTTGAGGTCAGGGCTCTGTGCAGACCAGTGAAGTTCTTCCACACCGACAAACTCGGCAAACCATGTCTGTATAGACCTCGCTTTGTGCACGGGGGCATTGTCATTCTGAAACACGAAAGGGCTTTCCCCAAAATGTTGCCACAAAATTGGAAGCACAGAATCTTGTAAAATGTCATTGTATGCTGTAGCGTTCAGCTTTGCTTTCACTAGAAATGAGGAGCCTAACCCGGACCACAAAAACAGCCCCAGACCAAGGGGTGTCCAGATACTTTTGGCCATATAGTGTATGTATATATAGAACACGCAATGGCAAGGTGTTTGCAGGTTAAACCTCACAAGCAAAACTCTAGAGGGATTTGTCATAGCAAATGTTGTGTGGAACCCAAGCCCAATTATTGGGAGAGACTCAGTTGCCCCAAGAGTATAAACCTTGGCTTCAAAATGTTTTTGAAAATTGACTCCAAACCATCCAAAGGAGACTATAGCCAGCCCTGTGTGAGGGTCCTTAGGTTTGAACTTATCCTGCTACGTATCCTGTTATATGGAACATAATTGCCTGACCTACCACTTCCATTGTTTCCAAAATCAAATAAATTAACTTGTCCAATTGGTTACCTCACTGTTACCATGAAAGTCTGATTCCACACACTATTACTTGTGAAGGCAGCATGAATCTGTGGTGATGAAGGTACTCTTGAGACGTCTTTAGAGGCTTTGGATGAGAAGGTTCAACGAAATTGAACAGAAAGTACACAAAACCACTGATCTGCAAGGATCTTTGTCTGCCATCAGCCAGTCCAAATAATGTTAGTTTCAGTCATTCAATGTACACAAACTACTCTATCAGAGTGTATTTAACATTGAACATTTTGCAGTGATGCTGGTTTCCATGGCATTGCACAAATGCAGTGATCTCACCAAGTTCAATACTGCATTGATAACTTAATAAGAATACTAATAATAGCCTGGTGATAGTGTGCTGTTAAGAGTCCCTAATATGCATAAGTAATGGAAAGTAGGCCAATTACATTACAAGCAGTGAGAGTAAGGGGGACACTTACAGCAATAAGCAATAGTATGCATCTACTGATCTGCAGAACCAGGTTTGAGAAGCAGAAAGCATGGTTTTCTTACCATGTCTACAACTTGTATTTGTTCAAACATATGTAGTAGCAAGAGTTGAAGCTGGTGAGCCAGAAACAGAGGCTGCATAACCCTAACTTTTACATACAGTAGATCATTAGCTACTCCCGACCTGTTTCCATTTACTATTGTCTGATGGACACTCAAAGCATCAATTTCCTGAAAGATCAATATCAAAAGGTGTAGTGATTACTAATTTTATTTCTTGACAGCATCTTTCCTTACATCGCAAATGTATGCAGTACATCCAGAGACCATTAGATTTTGTGGACAAATTTAGTTTCTGTTTTCTGCCAGAATTCAGGGAATACTGCTAGATGCCTTCATCTGATAACGCATAGATTTTTGTTCACAGAAGTTTGTTTCTGCATGCACACACACACACACACACACACACACACACACACACACACCTTCTTCTTAGAGCACTTTCTTATCATAAGAGAAGCCAAAGTCAGACTGTAGCTTATGGAGACCACCAGGTGTCTCTAGCCTCTAAGCAAAATATCCGTTCAAAACTCAAGGGTTTCACAATAGGTATACAAAGCATGGAGTCATAAATTCTGTTATAGATTATTAGTATATCACATATTATAATTATCCTTATGTTTTTATGTCATTGGAACAATGATGTGGGACATGTTTATTATAATCTATTACCAGGAAATAAAACAGGGATCATGACAAAGAAAATATAAATGAAGTGAGAATTTATATCTGCACACATCATCAATATATCCTTTCATGCCTTGTGTTAACATTAATCTTTCTACTTTGCAACAACTTCAGGCTGATACAGGAAGATTCATCTGAAACACTTGAACTATTATGAAGTCGAACGAAGGTTCCACTTGAAGCCAGCAACAATGTTATTGTTTAGGGCACTGTATAATAGCATTGTTACATCCAATGAATGATCTGGCTACGTACCAATGAGAAATACTGTTGAAATTGTGCAGTATTTGATTTAATCATTGTTGGTATGTTGATAGGCTATACGGAGTATTAAACATGATCATGTTACTCGGATGTCTGTGTCTGTAGAACATGCAAGAATATCAGCTTATATTATTATCATATCTGGCTTATTTTCAATAAATACATTTTTCTCCATGAATCATAATGATCTCCAGTCATAACCAATATATGTCCATTGCCCAGTGCTCTGTCCAGTGTCTGAGATTTTCCTCATTCTTTTGTATTGATTTTTTATTATTTTTAATGACTCAAGAGTTTAGGGGACTTACAGGACCACCAAGACAAAAAGTACCCCTGGCAGGCCCATGAAGACAAAATACGAGCTTCAGCTAAAACCTTGAAAAGTGAAAAAAAACAAAACAAAGAAAAACTAAAGGTGGTCTGACAGCTGTCACAGTCTCTGGGGTGCAACTTAATACTTTCTTTTACATTAATGTTTGGGATCTTACACAGAGAATTCAGAAAATATAAATGTGACTGTCAAATATGGTTATTTTTTAGAAGATACATCAAAACATAAAACATATGCAGTATTTTGCTACCCATCTTTGCTTCTTTGAGGTAATCAAATTTTCTGACAGAGGTGAATTGTTCTACAGTTGCACCTACAGTTGGATCTGAAAGTAGAATCAAGGTAATTTATACTGTCAGAAAATATGAACTTAAGCCAACAATGGTATTTCGCAAACAACAAAAAAAAAAAAAACACTACTTCAATACTCCCATAAAACCAATTTCTTTAAAGGTCAACTAAATTCATTTGAAACACTTCTTTATCCACATAAAATGATAACAGAACAACCCTAGATGCTCTTTAAGGCTACCACTGAATCTGGGTCTAAGAGTGTGCATATTGCTCAATCATCTAGAAAGCTATAAGAACATAGTCTTAACATTGGAAATTGACTTTACTAACTGCTAAGTGACTGTATGGGTGAATACTTAAGATAGTTGCCGCTGAAGCTTTGCTCTCTTAATAAGGGATAGTGAGTGGTACAGAGAAGATGGAAGGGGTTGTAAGTTGTAGTCTTAGCTTCATCAAGTCCCACCCATGCAGATAGTGACTCAACAGATTTAAATAATCACAGCCATTCCCCCTATGAAATGGTTCAGTTAAGGTCTGTGTCCAGTCTAACTGCAATATGATGCCTTAAGTTTCGGGGTAACACATTTAAGTGATTTTCGTCTTACATTAGTGGTTCCTAAATGGTGGGTCAGGACCCACGAGTGGGTCATGGGAAAGGTTGAGGTGGGGTCGCCAGGTGATACATGACAAAATAACTTACTTTATATAATACATTTTCTACTGGCAATCATAACAGTCAAGCTAACCACTGCACTGGTCAGTGCACTGGTCAGATGTACATGTATGCGCTCATTAAGTTGGTCGTGGGCTCAAAATGTTCACACATTTTTACCCAACGCTTGTTACTAATTTTGGTGACTAACTTTGGTGAATGCTTTTTTGATGTTGTGCAAGACATAAACAATACACCTGCTTAAATTGCATTGAAACCTGGAGTAAGAAGATTGCTAAATCACCTTGCAAGATCAATGAAACAGCTTAATAAAGCAGTACCAATTTTCTGCCGTGGATTAAACAGCTTTGTCATCCGCCCAAAATGAACTTATGCTGGTGAATCTAGGGAAATGTCTATAAATTCACTGTATTATTAGCATATTAATATGAATATTGCCAACTACTTTGTACTCCATATCGTATTCTTGTAAGGTTGAGTATGTGCTTTTTGATCCCAATGCCTAACTCAGTGACAGAGGCTACCGTTTCAGCTACTCTGTACTCGTTTATGGCAATGAGGATTCCTAGGGAATTACATTATAGGTGCACTGTATTGATTTTTTGTAACAGATTTTAAGAATAGTAGTCTGACAATTTAGCTTTGGTTACTATGGGGAAAAAGTGTTTTACTGAAACTTAAGAGAGAAAAACATAGGCTACAAGAATAATTTTAACATTACATAACTGAAATGTATATATCTTAGAGTGCATTAGAACTCATATAGCTATATGATTTAACTCGGTGGCAAGTTCAGCAACTGCACGGTTAACGCTTCCCTGGGGGGAGTTTCCTTCGCTCCAAAGTTTGACTTTATGTGTAGCACCTGTTGAATCGCCAGTTGGCAGTCTTCGTTCACACAAGATTCAGCAGAGACCCTGTCGAGTCAGCGCTGCCTCTTAATTCTGTATGCTATACATGGGATCAGACTTTACACAACAGCCCAGACTCCGCGGGATCACACGGATATTCTGGCAGATACCCTTACCTAAAGCGCGAAACACATCTCTGGTTGGAATGCCTGGCTCGTGAAGTACTTGCAAGCGCCAGGACTCCAGAGCTAAGGAAGAAACGGCAAACTACAGGGGAAGTGTCTTACCTAAAGAACCACCCACTCGGAGACGTGCACATTTCTCTTGGATAAGAACTATTCGAATTAGCACGGGATTACTTTAATTGCACTGCGTGCTTCACCCCGCCTGTCATTAAGGTTACTGCACATCGCAATGTACAGTTAGTCAATCGCTTACAATACCAGACAATTTTGTTTGCAAAAGTTTAAGTAAACTTTCCAAACGTTGACAGGTGCCCGGAGTGTGCATCCTACTCTGGTTCTGAGCGATCACGAAAGTAGATAAGTTGTTTTTTTGTGGGTGGGTAGCCTACCCTACAATAAAATGTAGCCTAATTCGTTGATATTTTTTAAATAATAGCAATAGGCCTATACTTTTTGATGGGATTATGTCGATGCTACTTCTTATTGATCTCCAACAGATGTTTCCGAATACAGATAGCCGCTTTCTTCCAAACAAAGTTCGTGCATGGTAAATTCAACTGAAGAAACGACAGTCCTGAAGTGCACACACGCACTCGTCGTTTACATTAATCCCAAATGATCCTCTCATTATTGTTCCTCTTCGCATCGTCTGTCCAACAACATGGATCGCAAGCCGAGTCAAGCGTCAACAGCAATCTCCCCCACACAACAATGAAGCAACAAAACGGTAAGCCGATGTCTGATCTTATTCTTGACAATAACATAGACTATACGATGTATGTGTGCTGTGGCATGTTTTTTTTTAAAACTCATGGTTCAGTTAATTTATAAGGTGTGCACTCCCCCCTCCCCTTTGCATTGGAGTTGTCAATGCATATGAATGGACGCTTCTTGTTCTGTGAGAACTGCGTAAACCTGAGAGGAAATGGAAATTACTTAAACCTTTCAAGTGAAGACTGAAAAGTGTGTGCAGAACGGCCTCTCTGATCGCATGTCTCTGGAGAGCAGGTTCCAGTTTAACTGTTAAAAGGCTTCTTTCATGCCGAGCGAACAGCCTCAGGCTGTGTAATTTGTTTACCTTCTGAACTGTTGCCGAGTAGCCTACAGTTCCTTTCCGCCAACCAATTTCGTCATCGACTTTAGTGAACTTAAAGCTACGTCCTAATTAACAGCACGACTTTGATGTAATTTATTATATAAAAATATTCGCCTATAGTAATTATTATTTAATGTTTCCTGCACCAAAAGTCATTCTTAGCGTGTGGTTGTGTGAGGCTTCCGCGGATGCCTTCTTCGGGGTCCTATTGAGTAATTTCTCAGAATTAAGCTTTGATTTAGATCTAGGGGTTCTATAACATACCACAAAGTGCACACACATTTGACTCATGAATGCGTCATCAACTATTTATTTTTAAGACTGCCTTCACCTGCTTTCTGCATTTTGAAGTTTACCCGTTCAAACTTTGTGTTCAGGTTCACACATAAGACATGTATGGATTTTCGAATTTTCTCATTTAAAATAGCATTTTCCCATTAAATAAAAAAAATCGTTTTAATATACACAGTAAAGTATTAAATATTATTTAATGTAATAAAGTTTAGGCCTATCAGTCAACGTTGATAAAGTAGCTAAAGATTATGTTATGGTCTGTTCCAAACAAATATTTTTCCATCAGAACCGATGAAACTGCAGTTATATAGTTTACTGTGCAATATATTAATTATTGTGAAAGTAAATTAAATTGTTAGAAATAACCTGGAGCTCATTTTTGAAAGATTGAGGGGAAATATGTGCAGTAAAAACCTTTTTCTATTAGTCTATTGGGGCATGTGTCATGTGTGTAGAAAGTAACTGAAATGTGCAATAAAATCTCATGTCTGGCGAGAAGAACGTTGTCAAAGTGCGCGGTTTGTTAACACGGTGACACGAGGCACCTGCTGACTGAGGACTACTCATCAAAGGCATGCCCCGTGATTAGTCTAATCAGGCTGGATTTGGAAAACATTGGGCGCGGGGAAAGCCTTTAAAAATCACCCGAAAAAACCTTGAAGAAAAATGCAGACAGAGACTAACCTTTGACATGAACAGCAGTATTATTTCCCCCCCCCTGAATGGCTCATATCAGATACCCAAAGACTAGCCGCTATTGATCTGTGTAAAATTAAGGCGGCGCCGTGCACACATAGTAGCTGTGGTGGTAGTAGCTTCTGTCTCTGTGGTTCCATTCATTAAAGCCTGTACACATGATGACTGCCAATGCTGTCCCGGCAAGTGTAGACACAGACTCAAACACAGGATTTCTTTAGAAGTTGAAGCGTCACATATGCAATCACATTGGCAATAGTTTTGGGCATGATTGCTGTCCCAGCAAAGGAAACACATTCAGAAATGACCCATGATCATTATGCCCAACTTAGGCTGTATGTGTTTTCCAAACACATTATCCATTTAACACTTGGGGTGTCCTCTAGGTAAAATGATGTTTCATAAAGAAAACAGGTGGGTTCGTAAAAATTAATGTTAATGCGAAAAGTTTGAAGAGTGGTTATCACGTTCTATTTTGTCTCAAAGTGCAGCTCAGTGATTAAAGGACCAACTTATCAAGTATTGTTTTACTGACTGTGCTTAATTTGTGCATGTATTAAAATGTTATGGTGGAGGTGGTCAAAATGTATTGCGCTCATTTATTAGGAATATGAGCATAGTAAAAATGTTCAGTGGTAAGCTCGTAACAGTTTATATGGGGCCAGTAAGGACCAAATACTCTATAGGAATATAGTGTAGGCTACTCTTATCAAAGTTGATTTAACATGGAAATCAGGTGGAGAGATAACACATGTTGAGCGATTAAAGATTTATGAAAATGTGCCCCTCTGCTAACTCTGGTTCCTCTTTGTAACCGAGAGAATTATCAGTGGAATGGTCCAACAGTTGAAAACCATTTACTCCCAACATGATCTCATTACCTCCTCCCATCAGTGTCTGGGAAGGCCCACCCACAGCATTTCATCTCTGCACACTGACCACATCTAACAAGCCAGCTGCAGACACTGTAGTAAAAAAAGATTCCCATCTCCTGTAGTCTCAGTCGGGGCCTGACGAGAGCATGACAAACATATAAGATCCCCTTTCAAGATTTGGTTAATATCGCAGAGCCCTTTTGCAAAATTGGCTCCATGTGCACGCACAGTGTGAAAATGATGGAGACTGATGGGTGCTGACTGCTGTGTGCAGTCTAGTGCCCATGTAAAATGAAGAGGGCAAAAACAAAAATCTCCTTTGCTTGGCGGGGGCCTTGAGTTGTACCCTGTGGATGTATGAAACATAATCATTCTAAATGAGCTGAAACCTATATGAAGACCAAATTGTTACCGGCAGAGCTTTACACTCTACGCTATTACTTCTGCTTTTTATGGGGCGAATATGAGGCCAACCAACAAACTACTAACAGTCCCTGAGAGACCTTGAAGGACTAGCAGCCTCTTGTACATTGATTTGGCTTCAACGATATCTTGGGATCTAGCTGAATATTAAACCCCACAGTTCTGTCCATCTAACTACATACTTTCCCTGGGGTCCTAATCAATTTTCTAATCCCTAATGACTTTATCTCGCCCTCAGAAAAGGTCAAATTTCAAGGTTCAGTTAGACTTACGTGGTGATGAATCATAATTATAATGTAAAATGCTTATTAATTTCTATTATATATACACTGAACAATGCTTGGTATCTTTAAATCTTCCCAGAAGAAATCAAGTCACCAGGAATCGTGATGGGAGTGTGGGAGCTTAAGCTTAAGACGTACTTGGTCCTATCTGGTAGCACAGGTCTCAGACATGATCGAACATGCTCTGATACTTACAGTTGTAACTGCTGAAATATATCCTAAATATGTTGGCCTCCTTCTTTAGGAAATCAACTGTTAGAACCAAGTTTTTCTGCGTGACTGGTGACGCTGTTCGTAAGGAGGGCTCTGGGCTTGATTAACCACCCTGGCACTTTTTGTTCTGTGAACCCATTTATATCTGTAACCCTCTCTGCTTTCCTTCTGTCTGAATGAAGTAAAACGTACACAAGGAGCAGACTCTCTGCTCTCCTTTAAAACAAAATGAAAAAGGTCTTGCTCGGGGACTGGTAAATGAGATCTAGTTTACCCTTTTTTAATATAAAATCTCATTACCTCTCATTGTACACAATATTAAAACGATCTTTCTATCTTAAGTGTATCCTTGGGATGGGAGATCCCTTTCGACTAGAATATGGACTATAGACCAGGGTTCTTCCACTGCTTCATCCTGGGGACCAGGTTCTTTTTAAAGGGAACCATCACTGGAAAAACACAAGGTCAAAATGCAGAGAATGATTCATTAAGAATGTCTTGATATGATTAGTGCGGCCGTGCTTCAAAAATGCAGGTTAAGGGGTGTGTCTAGGTTACTGCTGCTGGTGTTCCGAACTGTTGGAATAAAGTATTGACTTCACATTGAGATGAACTGGACCTCCAAACAACATTTCCCGGTCACGTCTCCTGTCTGTTCTGTCCCCCGATGGTGGAACCAGCTTCCAACTGTTGTCAGGACAGCAGAAACCCTGTTTTTCTTCTGATGCAGACTGAAGGCCCACCTCTTCAGATTTCACCATGACTCCCCTGACCCTCTTTAGCGATTCTAATACCAAATAGTTATGAACACCTCTTTATAACTATCTGGGCTTGTAACCCAAAGGTTGCAGGTTCAATTCCCAGGTAGGATACTGCCGTTGTACGCTTGAGCAAGGTACTTAACTCAAATTATTTCAGTATAACCAGCTGTATGGTTAGTATTTTAAAGTGCTAAAGTGTTGTGTAATTCACTTTGTTAATAATGTTACAGGTATGGCTGTGGGAAGATAGGTTAGCTATATATTTACTTTTGTTTACAATACTAATTGTTGGTTGCCCAGAGGTTGCAGAACGAAGAGGTCTTGCTGGTGTGTAGGGACCGATGATGTTTTGAAGATGTTACTAATGTCTTAAATGTTAATCAATAAAACAGTAGCACTTCTCTTTTTCTATCCTCATTATCAGGTGTTACTTTATACTGAGACCTCTGACCATAACTTAAGTAGTAAATACATACGTAGTCATACGTAGTAAAGGACTCTGTTTTATGTATTTGGTCATGTAATATGCTTCAGTATATTACATGACCAATCCAAAGTAATAAAAATGGTATCACCAAGAACTCCTGCTTGAAAGACAGATTCAAAACATTCTTTCACAGTTTTTTATGCTTTTTTATACTTTTTACTGATCAGTTCAATATCATTATATTGGTATTAACAGATGTCTACCAAACAACAGCATTGCCCCACCCTCACAAAAATATAGGCCGTCCAGCGAATTTGCGGCAAACCTTTGGCTTTGTTGCCACAGGTTTGCGGCGAGCTCATATTTTCACATGCAAATTAGCTTTGTGGGCACTGCCATTCACTTCTGGCAAAGTTTTTAGTTCACCGCTACTGGCAAAGTCTGACAAAACTCTGGCAACATTTTGTGGAAAACAATTTAGTTTGCAGTAAATGCGCTACATATTAGCTGCAAGTTTGCAGCAGACTATCCAGTTTTGTAAGGGCAGGTACAGATTGTGTCTTAATATGAATACTGAAATATGGGGCTCTGGTAATATACAATTCACGTTGTCTGCTTACAGAGGTAACACAGTGCTACAAGAAAAAAAAATGTTGATTTTATTTAAGGTGAATTACCAGAGTTTATGAGCAGACTATGCCAGTGCTCTATAGTTTCGATGACTAATATGAGTTGTGGATTACGGTTTTGGATTTTTGCAGCATTGATGTTTTTGCAGCCTGACCGTTTTTGAACGCAGTGTAATACGCTTGGCATGCAAGCGTATTACATCCCGCCTGGTGTTTGGGGGGTAGGCTCTCCCAAGGGATAGGCTTCTCGTATAAGTGGGTCAGGATGGAGTTTCAGTGTCTCATGTGAACTGTGTCAGGAAGTTGGGGGGTTGGGGCATTGGTAGTGCTGTTTGAGTGTGCATGCCACGGCATGGTTTTTGGAAAATCCGTTCTGCTGCCACTAGGGGGTGATGTATAAATGTAACGATCATCCCAGAGTCAATCAACATTGTAGAGCCATTCAAAAACAGGCTTTTGAACAACATTTATTTATTCACATAATTTGCATTACTGACCAAAAAGATGATAGAGTTTTCAATTTTTAAACAAAAAGAGTAAAAAAAAAAAAAAGTAACACAAATGGAAACGCATAATGTATATAAAATAATTCTTTACCAGGACTTGGACTATCCCCATTCAAGGCTGCTGTGGCGATAAAATCTCATGTCTCTCCAGAATTTAAACATTTCGAGCAGAGCGTGCAAAAATAAACTTGTTTGAAAGTACGTTAAATATTTGTCTTCTGAGCATAACACAAAGGCAAGTGCAGAACGAGGCCTCTGTGCTGTTCCTGCCGTGAGTGTGTTATGGTGACAGGAGTGCGCTGAGGGGCCGTTGCACGTTTCACACAAAGTTCCTTTCTTAACTCACCTCCTGGGATTGACACGAACGCTAAACTCAGCATCCAGGCGCGTTAAAGGTAGACCACCAGCAACGAATCGCAGGCTAATGGTCTTCCTGGCTTAAGCCCTTTCCCTCCAAATACAAGGTTTAGCTAATTTCTCACACACTGTGTAACTGACGTTTGAGGGCCACTTTCCAACACTTGGGTGTACATTAATTAGGAAGGCACGGTGGTCTACAAGCAGGGTGGCTTTTTACCCCCTGGAAGCCAAACACCGTTTCACATTACACTTGTTAAAGTTATGATATTTAATTGTACCATTTGAACTATGTTCTTCCACAGATGTTCAGTTACTGTGTAATGTATCAGTGAGGTTTCCAAGTGTGTTGTTTTTGTCCCATTTATGTCACAGGCCTATTTTGTTTGTTGTATAATTACTGCAGGTGCATGAAAACTGTATGCCCGGCTACTACAAGTGCCAGGCATACAGCTTTAACAGTTGGTTGAGCAGACTCAGCACACCAGAAATTTGTATCTTATTTTAGTTTTTTTTCAACAATATTTGTCTTAAGTTGTATATACGATACACTGCAAAAATGTCTGCAGTTTTAGTCTTGTAATGAGACTTAAAATCTTATTTGTTTTCTTATTCTGGAAAATATTAGCTTGTTTTAAGTTACTTTTTGCTTGACAAGTGAAATTATCTTACCCTACTGGCAAATCTTGAAATGAGTAAAACTCACTCTCCCTATTGGCAATCTTTTTGTCTTATTTAGCAAAGAAGTAACAGAAATAAGATTCTAAAGTCTAAATATAAGGTTAGATGCTTGTTAAGATTTGGTTTTTGCAGTGTACTTAGTGTGAGTTGAGGCCCCCCAGTTTGTGCTAACGTGCTAATGAGCCTAAAAGTGGCTGAAATAAAGCCATTTTTAAACAAAAAAATCTGCTGATTTAATGCACGATACCCTCAGAAAAACCCTTGCAACATAAAACTCAACAAAACGTCACGGTTTACAAAGTGCTCATAACGTGTGACGTCATCTGCAGTAACGGCTTCTTTTATAATTGCGTCAGCGATGATAGCAGCTGGTAGAAAAGAGTGTGCTGTTTACACACTGAGGGATATCCTAAAAAGCAGTGAGGAGATGGCCTAATGCCGCTTGAAGGTCACGTTTCCATGCTGCCGGTCCTCCCTTTTCCAGTAGTAACACAATCTGCATCCTGCGTGTGGCTGTGGGGAGTCCAGCCTGAGCAAAAAAACATCATCTTTCCCATGACAAACATCTTTCCCAAAGCACAATTACACAGTGAAGACAAGAAGGCATTTGTCATAACCGTTGAAGCCTGAGTGCGAATTTGTATGTACGGGGCAGGTCGGGGAGTTTATTGATGTTTCTTACAACACGGCCTCTCTCATTGGCCCTGCACGGAGATCATGCTGGCCCGTTGAAGGAAAGGATGTGTCGGAATTTGGAACTTCCAAAGCGGGAAAGAGGGGAAAAAGGAATCCTAAACTCACTTGTGCGTGACGTTTGATTAGCATTGCTTGTTGGGAGTCAAGGCGACCGAAGATTTAGATGCAACCTTTCATCAGTACAAATTCAGGCAGATGGTAAAATATGAAAGTAGCTGTACTGTAAGGGGGATGAGTCCATTACCGGCCATGTTGTGCATTTAATACTGGAGAATTGCAGTCAGTCTGTCTGAGTCATACACACTGAAAATGAATTGAAAAAATTAATGGATCTTAAGCACTGAATGTTAGTAGATTTAATTGATTTAGTTGTATTGATTGATTGAGATAATCATTCAACTGTTCTGCTATCACCATTTCCTGTAATTTACGGGTCTAGATATGAACGTTTAAAAACCGGACACACCTATAAATTGCATTTCAGAAACCGTTTAGGCCTATACTGTAGAACCACTACATTTAGGAAAAGGAGTCGATCATTTTTCCCTGTTAGAATCACAGATTAAAAGATCAAACGTATTCGAAGGCATGGTTTTCATAAAACATTTACAGACTAATTATTCATTTTTCAGATGAGTTTTCACAAGGCAAAACGCAAATTAGTGTGTACACAGAAAAATACTCAGTGTTAAACCAAGTCCGACAGAGTTACAGTTGTATGCAAACGTTTGGGGACCTCTTTTCAGCTTCAATGTCGTGACCGACTATGGGACATTATTAGCTACTAGGATTTGTCGATACCTAGTTGATTCCATTCTTCTTTCCACCTGCGCAATATTTCCTGTTCCACTTACTGCCTCACAACTCTAAAGCGTAATAGATCCACCCCTGTGCTTAACAGTTGGCAAGGTGTTCTTTCCCTCAAATGCTTCACCCTGTTTCTTCAAACATATATTCTTTGATTGTGGCCAAACAGTTCAATTTTCATTTCATCAGTCCATACTGAATCGTTCCAAAATGCTTCAGGCGAATCGAGGTTTTTCTTTCGCATATTGTAGATGCCTACTTTTGTGGCGAGGCTGTAGAAAAGGCTTCCTTCTTACCATTCTGTTGCAGCACATTGTCACGTATGCTGGTTTGTGGACCTGTCAACAGCTACTCCAGCGTCGGCTAAACTGTTCTCCACAGTTCTTTGCAGTCATCACTGGGTTCCGTTGTGCAGATCTGACCAGTTTTTTAGGCAGGTCTTCTGGATACAAAGTGTTCCATTTAACTTCCATTTCTGACAGTTGAAATGGCTGGCCTGAAGCATTGAGAGTTTCATTTATGGCCTTCTCCTGTTTTTGTAAGTCAATTATCTTTATTTTTAAGTTCCCAGACAACTACTTAGAGGAGCCCATGGATGTTGAAACAGGACAGAAAAATTGCAGTCTGACAGATTATAAATTACTAAGTAAATTCAGAGTAATGGTTCAACCTTGGAATTCACCTGACTAACTCGAGTCCTAATGGGTGAATCAAATTTTCGGGGACTAAGTAATCACCTTCTAAAACAGTAATAAAGAATCATCTGAAAGGATTCCCAAACTTTGTTTATTATTTTCTGTAACCATGCATTGAGATTTGCAGTAAGGTGTCATGTGTAGTGTTGTACCATGTAGAGGTCAGGTCAGATTCTGTTCAATTCGAGATTCATTGTCACATACTCATACTTTTGCATACAATTGTATCCTGAATCCTCTTATCGAAGCATATGTATTCTATTACAGTTAAAGTACCCTGTCAAAAGTGGTTTTACACTGAAAATTGTGTTGTGTATTGTTGTGTGAATCATTACAATCATGTTCTATTTATTTGAGTCTCCACATTTAGGACCCATTTAAGGATCCATTTAAACTGCCATGTTCAAACGTATGGATTACTAAAGGCAGTGTACAGAGATTTGTTCATTGGAACAGGTACTGACAAAGCTCCTGGCACATTGAAATGAAGGCTTTACTTAGATGTTACTTCCTTGGCAAAATAAATCTACAGAATTCCATTAAACTTACGGTTTTGGCAGCAGGCACCGTGTTTGACAAGCTGACCTTGGTTTCTGTCTGAACCGGGCACACCTACATTCTTTGCGGGATTTCATCACCCCCTTGTCTAGAAAAAATCTTTTAAAGCATCCCTTTTCTTATCGTCCACCCCCCCCCCCCCCCCCCTTCATCTATGGGTAGGGTTTAAGTGTTCCCAGCCCCTGGCTGACCCAGGGAGCGGATATCCTGCAGTGAAAAGTTAAATATTAAAAAAAAAGGAACGAGCCCACTTGCGTTTGGTAGCCAGAACATTCCTGCTATATAGGCCTGCCCTTCACATCAGGTACCTGCAGATATCGAGCCAATGAACCCCCTGCTCTCTTACAAAAATATTGGTCTTACGGTTTTTGTTTCGTGGCAGGCTGAACAAAGAAGTAGGAGCTATAAATAATGACTACTGTAGTGCAGCCTTAAACTGTCATCACTGTATTACGCCAGATACCACCGTGTATGCATTGTGCTGGATTGAAATGTCCCTCTTTTAACATGCTGCATAGTCCTGCAGCACTGTACCATCATTTCCCTGTTGAGCTAGTGCGCCCGGATCAGGACGCCGATTTGTCTTTGTATAATGTTACAAAATGAACCCGCTGACTTTAAATAGGGGTCTGCATCTGGCTTCAGATGTCTGGGACTGAGTTTAGTATGAAAGGGACTGGTAGCACTCTTAAGGCGTCCTGTCACAATTTGTTTGGTCCTGAAATGAGACAAATATGGCAAACCATCACGTTCCTTCCGTTCCCGCAAAATGCACCAGTTGAAAGATCAGCTGGCGGCATGTCAGTGAGTTCACCTTAAATGTGGTCTATAGGGATTCTGAAGAAAGATACACAATTTCTTTTTAAAGACAGAGCAGAGGTTTATGGTCCAGTGTTGGGTTTTCTGTCTCTCTACCACAGTTTAAACTTTAAAGGGTGGTTAAGTGGTCCCCACAACTTAATTAAGAGAAAAGCGGTCTGAGAATCTGCATTTAGGTTTGGATGTTTTTTTTTTTTTTTGACTTGGCCATTTATTACAGCAGCCTGAGTTCATTACTGCATTTAGCGAAAAGCAGCATGTATTGTAAACATGGCTTCTTTTCAACAGATTTTATGACATGTTGCCCAAAGTTCACCCAATCCTTACGGAAATAGATTATAGTAAAATATAGTGAAATAAAATCAAGGTATTGAAATTTTTCAGATACGGCAATATTAGAAATTATCATATTTTCCCAAAATTCCACATATTTACGATATATATTGCAGTATATTCTATTTCAATAAAGGAACTGCTAATGTATGGTTTCATCATTTCAGAGAAACCGAAACTAAATGATTGATATTGCCTTTCCAGAATGTTCTTCTGCTTTTAAGTACTTGCTAAGTCAACCCACCTCTACCCATTCGGCTTTGAAGTTGTGCAGCAGATGCCCTTGCCTGGGACAAATTAGGGCACCTTTGAATTTATGTCATATGTGTTCTGTAAGCCATTGATGGACTGTTGAGATGATATACATTTGCCCCAGGGTACAGCTGATACAAACAGTGCACAGTTAACACAGTGTTCAAACTTGTGTCCCCCTGTGCTCTGTGGTCCTCTGTGTATAATTCTTTTTGTTAATTTTTAAGTCAGTTTTAATAACTGTAAACCTGAAATGGAGCCCTACAGAAAAAAATGCTAAATTGGCCAGATTACTAAACCCCACTGTGTCACATCGCTGACAGTTTCTCCAAAATGTTAAGTAACGTACTTTACAATTTACCATTCTTGTTCACCAGTTGAAATTTACAACATAAACGATGGCGCAACTTTTGTGGTGGTTTAAGTATCAGATTTCCTTAGTGTTGCATATTATTAAGGTTACTTACTGTTAAATGTTAATGGGGTTATCATTCAGATTCAATTACTCTATAATTCAGTTTAATCACTGTCAATGCATAAAACCAAGCGTAGCCTGCATTTTAACCACACTGTATTTCAATCACGCATCATTTGTTACTTCTTTAAGAAGACTGAAAACACATTCATTGGACCATTTTGTTATAATCATAATCAAATTAAACTTTATTCTGCATGTCTGTCTTCGAATTTCATAGCCGTAAAAATGTCAGCACGCAAACAAAACTAGTATTAACATTCTTTTGTTTGCAATGCAAATAGTTTTTTTCTATCAATTTAAATTTGCTTTCAATAAAATATTTTTGATTGTAGCGTGAAAAGATTCGCTTGCATAATACAAATGTAACTCCGTATAAAATCGGTTTCAAAGTACAATTTAAGACCCTAATTGGCCTATGCTTGCAAACAGACCTCGCAATCAGAAAGTTAATCCGACTGCATCCACCTGGAAATGGCAGCTTGAGCTTTATAGACCAATACCATCATCTTTCTGTCTCTATTGGTGGAACCATAAAAATAGTGCAAAGTGGGCAAATAAAAAATACATTCATGTTTATTACCTCAACCATTTCCCCCATTCATTTAGCTCCAATTTTGATTTGCTAATTGAGCCTCTCAATTCACCACTTTATCACCTGCAACCTTGTTAGGAACGATATACAGTCAAGCCGGAAAGTCTCCCCACCCCTTTCACCTTCTCCACGTTTTATTACGTTACAGACATATTCTACAATAGATTGAGTTAATTTTTTGTCTCAAAATTCTACACAAAATAGCCCATAATGACAAAGTGAAAACAGGTTTTTAGACATTTGTGCTAATTTATAAAAAATCTAAATGTAAAATATCATATGTACACACGTGTGCACACCCTTTGATATGACACCCAAAAGTGAGCTGAGGTGCATTTTGTTTCCACTGATACTGCTTGAGATGTTTCTACAACTTAATTGGAGTCCACCTGTGATAAATTCAATTGATTGGACATGATTGGGGATTGCCAACACCTGCCTATATAAGGTCCCACAGTTGACAGTGCATGTCAGAGCAAACCCCAAGCCATGGGGTCAAAGGAATTATCTGCAGACCTCAAAAACAGGATTGTGTCAAGGCATAGATCTGGAGAAGGGTACGGAAAAATCTCTGCAGCTTTACAGGTCCCAAAGAGCACAGTGGCCACCATCATTCAAAAAATCAAAGTTTTGAACCACCAAGAATCTTCCTAGACCTGGCCGCCTGGCCAAACTGAGCAATCGGGGAAGACGGGCCTTGGCCAGGGAGGTGAGCAGGAACCCGAGGGTCACTCTGACAGAGCTCCAGCGTATCCTTGTGGAGATGGGAGAACCTTTCAGAAGATCAACCATCCAGGCAACACTCCACCAATCAGGCCTTTATGGTAGTGGCCAGACGGAAGCCCCTCCTTAGTAAAAGGCACATCACAGCCCGCTTGGAGTTTGCCAAAAGGCACCTAGAGGACTCTCACACCATGAGAATCAAGATTCTCTGGTCTGATGAAACCAAAATGGAACTTTTTGGCCTGAATACCAAGCGTCACGTCTGGAGGAAACCAGGCATCGCTCATCACCTGGCTAATACCATCCCTACAGTGAAGCATGGCGGTGGCAGCATCATGATGTGGGGATGTTTTTCAGCAGCGGGAACGGGGCGACTAGTCCTGATAGAGGGAAAGATGAATGCAGCTAAGTACACCGAGATCCTTGAAGAAAACCTGCTCCAGAGCGCTCTGGACCTCAGACTGGGGCGAAGGTTTACCTTCTAACATGAAACGACCCGAAGCACACAGCCAAGAGAACAAAGGAGTGGCTTCGGAGAAAGTCTGTGCATGTCCTTGAGTGGCCCAGCCAGAGCCCAGACCTGAATCCAATTGAACATCTGTGGAAAGAGCTGAAAATGGCTGTGTACCGACGCTCCCCATCCAACCTGACGGAGCTTGCAAGGATATGCCAAGAGGAATGGGCAAAAATGTCCAGAAACAAGTGTGCCAAGCTCGTAGCGTCTTTCCCAAGATGCCTTGAAGCTGTAATTGCTGCCAAAGGTGCAGCAACCAAGTATTAGGCTAAGGGTGTGTACAGATATGTAACCCCTAAATAACCTATTTTTGTCAGTAAAATAAAATTGCATATTTTCTAAAAACCTGTTTTCACTTCGTCATTATTGGCTATTGTGTGTAGATGTTTGAGGCAAAAAATGAACTCAATCTATTGTAGTATAAGTCTGTAACGTAATAAAACGTGGAGAAGGTGAAAGGGGTGGGGAGACTTTCTGGCTTGACTGTAGCTAAATCACTTGCACTCCTCTGTGGATGCACTCACCTATGAGCCCGTGACAGTGGCAGTTACACCTTTCAGGAACCTACAAGAGTGTCATTCAAGAGAATCATTTGGTCGAAAGTTGTATCTCACACTGGTGACAGCTGGCAGTCTGTGGGGAACTGGGCCCCTGGTCATAAAGCATCTTAGAGTAGGAGTAGCTTAGGGTAGCTTTGCCCTGGACGTGTTCTAACCTTACCCGTTGTAAACTGAAAGGCTAAAGACTGATCCTAGATCTGCCCTCCTGCTCTGAGATACCAGCTGTTGGTGTTGTCGTTCCTGAGATGCCGTGACTGGCTCCCAGACGTCCCCTGCCAGGAGCATGGCATGATCAGAGGAAGCTACGGTTCAGCTGGAAGTAAAAGTGGTGACAGCAAAGAAGTGCCAACTCGTTTATTATGGCGGTGCCATCTGAGCGCGTTGCAGGAAGAAGACGGGACCCATTCTCGCCTTACTCCGCCGCTTTTCCTGTGACAAACACCTGCTCCCCTGTTTCCCATTGCAATTATAGCAGCAGGCCTTAAAATAGGTTTGGAGGCCTGCTGGGTAATGACGTTTGGTTGACAAGCCGAATCCATCTTTTAGCTTTATCTGTCAGAACTGTTCCACGACCGCAGGAGGTCATTTCTCTGTGTTTGTTTATGGCTGTTGATGGCCAGAGAACCTTATGATTTAACAGACTAGGCTTGCTTTCTTGAATGGCAGAAAGACGCTCTTTGTTAAAGGTCCGTGTGACGTGATCTCGTCAAGCTCGCCTCAGGGGTAGGCAACGTGTTCTGGGATTTCGTGCCAACTTCTGCTCTGAACTATCTTGTTACCCCGATAACTTTTTTTGATCAGATATTTTGATAAACTTATGAGCTACAGCTGCAGAATACGCATGCATCCTGTGTGTAATAGTGTTACCGTTGTCCGATATTGGACTGTTCCAGTGCTGCTCTGTCCAGCTGTCCAGAATATTAAGCCAGGAAGCACACCAGCCCGGCTAGAGCAACTAATCTGTTTTTAGTGAATGCAGTGCTAATGATTTATTACACTGTGAAAATAGTCACAGTAACTTTCCACAAACTGGCTGTACAGTTGAATAAAAATTTCATTTTGAGATACTTGCCACATTTCTTAGCACATTTTATCAGAAACTTTTCCATTTGATCCCCACGACTGGAACAGGTGGAATGGTGACCTGCTGCTGTTCTTCCCAGCTGTCCTCGCATTAATTTCCTCATTCAAAATCAATTTTCTCAACTTCTGTTTCTGCACCAATGGCAACAGCATGCGCATTGAAAGCAGTGCATTTCTTCAGTTTGACTTGCAAGCCTTGGGATGACTTTGAGATTGTTTAGAGATAATTGGTTTTAAAATAATTAGCTGCTCAATGTACTGTATTACAGCAAACACTACATTTCCCACTTACACCTGGGCTTTCCCCCTATGATTAAAGGCTGTTTCTCTTGCACGTGCGCCTCCACATCCCTCCCTCTTATTTCCTGTAGTCTCCTCATGGCCTTACCCATAGGCCTCTACTCTATGGAGTTCCTTTCCCTCTCCTCCCGACTGCCAGTGCACAGCTGCCAGCTTCCAATGTAGAGGAATAATAATAATAATAATAATAATACTTTTTGTTTATTGCCCAAATTCTGGATTCTGACAGCAGCAGGTATTACACTTCAACTTCCGTACGTGGCTCGTTTTAGGTGGTTGGTCTTGTTTTAATCTACCTATTGTTTAATTTTTAGTAAATAGCCATTTTTTTCTGTGAAATGAACAAATGAACAGGCACAGTTTGATCATAGAAGGTAGTCACTGTTGACTGAAAAGCCGGCAGCCATTGATGGATTGCAGCGCTTGGATGCCTAACGGTCCGTGAATATGAGGGTTGGAGAGACAAACTGCATCCTGGAAAACTCACTCAACATAGGTGATATTTAGTCTTACCAATACAAAAAACCTTTTGTACATATAAGTTTGAAAATCCAATTGATACTCTTTATACACAGTATAGAAGTAGTTACACAAGATGATTCATATCTATTTAATATATTAGATTGAATGATTGATTGATGCCATTGAAATATTTAGATCCGATGTCAAAATATTTCACTCATTTATAACATACTGAGATGGTATGCTATAGGTAGCGAATGTATTCAGATGTTATTTCCAAGCTAAAAAAGGTAAAAATGGCGAGTGCTTTAAATTGTGCATCCTCGCCAAAGCTTTCCTTCAGATTTCTGCCATTAATAGATAGAGTATGGCTGAGCCACGTGTGACTAATCACTGGAATTCTACCCCTGTTTGAGGGCCTGGGTCGTTAGTCGCTAATTAATAACAGTAACAACAGTATCTTGACATCACCACGCAAGCTGCCTGACAATTTGGCTGGAATGGATCACACTGTAATTTGGCCCCCGGTAACAGCTGCTATGCCTGACAGATGTGACTACAAAGGCTCAGGAACTGGCCAGCCACTGTAAAACTCCGCAGCTGCAGAGAATATTACTCGGTAATGGTTTTATGGATTTATTTCAGATCTATAATGGGCCCATTGGTGACCAGCGAAAAGCCAGGCCAGTTCTGCTAAGCCCCGCACGTTTAAGAATAATCGACTTCTGTTTTTCTTTCGGGTATTTCGTTCTAAATGGTATTTCAGTTAATGGAATGCATTATTCATTTATATTTTCCAGGGAGATTGTTTCCACGATACTAAATTTGTTGGCCATGCATGTACATTTTCTTTTTGACTTTCCCATGACTTTGCCAATCAGTGTCGGTAATTGACATTTTATTACTTAAAGGAAATGCCTGGCGCTCGGAAGATGCTACTTCATTTCAGGTTATGACCCTTTATCTCTGTTTAAAGCCCTTCATTGTCCACAAATGATTGAAATGCTTATTTATGGTTTGTGATATTTCTGATTTATAGATTCGGTAAGACAGGCCAAGTTTTCATGGGATTTATGATGACAGATGCTTGCCAATCTTAGGCACCTTCTGAGGGGCAGCATTACAGCTGCGGGGATTCTGCAGCGCGACGGTGGCTGTACAGACCCTGGCTTTCCCAAGTGCGGTTTTGGGTTCGACCGAAGGAAGTCCTCGGAGGACATATGGTTAGGAACATATGGGCGTGTGCAGCCACACTCACGCATGCAAATTTCCTCGGGGGGGAGCTCGGATGCAGAGTTTCGGCTAAGACAAAGTGGCATGTCAGATGCCTGGAAATCGCAGCGCTTTGAAGAGGCCCCTGTCGGTGGTAATTAGAGGATTTCCTGAATTTTTGGAGGGAGTAAACCATGTGGAGGCAAGCTGGAACTGGGAGTGAGATTCAGGCATGAGATACATCCACCCATGCAGTTTTCTATTGTACATGTACAATGTGAATTTCATGTGTAGGGAGGACCCTGAATATACGGATTTTAATACACATTGTTTTCATTTAAAATCCTAACATCTTTCATAAGCTTTTAACACCACGTTACACGTTACATTACATAAGAAATACACTTCGGATTAAAAAAAACTTTCGGTTCACCGAAGTTCCTTGAGATCTTTAAAAGCATAATGATACCACAACTGCAAGTGAAAATGATATTAAATAATATTTATTGTCTTTAATTTTGCATTATGTTTTGCAAATCACACATTTCCAGGGTTCTCTAAGAGGGTTTTCTATTGATTTAGGGAAATTCTGAAGGAGATATATTATTGTTTTAAGAGGTGATCAGGGCTGGCAGTTTAGCAATTGGGTTGTTGCTGGGCGGCTGTTGTTTCTACTGCTACAGTAATTCGCCCGCTGACTTTCTGTTCCTCATACCCATGGGGCGACTGGAGTGTCCAGCGATATGGTACGTTGGATATCGCTGCTTGCTACTCTGTCTCTCTTTAGGCCGGATTCATCAGGTACGCCTGTCTCCCCCGTGTTTGGACAGGTGTGCGGAGCCAGTTCTCTGCCATCATTAAATTATACCGGCCCTCCTCAGCAAAACATTTGTGCGGGATAGACGCTGCACCACCTATCCCTCAGGGATCAAACTGTCAAAAGCTGTTCAAAAGAATGAGAGGTGTTCAGTGCTGTATCATCATCCACCATGAAGTGACTGGATTTTCAGTGTAAACCCTATTTATAATACCATTATTTTGAGTGCTTTTTTCATAATGCTTTCCAAAAAAAAAAAAGGAAACGGAGCATCAGACACAATTTAAAGGCATTTGATTGAACAAATGAAGACATTACATTATGTTACGTTCACTTAACAGATGCTATTATCCAGAGGGACTTGAACTGTGTTAGTCTCATGAATACAAAAACGCAATATCACCGAGAATGTGCAGAAGGCATGTTTATAATTAAAAGTGATCGATATAATTAATACGGTTTGCCAAACAAACCGACGTGGTAAACTGACCGCAGTGGGGAAACTGGTTCGGCCACCAGGGGGCCAGAACTGGCATCAAGGTAGAAGTTACAGTTAAAGCAAGGTACAATGTACGAAGGTCATACGTATTATATAAAATTGTATTGTAGATAATCGGTACCACAGATTCCCTCCGCTCTCACAGAATAGGTCGATTTTAATGGTGGCGAACCTGGGACGCATGCATAGTGCGACGTGCGTTTCCTGACTGACCTCAAAACCAAGTAAATATTTGAAAGCAGGCCAGGAATGGACTGCACCTGTAGCAACCACTACAAAAACTTTAATAATGAGCAGCTGAGAGAATTATTGTGCGGACTCTCTGATTAAATTTCAGCACCTGCCCTAATGCGGTTTCATGACTGAGCGGTTCGGGAACAAAAATCGCTTTAGCTCTCCAGGTATCTTTGTCGAATTAGCGGGAACCAGATGCGCACACAGTGAACTGTTTGTGGAAATTAGTCGCCGGGAAAATGTGGTCACCGTAAAGAAGGAACCCTTTGTTTACTTGAATGTGTTTTTGCATGTATTTGCAGGCAACAGCACAATGTGTCCAGGTCATAGATATTAGTTTTCTCCTTCAAAGCAAGATATGTTTAGAGACATCGTTTATTTATTTATTTTTTATGTTTTCTTTTCTCTTTTTTTTTTGATGTGGCATTAGAGCCATTTTTCTGTTTACAGTGCCTCTGCCACAGAAGGTACTGATTAATCTCAACGTTAATAGTTAGAGGCATAACAAGTGATGCAATGCAACTTTTATGTGCAGTGTTTGTTTTCAGCAATGAAAGAACACACAAAAGCAATCTGAACACATAAAAGGCTGCTGTACCACAGCTCTCACGAGACCGTTAGTTGGTCTACAGCAATGTATATCTCACCGCTGATTTTAAAAAATCAAAAAGGACTGTAAAATGCCGCCTGATAGCTGAAATCATGTGGGGTTGGGCTTAGTTAATGCTTGCATGAGACATCTCCTGAATAAAAGAAACCACGTCGTGTTTTTGACACAGAAAAATTTAGCTTACTTTAACCAAGGATAAAAACCAATTTTCCTGTACAGTTACAGGGACACTGTGTTGTAGGAGGCTTTACCTTTCAGATGAGATGTAAAAGCAAGGCCCTGACCCACTGGAGACATTAACGATTGGTGGTTAATAAGTCGAGATAACAGACAAGCACTGTTACTGCTTACTTCTGTTACTGACGATACAGCATGTAGGCTTACTCCATTAATATTAGATTTTCTTTTATATTATATTTACAAAAGACAACAGCTTCTACTATTTTAGTTCTGTCAAAGTACACAATTGTGCACATCACAGGCTTGTAAGCACCGAACTCTCTTTCTCTACAGCTAAAGTGCCCATGGCATCTTCAAATTTTTTTGCTATATAAATTGAATATTTGCATACATAGTTTGTTTGCAGGAGGGGAATACTACCGTGTGTAACGTGTGAACAAAGCACAACAGTAGCACTGTGCAGGCCTATTGCTTACTCAGTTCCTTCTCCAATTACCATTCATCCTCCCTGCAAACGAGGTCAAGGTAAAGTCATGTTTGAGGTAATTAGCCTAGGGGGCCCATTGTCCTCACTAGAACATTGTTTAACCAGCAAAGCGAGGTCGCGGTTTAGTCTATATTTTACAGTGACCCAGTCTAACAGCTTGACTTGTGCCATGTGCTTATGAGGTGAACGGGGGGCGAGGCGGGCTCCACTTTCTTTCAAGTTTGGGTTTTTCATGGTTGATGCCACGCGGCCACGTTAATGTAATTCTTTAAATAAGCGCGATTTGCATTCCCTGGATTGAAACCGTGTGTCCACAGAGCTGGCGGCGTAGCTCAGGTTCCCGGCCATTCAGAAAGCACGTTTAAACGCGGCCGTTATGCAGGGCCCGTTTTCTTACGTGCAACATGGAACACGGAGGCAATCAAAAACATGTGACGGAGGGTGGGGGGGGGGGGCCTCAGCTTCCGCTGAAGGGACAACCTGTACGCGCTCGGTTTTCTGACATTCTAAACCTGCCGGAATATTTGGACAAAAAAAAAAAAAAAAACCCTGAGAGAACAGTCAGTCTTTTGTCAAAGCACTGCTAGAACATGCTAAAACATCCATGAGCCAAATCATCCATTCATTGAAGAAGAAAAAAAAAGAGTGCAGACATCAAATAAGTCTTCGCCTGAGCCTTTGCCGAGGAAAGGAAAGTATCATCTGTTTATATAACGTGCTCAATACATTAAGTGTTTGTTCTTGTGAACAGGGCATGTTTCCAGTGTACGGCAATGAAACATTGCCTCAAGCACAAGGTACGGCTCTTTGGATTAGTCTTTCAAAAACCCGTCCGTTGACAATGAGCGGAGAGCAAGAATCGTCTTGCAAACCGCTCGCTTACTTGGACTTGACATTGCTTCTTCGCCACATGCCGCGTATTCCAATTTACAAAACCGACCCTGGAGCGCTGTGTGCTTCTTCCTTGTACCTTCCATATGATCATATTTCAAACCGCTCGCCATCGGAACACCTATGAGGTTCACGAAACTTAATATAATCTCCTTTATCATTCTCTGGTTCCTCCCTTTGGATACAACAACTTTTTGATCATTTTAAACAATGAAGATTGTTGTTGGAGGATATGGCTTCTCAAGCCAAAAGGAATACGTTGACGAAAATCTACCCTTTTAAATGAAAGTGCATTGTAACACATCTGTTACAAGTGTTTGAAACACTATTCTTGGGTTTGTTTTCTCATGAATTCTGACATTGATAGAATGGGGTGAGTAATTTCATACGTTGAGTAATTTCATATGTTGAGTAATTTCATATGCTGAATGCACATTTTGTTCCCTACCATGGAAAGATACGCAATGCGTTGTATAACATAACGTTCCCAACGTAACCTTGTTTTCTAAGTGACAGACAGTCTCTTGACTGTATATTGTTGCTGCTGTAGTGACATAGGATGACCTATGGCCATCAACCATAACCTTTTCAAGGTTATTACATCTGACAAACAGGGTTGGTCACAATTTCATTCATTCAATAAAATTTCTAAATAAAAAGGGGTTTTGTGCAACATTTAGCGGCAAGACCGTGTCTTGGTGATGCTTCAGCCGTGCATTCATTGCTATACAGCTGCACCATTGCCCTCTGTGTAATCAGTAGCCAAACGCAATTAAGCTCCCACTGTAAAGCAATCACGCTTTGATGCACTGCAGTGTCGTGAATATGCTTATCCACCTGTTTAATCAGCTACCTGTCAGCGCACTCCCCATGGCCCACCGCGGTGATAGATTACATTGAGAACAGTACCAATTACTACACGTAAAGTGACCTGCTGATATCTGTTACTGTTGGGAATGGGGAACAGCGCGGTGCTCCGAGCTGTAGATGGGGGTTTATTCTTTATTTTTGATTTCACGTTTGGAGTGTGTGCACCTACTTTAATGAATTCGGTTGGCACAGCAGCTTATGTCAGGCACGCGGAGGACCCAGATGAGGAGTCCCAGTTTCGGAATGGAAAGGGATTTGCTCATAGGCTGCCTTCTGGACAGAGCTAGAGCTAGCTGTAAGAGATTCATTCCTTATGGTGATAAAACCTCAGGGACCAAACAGTTTGATTGAAACACACCATGCACACACACACACACACAAACACACCTACACACATGCATGCACATGTACACTTCTACGCGTGAACACACAAACACATACACACACTCATATATACTGTACATGTTCGCACATGCAGACATACAATACACGTACACACACACACTGTGGTGGCGATTATTTCTTAATAATAGTGCGGTACCATTGAAACACAAAGTAGTGTTCAGAATATGCCATATTTTATCTCTGCAAATCAAAAAACTGAAGCGTGAATCTTTACTGTACAAACTTTGACAGGCGCAGTTTGTCCCCGGCTTACTTTCCATAGCTGTTACATCCCTGTATTCCACTCGTAAGATTTTCAGTCCCGGCCAAGGTTTCATTAAGCCTTTACACAGCCACTGAGCTGTGATGTTATTGCTCACACACATCCACCAGAGATGTCAACTAATATAAGCAGTGATTCCAACTTTAGTTTCGCAAGGTTATCTTCGTACGATATATTAAATTATAAAGGCCTATAAAGTTCAATTCTGGACTGGACTTTAGTGGAGAAGTATTCCTGCGACTTTTTTTCTGGACCGCTATTTGAGAGAGCCGCACTTGGGATGCAGGGTTATTTCAAAAGGGGCGTAATGTCTGTGAGTTAAAGACATTAAAGATAAAGGTTGAATAAGATAAATAAATTAAATTGGTGTTTTTATGTATTGATGGATTTGTGCCAAACCGGAACTGAGCTGCGCCATTCGTTCCACATTGTAATAGTGCCTCACACTTTAACAGATAATAAGTTTGTACAAACAGTACAACCTAATAGTGATCTTGGATTAAGAGAGGGATGTTATCATATATACAGTACTGTGCAAATGTCTTAGGCACCCTAGATTTTCTATGTAGATTTGTTCTTAGATGTTTATTTTTTGTCTTCTGCATTAGTGTGTCAGTAGAAAAGAGCAAATTGTAGATTTCCAAACATTGATTTTCCAAAAACTTAATTGAACTTTCGTCAGAGAAAAGAAGAACAAGGAGTTCTGCAACAGATGGCATGGTCTCCACAGAGGCCTGTTCTCAACATCACCGAGGCTGTCTGGGATTACCTGGACAGACAGAAGCAAGCGAGACAGCCAAAGTCTGCAGAAGTTGGCAAGTTCTCCAAAATGCTTGGAACAATCTACCAGCTGATTTTCTTATAAAACTGAACAACAGTGTACCTAAGAGAGTTGATGCTGTTTTAAAGGGAAAGGGTGGTCACATCAAATATTGATTTGATTCTGTTTTTTATTATTTACTGTTCTTTATAGTCAATTGTTTGATATTTAGAAACTTTTAATTTAATAATTTTTTAAAGGATTTTCGCCATACGGATTTTCTTGACATGTGCCTAAGACTTTTGCACAGTACTGTATATATATATATATATATATATATTAGTATTCACATGGTACCAAAATCAACCATAAACTCAATGTTGCCCTGTCTAAATGCCAAATTAACCTACTATTCCTCACATTATTCAATGTTTAGTTATCAGATTCTCATTTCTAGATGTAGAACATGCTGGAATTACCATAGTACGGTTGTCCATTGAGGCATGAAAGAATAGAAATGCAACATTAGTTGCTATTTGCAGCTCCCCGTCTGTGGTAAATAGATTTTCGTTACCACACATTTTTTTTTTGAATTATAGATTTTCTACAAATCTTCAGTATTAATGCAGAGGGCTGATTGTTGTATCAATCTGTGAAAATACTGTTATGGTCATGATCTTTATTCCTGTTATGACTTTTTGAATAGGAGCTGCTCAGACAGAATAAAATTAATAACTGATGTCCACTTTCTTTCACTCCCTTGTTGAACAAGAAGACAATATACAGTGCTGCTCGAAAGTTTGTGAACCCTTTAGAATTTTCTGTATATCTGCATAAATTTGATCTAAAATGTGATCACATCTTCATCTAAGTCCTACCACTTGATAAAGTGAACCCAGCTCAACAAAAAACACAAAAAAACATTTTTCTTTTATAACGTATTTATTGAGCAAAATTATCCAACATTAAATGCTTTGTTGGAAAAAGTATGTGAACCCTTGGATCATACGTATTTTTAAAGTATCATATTTAATATTTGGTCGCATATCCTTTGCATACTGTTACTTCCTGAAGTCTGTGACCCATCAATATCAAAAGACTCTCAATATCTTATTTTCAGGTACTCTTACAAGCGATACTACACTGCCTGGCCAAAAAAAAAGTTGCACGCTCTAATATTTCGTTGGACCGCCTTTAGCTTTGATTACGGCGCAAATTCATTGTGGCATTGTTTCAACAACCTTATGCAACGTCACAACATTTATTTCCATCTAGAGTTGCATTAATTTTTGGCCGAGATCTTGTATTGACGACGGGAGACTCGAACCACTCCGTAAAGTCTTCTCCAGCACATCCCAAAGACTTTCAATGGGGTTAAGGTCAAGACTCTGGTGGCCAATTCATGTGTGAAAATGATTCCTCATGCTCCCTGAACCACTCTTTCACAATTTGAGCCCGATGAATCTTGGCATTGTCGTCCTGGAATATGCCCATTGATGGGATAACCTGGTCATTCAGTACATTCAGGTACTCAGCTGACTTCATTTTATTGCTGCATAATGTTGCTGAGCCTAGACCTGACCAACTGAAGCACCCCCAGATCATAACACTGCCTCCAGAGGATTGTACAGTGGGCACTATGCATGACGGGTGCAATGGCGACTTTTTTTTTGGCCAGGCAGTGTATAACCTCTCTGCATTTGAATGGATCTCTATGGGAATTGGGGGGTGAGACTAGATTCAGCTGTAAATTACACTGGTACAGTATGGAACACATGACTGGCTAAATGGCTGCAAGTCATCCAGGGTATCAAACGAGCCCCAAACCATCACTCTGCGGCCAGATATGGAGTAGATGTGGATGGATCACTTTAAGGGTTTCTTCTGTTGACTTTTTTCCCCATAAGAGTTCTATAGGAAAATCAGTCAGGAGAAATAACCCTTGCAGTGATCCATCGACATCTACTCCATATCTGGCCGCAGAGTGATGGTTTTGGGCTCGTTTGATACGTTAGACCCTGGTTTTTAACTGTATTTATTAACAGTTTTGTACATTCACAGGGGACATTTATATGCAGGACATGTGTAGTGGATTCTATTGCCTGAGACTGTCTTTACTTGTCAGCTGTGAACTGCTAAGCGACTTCCCTACATTGTTTCTATTCTGTATTTTTACTCTACACGGGTGTCATAATGTTAGGCCTTTGTACTCTTGTTCATAAAAATACTGCATTCAATAATGTAGTGTGAAACATGCATCCACTTCATAAATGAGATGTTACTCACTGGGAACATTACAGTTCCCTTGGGACTTATTGCAAAGAATAGGGGGCTTCCCCGGTGTCCTGGCAAAGTTCCCAGCCCGGCTCTCTCAACCTGGCCAACTAAACGTCCCCACTTTAATTGGCTTAATAATTTCGTCCCTCACCACACAAGCTGATTTGTGGTGAGTGATCTGGCACAAAATGGGCTGCCATGCATCAACCAGGTGACTGAGGTGAGCTTCCTCCCAGTCACCGAACGGCACTATGCGACCCGGAGATGAAAGGCTCGACGTAAATCGGTCAGTTAAATAATGACGACAAATAACTGTACCCCTCCTCTGGTAGCGAGGTGGGCGGCGCCCTGAGGTTGGAGACCCCACGATACGAGTCAACGGTGTTCTCTGTATGCCTGGCTTTTTTCTGTGTGGCTCTGTAACGGGCGTGCTTCAGTGCCTCTATTTTGTACCTTCAGGTGTGTCAGGTCTATGCCACGTGACATATGTATGCCTCTCATGATATTAGCCTAACTATCTGATCCCATACATGAGCTTAAGTAAAACAACTATATATAGAGTTTATAGTTTTGATACGGCTACAATTAATTTTCTTCAATACTGGGTGGGAGTTAATGAACATAGATTATCAGAGGCGTTACCTCAGGTAAGGAGCTCAGATATGCTTCCATATTCTTAGTGCAAAAACACGCAAGGCCTAAATAGAATGGAGCTTGACTCAACATACCACATTCCGTACATAATTCCAAGGCAGGGTGCTATCTAACGGCAGTGCTCTTTGCCTTTTGTCCTACACTGGATGACAAAGTAAAAGAGATTAATTAAAATTTATTTCGCTACACTTACAACATAACTCAATGGTTTTCAGTGAGTAAAAGAAATGGTTTGGTAATGAGGAGTAGCCCTTGAAGAGTAATGAGGAGAAGCAACTACTCATTTCCATCGCACGGCATTATGGATGAAACGCTGATAATTGGAAAACTGTCTCTTTTTCTCTTAAGGAGTCCAAAATTCCAAGCACGAGAAAATCATCACAGTGTCCGGAGATGGAACAGTGCACAGTCCCGACTTCCCCCACACCTACCCCCGCAATAGGCTGCTTGTCTGGAGGCTCGTCGCTGCCGGCGACGGCGTCCGGATACAGCTGACGTTCGACAAAAGATTTGGACTGGAGGATCCGGAGGACGGAATATGCAAGTGAGTACAATAGCAGTCTGTCTCAGGTGCATTCCATTTAGGCATTTTAGCAGTCTTATCTTTAGCACTTATACAGCTTCCTTTTTTATGTATACACGGTCTGTTTATGTGTATACAATTCAGTTGTAAAACGCACACTGTAAAACAGACAATTGCATAATTTTTTTTTTCTTGTGTTGAAGCAGGTGAGTGACAGTTACAGTAATATTCTGTAATGCAGACATTATGCATCTCTCCTCATCATGTCATACACTGCAGTTAGCATTTAGCATGCAGTAGCATCCTCACACACTAAGCTGCATATTCATTCCGGGAGATCCTGGTGATTGCGGGATGAAGCGGCATGTTTTTTTTTTTTTTTGGTTATATTATTGTTCAGAAAGTATAGCTGACTGTGTGTACTATTCATGTTCATTACTAGGGATAGCTCCTACGCTGTGAGAAAGTTGTGCTTTGTCGGATCTGCTTTGTAGTCGCGTCAATGACCTACAATATGCACTTATTGTACGTCGCTTTGGATAAACGTGTCTGCCAAATAATTGTAATGTAATGTCAGTATCAGATCTGGCTATTCCTGCAGTGCCCCCTGGTGGCCGTGTGACGCTTCCACAATACCGCCGGGGACAAAAGCCAGGCCCGGCGGGAGCCTTGAGCGGGACCCTCTGTTCCGTTAAGTAGCGACCTGGACTCCCCTTTTCTGAGAAGGTCATTCTACAGAAGGCAGAGCGGTGACTGATGCGCGATTGGCCAGAGACCCCGAATTCGATACAGTGTGCATTCGTGTACGAAGAGCGGTGAGACGCAGAGAACAGGAACACGGTGGGATACCCCTGGACACACACAACCTCTCGGACCCCCTGTCCCCCGTTTCCTCTCTGTAGTACTGACAGGAGCGGTGTGTAGGTTGACCTCATGAACGACGGTAGCAGCGACACTTTGGCGTGAGACATTCGTTGCGTCGCGAGATGGCGTGTCTCGAGTGAGAGCAACGCTGACAGTAAACGCATGGGATACTGCCCTCTGCTGACAGGTAACAAACAGTGATCCTGGGCATCGGCGATGGTGCCGCACAGAGGCTAGGCGACTGGATGCAGTGGAAAAAGCTCTCTGTGGGACCTATGAACCAGATTAATGTTCCACAGTTATCTCAGAGCCCCGCTGTTCCCATGGCAATATCGTACAGTTAGCAGAGGCTGCTGACTTTGCTGAAGGAATGTTAACGTTTTTGTCAATTTCCTTTCCCAGGATGTATGTGTTTGTGTGTGTGTGTGTGTGTGTGTGTGTGTGTGTGTGTATGTATGTGTGTGTATGTATACTTTATATATTACAGTTCTTTATGTAGAAACTAAAATGCATTTTTTTATGTATAAAATAGTGCATTTTAATTGCTATATAAAGTACTGCCAGAAGTGCCAATTGCAGTCAAAAGATTAACTGTAGTCCTGGAAAAATGCCTGAAATGAAAGCAATGGACTGAATTTTAAAAAAAAGACAAAGGTTACCATGGCATATTCAACACAGCTACAATCTGAAGACATTCAACTTATGGTCATACCTAAACAATGTCAGACGAAGGCACATTGTCAAGTGTTAAGATGATTATTTAAAAGCACATATTCTTTATTTTACAATACAGCCTTGTATTTGTATTATTTGCTTGCCTGGTGAAAAACGTCATTGTCTGATACCGTGTTATTAGAAAAGAGTACACGTCATCGCTCTCCAAATTCTGGGGTTTTGCATGTAACTGTTTTCCATTTGTTCAGAAACGTTTAAATAAGAAAACTGAAACAAACATCTTAATGTTAAAATATACCTCTTTGTCAGAGCTCAGATGCTTTTAAAATTGGTTGGTAATGAGGATTGCATTAAATATAAGCTTAAAAGCAACTAATAGGTATATTCAATACCATGATAAGATTTAGATGGCAGAATTGAATAAATATTTGAAAGTAGACAGCGCTTAATTTACTGTAGGAGACAAAGCACCATTAAAGACCTGTTTGATAGAAAGTAGTTTCGTAACACTTTATTTGACAGTGGTCATTATGACATGGAAATGACACTCATTATCATGGCATAATACCTGTTATGAAGTGTCATGTCCACTCATAACTATGACGTACCGTTGTTATGACACAATCTGCAGTTTGTGTTATGAGATGACTGACCTGCAAAGAGGGCTCACTGTGGCTGGGGTGTCATAATGCTGATTCACCATGACATTTCAAAATGACCATACCCATAATTAGTGGAAAGCTATGTCACTATGTGCCAGCTTGCCAAATAGTGATGCTTAATGTGAAAACACCTTGTCATGAGTCGATATTCTTCTATATGTAGGTTGGGATGGGTTCATCTTGAGATCCTTTAAATACTTTTTGGGAGCAGCACACCAGTGTGCTATCTTCATGTCAGTTTGTACTCATTCATTTTTCTTTGACGATTTCAGGTATGACTTCGTAGAGATCGAGGAGCCTGATGACGACGCCGTTGTTGGCCGATGGTGTGGCTCAGAGTCGTCGCCGGGAAAACGGGTGTCGAAGGGGAACCAGATTAGGATAAGATTCAAATCAGACCAGTATTTTCCCTCAAAACCGGGATTCTGCATTCACTACTCCCTGCTCCCAGTGGTAAGGATCCTTCATCTGTCTTGTGAGAGCCTACCACACGGTTCCCGGAGGGCGGGTGTATTTCTAAACATTTCTGTATTTCTGTTTACACCAATGCAGGATCACTGCTGCATTGCACCACGGTGAAATGTTTTTACCGAGGGTGCATGTACAGTCTGCAGCTGTGACTCATGCTTTCAAAAGTCTTAAGTTCAAATAAATATAAATAATTGAGCTAATTAAATAATTAAAAACATAAGAACAGTTAAGCATGACATTTGGAATGGAATTCTATTATTATTATTATTGTACAGTCTTTCCTCTTTGCAATTTGTCCTTAATTTTGCCTAATGGACTATTTTTAATGTAGTCTGTTTGTGATAGGTTTGGATATGGTAGGACTCAATGGAAAGAATGTGAATAACAACAGAGTAACACTCGCTGCAAAGATGTTGGACTAAATGCAAAGCAGAAGAGAGTACATCTCCAATAATTTAGGGCCAGTTGTACGGCTGGCTTTCCTTCCTCCCCCATAGTTAATTGATTGATTAATGTCACTGATGGGTCAAAGACCAACTCACCTTGTGTCCCAGGTTTAAATCTGTCCTTGGTTAGAGGGGAAGAATGAAAACCAGCAGTGCTAGTGGCCACATTTGAGCATACCTGCCATAATTCCTATCAAGTTTGAAAAAATAAAAATACATTTTTGAGCTCTTTGGATATTCTTCAACAGAAACCGCGATGTCTTTTTTCTGCCCTTAATGTAGCCATATAAATTAGGTTTTAAGAGCAGCAAGATCACTGAGATGCTGTGTTGTTGGTATTCACATCATGACAGATCTGGAGTTTAGCTGTCACAATGAGAAAAGGGCTCCATAGAAGCTGGCTGGCTGTTTGCCTGCGGATAAATTCATTCCCAGATTAATTATTCTGGCTCGAAGCGAAAGAAGGATTAACGCGACGGAGGCCGAGTTTGGCCTCTGACTTTGGGACGTTCCTCTGAAAAACATCAATTTTGCATTGCACCTAATTCCTCATCGTAGGCTGCAAACGCAGACATGAAACGCACGTCTGCCGTCACTCACAGAATGTCTGTCATTGAATTGGTCATCGACTATTTACTGTGCGTGGGTTAGCCATTTCCTTTTCCAGTGAATCATTTTTCAGTGAGTTTTCGTGTCCTCAGTTAAACTGATACTCAAAATAATTTTTTCAGGATTATACTTTAAAGGGCAGCTTAGGCTATTCCCATAATAAGTATAATTATGACCAATCTTTCCATTAATATCACATTTTCAACAAAAATAAACAACTATTTGAAAATGCTATGGATGTTGGGGTTTATGAGCTTATCAATGAATTTAGCTAAAATGTAAGAACACATATATTATATATAAATAATTTACTTTATTAAAGTAGACGTTGGCATGAAATCCAGAAACAGATACAGCCTTCCTTGCCCACCCCTGCTGTAGAATGAAAGGAAAGAGTTTTGGATTTCCTGTGCATGAAAGTATTCACAAACCATTTGTTACCAGTCAAGTCAAGTCTGTCTGCCTATTGCCAGTGCACTTGGGCTTCTTTCTCTAAAGTTATGTACAAAAGTAATGAATGTAACCCTGATGGTTAAGCTCTGTTGTTTGTCCAAACCAATGATAAAAGAATACCAGAAATGTATCTTCAAATGATTGAAAATCATTTTATTATATTTAGCGTCTGTCATCATACATTGTAGGCAATACGTTACGGAAACTATTCAAATCTCCGGATTAGGATTTATCCTTGAATAAGTCTTGACAGGCTTCTTTTCTCAGTGGTGCCAGAGACGTTTTTTTATCCGTTTTTTTGACTGCCAAACATAATCTGTCACAGACAACAAATAGCAACAATACTTTAATTTGTGATTCAGTTAGGGGTAGAGGGATAAGATGTACTGCACTTAGTGTAAATGCCCGCAACAACATTTATGGAGCATTTTGTGTGTATTGTTGGCGATATGCCTGACAGACTTCATTTTTAATTATGGATCAAAAGCAAGTTTTTTAAACTCAACATTTATGCTCGCAACTTTCAGAAAAGTATTGGCAAAATGTGTATTTCAATGTTAATGAACAAGTTCTTGGATTTCCTTCATGTTACTCTTTTATCCTTAGCATCACAACAACTGTACATTCATACACCTCGCTCTTGGTAAACCTTACTCATTACATTACGCAGTATTACATATCATGCGACAGATCACCTGTCTATTCCCATGCCAGTTTTCATTAAGTTTGCTCTGTTTCTTTTTTGTGTGCATGCACCTATACGCTGCTTCAACATTTTACATTAACACGAGGCCACTATCCTCTTCATGGTAATGATGAGCACCGAAAAACAGACATACATGCAGTCGGCTTCAGACCAATTTAAGCTCATCCACCCCCTCGCTCTCTGTAAAGAACAGGCACAGTGCTGCATTTTACCACAGAACTGTGAAATGTACGTTTGTATTGCGCCAATTAGTACGATGAACATGCCGCCAAAAGGCACTTTCTAACCTGTCTTGCTTCTGCGCCGTGGTTAATTGAAATATGTTAGACAACCAGTTATAAGAGAGTAGTGATTAATCCTTGTCAAATGGAAGCCTCATCTTCAGCTAGCAGGATCCTCAATTATACCTTCGGCACAGATTAAATCTAATCATGGTACATTTTAACTTTAAGTGATTTATGTAAGAATTACATTAAGAGTTTTAAGAGTTATGTTAAATCAGAATGTGACTATGAGGTGCAGAGCCAGGAAACTTTACACCAAAATAAATCACCTGAACATTGCTAGAATATAATAATATGCTCAATTAAAATTTTTTAAATATATATAATTATATAAAATACATACAAATATTCTGAAAAACTGTAGAACTAATTCATTGTGACATACACTGCCTGGCCAAAAAAAAAAGTCGCACACTCTAATATTTCGTTGGACCACCTTTAGCTTTGATTACGGCGCGCATTCGTCGTGGCATTGTTTCGACAACCTTATGCAACGTCACATTAATTTCCGTCCAGAGTTGCATTCATTTTTGGCCGAGATCTTGTATTGATGACGGGAGAGTCGAACCACTCCGTAAAGTCTTCTCCAGCACATCCCAAAGACTTTCAATGGGGTTAAGGTCAGGACTCTGGTGGCCAATTCACGTGAGAAAATTATTCCTCATGCTCCCTGAACCACTCTTTCACAATTTGAGCCCGATGAATCTTGGCATTGTCGTCCCATTGATGGGATAACCTGGTCATTCAGTACATTCAGGTACTCAGCTGACTTGACCTGACCAATTGAAGCAACCCCCAGATCATAACACTGCCTCCAGAGGCTTGTACAGTGGGCACTATGCATGACGGGTGCAACTTTTTTTTTTTGGCCAGGCAGTGTATGTATTTTCTATTGATGGTCTTTTGTATGAAAAATAATATATAGCAGTGTTCCCTCTCTAGGCTGTTCAATGATTCTGTTTTCCTTTGATGTGCCGTCTTTCTCTTCATCTTTTTCTGAGTTGTTTATAGGATGTTCACGCTTGCCAGCGGTTTCCCGCTTCTGTCAGAAAGGCCCATTGTTTCAATGCAACAAAGGCTCACTTCATGTTCCTGGTCTTAGTTAACAGACTTTTACTGAACATTTCTTAAATCATTCTTCACCATGAAAGGAAAAAAGGATGACAAATTTGTTGCCGCAGGTTTACGCGAGTACAGTGTATCATGCTTAGATTGTCTGCAAGAAAGAAAAAAAAACCTACTGTGTTTTTTTCAGTTTATAGACATTGTATTACACCTGTCATAGCGATTGTAATACATTCTAGGCTCTAAACGACTTTAGGCTGGAAATTGAATTTTGGCTTCATAACATGTATGAACCATATATGAAAGGTTTCTACACACATGCACAGAGTTACACCTGTACAATGATTAACTTCCTTTTACAAACTGCATCCTCACCTGCCTGTGTCGCTAAAGGGACAATAGAACGTGTTCCATATGAACTGACTGTAAAGTATGATTAAACGTGCTTCTGACATTTCTGATTCAAGCTAGTGGCTTTCATACCTTGCTTATTAGCTAAAGATAAAAACCCCACATAAGCCTGAATTTGTAAGTCATGATGGTAATTATGTTCCACTGTAAATTAGCTTTTTTTTGTAATTTGACTGCACCTCACTGCTATTTTTAAAGTGGTGCGTATGCTGGGAAGGTGCTGTTCTAACTCTGGGAAGAATGATATATATATATATATATATATATATATATATATATATATACAGTATATACTAATTATATTTATATTATTTGGATGAATAAAAATAGCAAAAGGTTCAGTGACTACGAGATCTGCATTGTGCTGATGATGGCATATGGGAAATCTGAACTTTAATTCCAAATTACATGTGGTTCATGTGCCCAGTTTAATAAATTTTTTAATAATATTCAGTCGATTCCCTGAATTTAGAAAACTGCTGGCCATTTTAAGGCTGACACAAGACTTTGGTTCATTCTCTACAAGAATGCAGCGTTTTTCCGAGGGGAGGTGTGTTTTCACGAGAGACGACAGGCGAAATCTCTGCTGGAGTCTGGGTGCTATTTTTATAGTGGAGGAGGTGGATGCCTGTGGAACCTATAATTTTACAGCAGCTGTGAGAGATAGCCATTAGACAGGGCCCACTGAAGACGATGGTTTAGTGTTGCTAATTTGTTGAATTACTTCTCTTCTTCACGTCTTAAGTTTTCTATTTAAATTGTGGTTATGTTTGTCATTTTAGTTTTGTCTCTTCAAAGGCTTTGTCATATCTGGTTTATTGCATGCAGGGACGAGTTCACTTCGATTAACAGGAATGTTGGAGTTCGCCTTGCATAATAACACTGAGTGCAAGCATTTGAACAACACTTAAACGTCTCTTCGAGTGCACGCCTGTGTGCATGTGTACCTGTGTGCGTGAGAATTTATCTTGGCGTTCGAGAAGTTTTCTCTGTCCAAACAACATTGATATTAATGGCTGCCTCTGGAATGCTGTGGAAGTCTGCCATATATTTCCTGAATGATGCATTCCTTTTTTTGTAGTGTTTGTGTTTTCACAACTCGGTTTTTAGTAGCCAGACGCTTAACACGAGAGCATAGATCCTCTTGGAGGGTTATTAGACACATATTTGACCACTGTTTACATGGGGTTTGATCCCGTATTAATTCTGTTTTCGTTCTCCGTATACTGTACTGCACGTCCCACCCATAGACCGGCCAATAAAAACTGTGCATTAACTTCCTGCTCTTGATTTCTCAGTATGGGTAATAATTAACGGAGCCGGAATGTCCATTCACATATTTCATTAATTTGTAGTGTCGTTGGGCAACGCAAATACATGAATGTTATATGGAGTATGGAGAGATATATTACAATGAGTAGTCAATTTCAGTTTCTCATTTCAAACAAATATTACAGAACCTTCAAATTTTCTCACCCTTTTGATCATTTTAAAATGCCCCCCCCCCCCCCCCCCCCATTTTCTCCCCAATTAGGAATGTCCAATCGTATACAGCCATGCTAAGTGCTGCTTGTGGCACGGCAAAGCATAAATGCCCATTGCATTGCCCAGGGGGGGTGGGATTCGACGACTCCTCCGGCGAGTACCCACAATCTGCTTGCTCAAGCTGCACATGCATCTCCCTCTGACTCATTTGTGATGTCATCGAGTGATGTGAAATTAGGTTGACATCACTTGCTTTGTGAGGAGAGCACACGCTTGTCATTCTCCCGAATTGATAGCGGAGGTTGCAGAAGCGAGCCTGACAGGTGAACATGGTTGGGCATTCCACAACTGGCAAATAAATGGGGGGAAAGGCCATACGGTGATGAGTATGCATGTTTAGTGGCTTTAATTGGCTGTAATGTGCCGCTGGCCTCCATTCTCATTGTTGACAGCACTAACGAGAGCGAAGCCACTGGTTTGCACGGAACTCAGCCAGGCTCTTTGTGTGGATTCCTTCATTCTGGAAGCCCGTACAAACAGCAGCTCTCTGTTCCTCTGCGGTAAACCAGAGCTACTGGAAACTAAGTCCACAGGGCAGCAGTTAGTTTATATTTAAACAGCAATAATTCCTCTTTACCACTTCCATGAGAGGAAAAAAGAGAAACCCCATCTGTAGTTGTTTTAAGGAAGAGTTTTTTGCAGACATTAAGGGCAGGCGAAAAGGTTGTGAAAACACTGGCGCACAGGGGAAAGATTGACATTAAAAAGACTGAAATTGTCTTTGAAATGGAAGCCGCGGGAGACCTGCTCACGGAGACTAAACGATGAATTCTGGCTTCCACCACGCACTAAGAGCCATTGTGGCCCCTGCGCTCGTTGCTGAACAACGGTGAACCCGAGAGCAAGGAATTCTGGGAAAGGGGAAAAGCAGCTCTGCCATTGAAGGAGAGAGAAGCTCTTGTCATTTCTGGCAGTGCTACACAGGGATCTCAGTGAACTGGTTTTGAAATCCGGGCCCTTTTATTATTAAGTTCAATCCTTTTTGATCATTGGGCGACGAGGAACAACTTTCTCTTCAATTGCTTATTTAAACTGAAAGAAGCTCTGCCCCACCCAGAACATTGTTTGTGTTTGGCAGTTCAAAGCGCTCTCTCAAGAAGAGAAGAATTTTAATATAAGCTTCTGTATTTTCCTCAGTACCCATCCGCTGTATGCATCTGGATCCATATTGAAAGCATTTATAAATCTGTCTGAAAGCAACTGGCTTTCTATCCTCAATGAAAGGCGTTTACATTTCAGAAGTACTTTTGCATAGAGCAGAAAAATCAGAGCACTTTTGTTAGTCCTTCTTTTTCAAGATACAAGGCGCAGATCAATATCTTGCAGGAACCGCAACAGTGAACGAAACGCCAGCGATGAAAATGTATTGCGCTCGACGCGAGTTATTGCGATCGTAATTTCTGATTGATTGCATTACATAAACGGTGCCTTATTTGAATACTGAACGCACTGCACATATAGTGAACGTATTTGCATGTGGATCGGCAGTGTGGGCGTCTTAAAGGCACATTCCACTAGGGTTTCATCTCAAGATCTGTCAAGTCTTTCTTATTTTATCTGATTTCATTCAGCTGGCCTTCCACAGTATATAGTGTCTATTGACATTTATTCCGGCTTCTGAACATTCAGAAAGAATGCCCTTATGTTCTTGCTAAGCCTGATCTTGAACACTTTTTTTATTAAAGGAGGCTGGATAGAATGGAGGTTATTATTCTGTATTGCTGCCTTAAGATTGATACACTACAGTACTTTTATTCATACTGTAAGACACTGTATGCCAATGTTTAAGGCCATTGCATTAATAAAATAAAGAAATGACCATAGTCCATAACTTAAAAAAAGATAATCTGAATTTGAACCGTCAACGTCAAATGGAAGACCAGGCACCATCTTTTCGGGAGAGGGTTAAGTTACGCACATCACACCGACAGTTTTGCTGCAGTTGTTTTTTAATACAACAAAACAGCAGTTAAACTAATAATCACAAGTTAAGCAGTTGTAATGACTTATGTTCTGTTATAGCACTGTAACACAGTAATTCTGTTCTGAGTTACTCTATTGATAGGAAGACCGAATAGTGAGAAAAACTGATATTTGCTTTTTCTCTGTCTGTACCTTTACTAATTTACTAATAATAAATATGAAGATGAACAGCATAGTATTGCCAACAGATTAGTATTAAATACAATACAACCACAGTTTTTGATGTTCCTCATATGGTACGTAAAACAATACATAAATCTACTACTAACAATCAAGCCTATGTGTCTGTGATACAAAACTGACAGAAGCGAACCTGTTGGAGCAAAAATGTAAGGAATTATCACTATAAAGTTGTCTTCCTTCAAAAGGGACTCATTTCAAATACTTCACTGAATATTGGTGATTAATAATGTGTAATGCCATATCACTTCATTTTGCTTTGATTGATTTTCACTCCTGACATTCATTATTAGTCTTAAAACGTTTTATTTATCTGCATTTAATTTGGCAGTATCTTGCATACCGTCCCTATAATGACAGTACTGGACATGTTGGTTGGATGTTGGTATAGGCAGTTGGGGATTAGGTGTGTTTGTGGTTGTTGGGGTGGTGGGGGATAAATGGGGGTTTGGGTTATTGGATTACAGACAGGAGCAACATAGGCCTGTTTTATTTCGAGATCACGGTGGTGTTGAGTTCTTACACCCTTGACGATTTGAAGATAACAACAGCCAAGACTGCCAACAGAAATTTGAAAGTGTCTTAAATTGCATTAACATTGAACTGCAAGTGAGCTTGCAGGGCTCTTTCTAATTTAATCTAATCAAGTCAGTTAAGAATGGTGTTTTTAATAAAAGCAACAAAAGAAATGCAAACATGTCTGCAATATTTTCATCATGGAGCCAGCAAGTCTGTTATACTATTGACCTGACAATGATGTCCTTCACTTTTATATGAAATAAAAAAAAAAATTTTTTTAAAACAATACAATAGCGAAAGCTTCGGGCCTTATTGTCTGTGTCCTTAACTTCAGAGCGTTCCCTCGACTCCAGCCCCGACGGTCCTGCCCCCGGCTCTGCAGAGCGTCGACGTGTTGACTGATGCGGTCTCTGGGTTCAGCACTGTGGAGGAGGTTATGAAATACCTGGAGCCGGACCGGTGGCAGCAGGATGTGGAGGAGCTGTACAGACCAACGTGGCAGGTGCTCGGGAAGTCCTTCATTCACCCCAGGAAATCCAGAGGTATTGGCTCTATTTTAGCTTTTTGTTCTCGCGCTGCTAAATTCTTTTACTCTTCGTCCTCCCCTTGTTGCTCCACAGGGCTTTGTGTTGGGTGCAAGTGCTCCGATTCCTGGCCTCATCCAACCGAGAGCTTTAATTTTATACATATTTGGGCCTCCGAGCCTCCAGGGTTGACACCATGCTATGTTTTGTTTTTTTTGCCGCGCCTATCATCTTTTTGTAAATCTAAAACTCAGCAGAGTTAAAAAAAAAAAAATGCTCATAATAATGCCAAAATATACATACTTGAAAAAATTGAATTCTCGAAATGAGCATTCCGGTATATCTCATATATAGTGTGTGGAAGAAAACAAGTAATAGGTTCAGGCACAAAATAACACTTTATTATGGGTCCTCGTTCCTTGTTGTTAGACTCTGTCTAAATCTTTGTTTATTCACTTTTGTGTGCTGCTCTGAATAAGGGCGTCTGCGAAGCGCCTGAATGGAAATGTCAATGGAAATGTTACCATTTCTGTTTTGGCCTGATGGCCCACAGGTGTGGTGGATCTGAACCTGCTGAGAGAAGAGGTGAGGCTATACAGCTGCACCCCGCGGAACTTCTCGGTGTCCCTCAGGGAGGAGCTGAAGAGGACCGATACAATTTTCTGGCCCAGCTGCCTCCTGGTACAGCGCTGTGGGGGGAACTGTGCTTGCTGTGCCCACAGGTGCTACGACTGTCACTGTGCGCCCACCAAAGTCACCAAGAAATACCACGAGGTACGGGGCACCTTTTTCCTTGTCCAGAGAAAATGCATGCCTTGGATAGTTCTTTGAGAATATAATACTTGGGGGAGGTGTAGCCTACAGTGTGACTGGGCATATGAGATATTAGAAGTCTTACGTGATGTACACCAGCAACCCCTGCTGGTCATTTGGGCGCCAGCAGCTGTGCATGAGTTGTCTTCCTCTGCCTCATGTCTGTGCAAGCTCGACTTGCAAACTGTGTTGTGACAGGAAGCAGTGGCTGACATCACAGGCTTCAGAGGAGAGCGCATGCTTATCTGCACTCTCCCGAATTGATAGTGGAGGATTCCACTATCTGATTCCATTGACTGATGAATATGATTGGCCATTCCAAATTGAGGAGAAAATGGTTGTTTAACTTTCCCAGGGGTTCATAGTCATATATTTATAGATTTTTTAACGTAATAAATGTACTAATGTTATATTTTATTTTTAATGAACCATAGCAGTTTACGTAAGTCAGCAGTCTAATCGTGTTTGTTCCCCTGGTAGGTTCTCCTACTGAGACACAGAGCTGGAGGACGAGGGATCCTGAAATCCCTGACGGACATATCCCTGGAACACCATGAGGAATGTGACTGCATGTGCAAAAACCATTCCGAGGGGTAGAAGCGTGCCAGCTTGCCTGCTTCAAAGGGCACATACTGTACAACTTACAGCAAGGCCCAGCTCCCAGTCGTCTCTGCCGCAGATTTATGGATAACGGCAGAATGGGATGCCCTAGCACCAGCTGTACAGTTTTTATATGAAAAAAAAAAAAGAAAAAAAAAAAAAGAATTACGAATGGGATTTAAAACCTCTGGATGAGTCATGTTGCCGAGCAGCACGTCCACGAAGAGAGGGCAGGGAACCTCATGCCGGACAGAAGCTGTTAATTACTTGCTCTTTTATATCACTGGAAGGCTTTCCATTTGTTTTCAGTGGCTGGGTATACAAGCTGGCCTAGAGGCCTCTTTGGAGAAGCAGAACCGTGTCCAAAGCTGTGGAAAGCTTTGGCAACCGCTGCCCTTTGACTCCCTCTAAACTTATTTTCCTGAAGATGGTTTAAATTCCAAACACATGGTCTTAAGGGTGTCTTGGAAAAAGTGTGAACCCTTCACTGGAGGACTGGTGTGCGTGTGGAACAGAGCCCCCTTCTTTGCCATCGCTCCGATAGGCACACATGCCTTTACTGCCTGATGAAGCTGCGGATTTCTCTCCTAGACCCCACAACTCAATTCCACAAGCTCTTTAATGAAGCTGTCTTCACTCAGCTGTCTTCAAAGTTGGTAGTTTTTAGTCTTTGTAGTTTTGTTTTATTCCCAATACTGTCTTATATCTTACCAAAGGTATTTAACACTTCTTTTGTTTTTCCTACAAGGTTCCTGCTTTTTGTCCTTTTATTTCGTCTCTTGTACCTGTAATTTGTAATAGAAGAAGTAGAGACTCTGATAAGAGCTTCAAATGACCCTGATTAAAGGAAAAGAGGAAATGAGCTTTTACTGCTGGTTCAAGACATTATGAGTAAGGTCAGGAAGCATCATGTTACGTGTATGGCCTTTTAAAGGAATGGGCAGAGTGAGGTCAAACAAACCTACGCTGGGCCTACAGTAAAACACTAAAAACAAAATAATTTCAATTGCATATTGGAGCAAAGACCTTCTCATTGAAAAATTTGGAAAATTAGTGGAACTTTCCAATAATATGACCCAACCCACCTGACATCTGTTGGAATCATATATATCCTTCTGCAGTTTGAAACCACAGTGATGTGTGAGCATATGTTTTGTGTTCCGGGGTAGATACTGTTAAGATAGCAGGAGGTCTGATCCTTTTTTTTTATTTATCTGTTTTTATTCAGATTTGTACTATCAGAACAGATAATTTCCATTTGGTCAGCATTTTCTTGGTATGGACAATTATTTAGCAGCCATCTGATGTGAAATTTGTTAACAGTCAAATAGGTTTCCACCATTCAATATTACTCCTCAACAACAAACAATACTTAGTAATGTGATGTTTCACCGTTACATACTGTAATCACAGTTAGTTGTGTAATTGCTTTCATATCACAGTGTGAGTCTACAGTTACTGTGTCAAAATTGACAGTCTTCAAAGATGTATGCGCAAGTAAGCTTCTAACCTTCCCGTAATTGGAGTTAGTTTTTTGGTTCTCACTGAGCAAACGGCAAAATGAATTAATACAGGTTGTCTGTAAACCAACCTCAAAACACGTGGGAAATTACAAAATATCATATTGACAGTGGGTCTGTTCATCATATTTAATTTTGGTTACAATACACGTTAAAAATGTTATTGTCACTCATCTTAAATGGAATATGCTGGTTCAGTACTGAACTGGACTGTAATGCATAAATCTGCAGTTAACAATTGAGAGTTTGTTCAGATTTTGTGCTCAGAAACAATTAATAAAATGCTTTGTTTTTAATGTCCAGTTCATGATTTTGTTCATGAAAACTCTGCCGGCAGTTAAGTGGGAGTTGGCATGTACTTAAATGACCATGCAGTGAAGTCTTTGTGGATTGTTTGTAGAAAATGTAATGCTAACTAGAGTAAAAACACTCTTACATTGAGATTCTCTCTTTCTCCCTCAACCTCAAATTATATGAATGCGAGTATGACTCACACAATAAGTTAAATATGATTTAATTGTTATTATATGATGCATGTATGCAATGTGTGTCACCTATGTACTATGGATTTGTGACCAACAGAATTCCAGTATTGAAACAATTGTGCCACAATTAATGCTTTGGGTTACCTAACACTTTGGGTTTGCAGTTGCTTATGCAACCTTTTTTATTTTATTTTTGAACAACAGCAACAACAAAAAATGTCTGTCTGAAACAAATGAGAAATGTAGGTTAAAAAATATTAACTGCAATCACCCGGGTATTGTAAAGGGCTAGGGCTGGGTTGTGGGTTTGGGCTAGGTCCAACAGAGCGTCTGTGGTCTTTCCATAGAGGGAGTAATGAGAGCCTAAAAGGCATCTGTCAGCCTGAGTGTGTTTGGTAACAGGGGGGTTGCCAGTGCTGTATTGGTTAGACCATTTAGACATTATGACAAGCCTTCTGGAAAAAGTAGGGGTACCTTGATTGCAGCACCATAATGAATGTTTGGTGTTATTGTACAGTGCAATGTTAATGTACATTTTGTGTATCTATAATAATTCATACTCATGAGGGACTCCTATTTTACATATGTGAATGCTTCTAAGAAGAAGTGGAAAAGGTTTTACTTAAGTATTTCCAGTAGTAATCAGACATGACTTGTGGCGTTGGTGTCTTATTCCTTAAATTCTCCCGGTGCTGCGTTCCTTTCTCAAAACCAAGCTCAGCTAATCTACATAAATTATCCAAGAAATATAATCTACATAAAGTGATAACCGCACACACGTCTTCCGTAGTCCACTTCCATTAATGCCTTTGCTCTGCTATGCTTTTTTTCTTTTATTTGCCAAAATCTTCACCGCATTCAAACGCTAACTTATCTTCCACTTGACATTTTAACGCTAAAACAAACAAATCATGTTAAATCAGCCCATGGTGATCTTTACCAGAAATGACAGACCGGTTTTGTGTGCTGCTTTGAAATGAGTATAATAACGGTTCTGGAGACTTGCTTCATTTTCTTCCTCGCCAACATCTGCTTTACAGGTGTTCGCCTGCCGTAAGGGTCTGATGGAGGACATCATTAAGATCACCCATTCCACAAGCGCGCGAAGTTGCCACATAACTAAAACTCAGCTGCGATCACAACTATATCATGCTAATTAAAATCAACGTAGGGCTTTACGTTACTGATAAAAGAAGTGAGGGATACATTCCATTGTTTCCGAAAGACGAAGAAGCGTTTATCGTATAAGGTGCGATTGGTAACCAATAGATTCGATTTAAGAGATTACATATACAGTATAGCCTCTATATATAGAACAGCTCTAAAGGGGTTCTAAAAAATATATGCTGTAGGCCTATTTTCAGTTATCATATTGCTAATTTTTGGGCAAACAACTAAACCTCTGGGAAAGTTCCGTGCAATGTTTAGAACCAAGCTTCATGTTTCCCAGTTCTCAGATTATGATTATTTGAATTAAAACATGACGTAGAGTACTGTGTGATAGCTCTTATGAGCACCTAGCCATCCCTCCGTAGGCCGTCGGCCTACGTTCCACTGTTTTTCTGTTGACTACGATCTGACAGTAGAATGGCAGACGGAATCATTTTTACCGTGACCACTGCCTGACAAGCTTTGTTATGAATTTCACGTAGGAGGAAAATCCACACTACACTGACTGGACCGCGTCTGATGTGTTGCGTATTAATTGCTGTCTGACACAAAGGGTTGTTTCAGGATTCCCATCGTGAATTCAGTTCAGGTCACGTAAGGCCCGCAGTCCAATCAGTAGATTGATGGGGAACGTGATCATATAAGATGCTGCAGACCCTGAGTCTGACAGCAGCTTAAATCAGTATAATGATGAGTCAATGGGGGAAAACTTCTTCTGAAAAGCAGGAATTTAATGGGTTTCAAAGATCAAAGCAGGATAGTCATAACATGGGAGACAATTTAAGATGCCAGGTGTACATGTTCCATGGACATTGTTAGACATCGCTAATAGCATTTTTATATGCATCTTTTTATAGGTTTACTGTGAAGTACAACAATAATATGGCTTCCTAAACCAGTTACTGAGTGTTTTATCCCATAAAGATTTCCTCAGTAAAAATTTAAAATGATAAACATGAAACAGTCCAACAGTCCTTTCATTCCAAGCCTTTTTCAATGAAGTGGGGATGCAAAATATACATATTTATTAACTTTCCCTGTTATTATGCCATGTAGTCTGTATTGCTATGCTGATATACATATGCTTATATATTTAATGCTTGTATACAGTTATATCAGTGAAACGCATGTGACAGTCATAATGGTAATACTTTGTTATGGCTCTTTTTCAGTTTGGTACAGTCATCTTTTATCATACCCTAAGAACTCAACACTAGTCTAGTCTTATTACACAATACAGAAAATATAGTCATGTGGGCAGTGTATAAGTGTATAATCTGTTACCCTCTTTACCTGGCCGTGCAATACAAAATATTCAGTGTAAAATGAACTCCGATAGAGTACATTTTAACCCTTTAGAGATTAATTAACATAGAACGTTTTGCTGTTTGGCACGACGCAAGCAGATCTGACAAGTGATCTGTCTGTTCTTGAGTTTCATTTAGATTTGGATAAATGTAATCTAATGGAAGAAACTAATTTTGAAGAAAATCCTTGTCTCATATGACGGTTACGGTACAAATGTTCCTGGAATTAATTCTGTAAGACCATTATATTGTTTCGTCATGTCCTGTACAGTCATTTTCATCATTTAATCATAAGAAAATATGTTTTTGCATCATACACAGGAAACTTCATTGACCGCATCATGAACTCTGAATTATGCGGTGTGGGAGGTGAGGCTTCAGTTCAGAAGATGATTCAGTCGGATGATGCATCGGGAATTAAATGGCTCTAAATGGCACTGGTGTCACAAATCGCTTGGCCTTCTTCACCGAAATTCACTGTAAATTAATGACGCAGATCGGCTGTCTATGCTGAGCATGAGTAATATATATACATCTCATTTACCAGATGTTGAGAGACCGGGCACTTATTCCGGACAGTTAGCCACCCTAGCAAGCAAGCGCCTATCGGACCGCCATTGTTGCCTTCGCGATGTAGTTTTAATCCCTTTATCCACTGCTCCTCACCTCTGCCTCATTGCCTCAGCTGTCCTTAGTTTCTTTAAGGCTGATTTGCAAAACGCTGGCGGGCCGACAGCTGTGCCGATGGCGGGCCGCTAGTTCGCTAGCCGGCAGGGACCCGGCAAGTCAGCTGCGGGGGTGCACGCAAAATGGGAATCTTTCCTGTTATTTCCAAATCCCAGTAGCTTCAAATCCAATACGCCGTACATGCTAGCTGATGATTGGTGTAAGGAGCAAGGTGAAAACACGTGAGCAGTTAATGACATCCCTTGAAGTGTTCACTTACCAGAGCAGGAAGGGAGCAAGCAAGTTAGCTGGGATGCGGCCACAGATACAGATGCTGAGACCCATTCCTGTTTGTAACAACAATTTCTATAACTGCAGATTTCAGCTGTAGTGTTTACAAAGTGAAACTAAAATTCCAGTAGGTCTATTCTAAGCCGTCTTCTTTAGTCTGCTATCCTTATAAACATTCCTGTGAAAATGCTAGGTATTCAATATCTTCATATGGCCAGTAATGGATGTGTTTTTTCTTAGAAAGAAATATTTTTTTATACATTAGTAAACTCGTTTACACAAATTGCAGAAAAATTAATCAAATACGTGTACACATAGTGAAAATAGTGTGATGAAGTTATTTTTATTAAAACACATCATGACATGAGTTATGTGTAATGTGTAAGATCAAGGGACATATGGCTCTGTGTTTATAAGGATCATGTATGCAGTGAATATTAGAGATGTGTTATATCCATAAAGATTCTGTATGATTATACTATAGCAAACACTGCTGCACAGCCAATGAAATGCTGCAACTGGTTTTGCATTATTTACGCCAAAATACTGTATATATTGTGTGTGTGTGTGTGTGTGTGTGTGTGTGTGTGTGTGTGAGAGGGGTGTGAGTGTGAATGTATATGCAGTTGTGTGTGTGTGTGTGTGTGTGTGTGTGTGTGTATGTGTGTGGACAACATGTATATGGACAAATTCAATCTCATTCCCTTCCTTGTCTTGTAAATCCTTTCTTGTCACTTCCCTTCACTGGTTTAAGGAAAGCCTGTTCCAGGTAGCAGATGCATGTCCCATATGGCTTTGAGCATTAGAGGTCAAAGATTTCTTTGGTTGGTAAAAATAATACCGTCCACAGCTCCCTCAGGGAAAAGACTACTTACATTCAGACGCAATGACAGATGCAACCCAGACACATTATTGACAAAATAAATGCCTTATTTTCAGTCTATTAAGCACTTTCATATTTCATGGACTTGCTCATTTACTTAGCTATTGCAAAACCAAACAATAGACACACCGATAAACACATCATATTGCAGTTGGAGGAAAGCCAGTACACCAAAACATCACAACCCTGACTCTTACTAGCAATGGATTTAAACCCTATCTACATTATGTAATGAATATCAATGTTAACATTGCACAGTAAACAAGATACGTCAAGATAAGTCAGTGCCGGCCAGAATTCTTGCCCTCTTAATGCAGATGTGTCAAGGATAGGCACATCTTCAAAGCTAAACGACCGCAGAGTTTGTTCAGTCCTGTGCTCGTGTGCTGTGACATCATGGGCGCAGCCTCCTCTGAGTGGTTTTAATGACACGGATGGCATGACTTTGCCTGCGGTTTGTTTTGGCCTTGAAAAATAGCGTTAAAGCTCCAAAACTGCCATCGAATGTGACACTGCAGAACTCCCCGGTTGTCCGGAACATTCTCCTTTCATTTCATTTACATGGTACAGAAGAGCGAGCGCTTGGCTTCATTGCCTTTTATGCTTGACTCATGTGTTGGGGATTAATGAAAAGATGCCATATTAGAGAATGAGCATTTGAAATATCCCCACAAGTTTTCTCCTAAATCTAGCTCTTGCTCTAGGATAAATTACTCAAGGTATTTATTCAAAACAGACTGAAAAGCCCTTCAATAGAAGTTATAGCATGAAGAGAAAAAAGCAGCTCACATATTTTCAGTTTATGTGACAACATGGAACCATTGACCAAACTCAGGAACGCTTTCCACAATAATCAAGGATCCCCATGTCTGCAGATTGTAAAACAGCTCATTTCATAGTATCAAAATCCCTCTGTAAAATCCCTGTAAAAAATACTCAGTGGAAAATAAATAAATGAACCTGTCTTGATATTGAAACAAGTCTATATCCACCGGGGACTAATTACCATATAGATTACCACACATGAGATTGAAGCAACTAATACTGTAAAATAAAAATACAATTTAACCATATAGGTTCCATGTGACATATTTATTCCTAAACAGCTGCATTAAACTACGTCCGTATAAATGTCTGCATTAATAACAGGGTTGACATGGGGAACCATTCCAAAGCAGTCCTTTCCGGAAACATATTCTAAATCAGACTTCTGAGGTTTTCATTCACATACGTCAAAGTGTCCTCATCAATAACTGATACTGATGGCTTTCTACGTCAGGCCATGCGATCATTTGTGCTGGTTACACAATTTCTTGCATTCCTTGCCCACTTTCTCTCGCATCCCCTCCCCCCGGGCTACCACTGCAATAGACATCTGAGCTCCCAGTTGACCTACCTGGATATACTGTGCAAAGGTAAAGTAATAACGATACTACAGCCATGATTTAACAACCGTACAGCTCACTATTAAACAGCTGACAAGGACTTTTCCCCTTCATATCGATTGCATACGGTGTATATTGCTAGCATCAACGGGTCCGGTCGTGTAAATGTGTCCTCTCTTCCTGTTGCATGCAGACATAAACAAACAAAGAATAAAGCTAGGCTTGCCTTAGCAGAAAATGCTAACGTTTATTTATACTTTATTGTTACTTGAAAATGTTTTGACTAAAAAATAACAGTAGCAGGGATGCTGGGGGGCTGATGCTGTTAAAGCACTGTTCTAGTGTGTGGAGGGACTCCGTGTTCTGGTAACAAATTTGGATCGTGCCAGTACTGGCAGCCCTGCAGTGCGAGTCATAACTGGCTGTAGCATCGCCCCGGGTAGGGGCGGCTCTCATTTGGCGGGAAATTAGTGTCTCATAGTGTACCGGCGGCCTCGTCTGGTTATGTGGGTGCCTACAACCTGCTGGCCCAAGGGTCCTCCTCTGACTCAGCTGTAATGGAGCGTGACGTGTGAGGTGGGAGGAGCCAAACGCAGCAAGGGGATTCATTAAGCCCTAAGGCCACTAAGGCGGGATACCCCGCAGATAAGGGAGGAGACAAGACAACGAACAACGAACACCACTACAGATGCTACTAACCGGCTCACTGTCACATGCCAAGTAGAGCGCAAGGACAGGATTCTGAACTGCCAGAAATTATTACGCACCCTGTCTCGGTAACGAGACCCATAACAACGGGCGAGTAGCGTAAAGACAAACATAAAACACAGTCAACAGACACTGCAAAGTAATAAGATAGTAATAGAGGAGGCGAAAGGAACAGATCCAACGTTCCCAGGCTACTCTCAGACTCGCGGTCACACACAAACGTGTCCACAACATCGCCCAATCTTCCCTATAGGAAGACATGCACCCAAAAGACGAAACAGAACAGCAGTTCCGAACAAAATCGTCAAAAAACTCCATGCAAGGAGAAAGGCACCGAAAGGAACGAACAGGACAGGCAGTACCGGACATTCACCGGCTAGACCAAAGCGAGATTAATTGAAGATACACGCCCTGCCTCTCTATGATGAGGAATATAACGAGGCGAACAGGAACAGAGATTTAACGTTCCATGGCAAGATTAATAGGCTCGCAGTCAAATGCAGAAAACAAAGGGGTAAACACCCGATCTCTCAGGAGAGAGAAACATTTTACAGGTGAGCCGACGAAGCACAGTCGTCCCATAACTTTACTATCCGAATAGACTAACGCAAGCTTAATTGAAATAACCGCCCTAGCCTCTCAGTAAAAGAATATGTAACGAAGCGAAGGAACAGAGAGCTAACGTTCCCATGCTATGCGCAGTCACACACAAACATGTCCACAACCTCGCCCAAACTCCACACAAGGAGAAACATACCCGGAAAACGAACAGAACAATAGTTCCGAACAAAATCGTCCCATAGGTAAAAAGGACGGAGGACAGCTGCAACAAAGACCAACGCAAAAATAGCACGACAGCCTCTCAATTTAAACAAAAACCCTGGCTCACAACAACGGGGAACGTAGTCCACGAGAAGGAGACAAAACAGGGAATAAACGTACCAAAGCTACTCACTGGCTCACAGAAACAAGGAAATGAGTAGAAGCAAATGCCAGGACTCTCAGTAAAAACCAATAACAGGCGAAAGGGAACAAAGAACAGCTAGCCTACTCTACACTTCTACAAGCTAAGCAACCTAGTAGAAGTGAAACGCCTGATCTCCCATGAGACGACATGCACCGAAGGGCGAACAGAACTACAGTTCCGAACAGAATCGCCCAAATCTCCATACACGGAGAAAAAGCACAAAAAGGCGAAATAGAGCAGAGATTTACGGTCCCAAACTTCTACGACATAAGTAACTGCCAAGCCAGCAAGAAATAAGCCCTACCTCAACAAAGAAGCGTTAAAATAGGCGAGTAGCCCAAATGGTACGAGTAACTCACAACCAACAAAAACACCACAGTACAAAACAAGAACAATGAACAATTAATATAGAAGCCCCGATAGAAGGAAACGGAAGGCTTAAATAGCTCAGCTTACAGAAGCTCCGCCAACTCAGCAGGGTGGAGCAAGCATCTACCAAAAGGGCAGCGCCCTCGCGTGGCCACTGAGGAAAACGACCGCATAGGGAAACAGGGTTAAAAACCATGACATCAGCGTCTAAGTGAGCTTAACTGGCGGAATGCAGAGAGAAAGGAAGCGGCGGTGTGACGTCGCGAGCGCGCCTGGATTGACGGACAGCATCGCAGGCAAGCACACTCACGTCAAGAGCTTTGGATCTGAAGAAAGACGTAGAAATGGATTGGGATCCCCGGACAATCTATACATGAATTAATCATGGAAGCAAGCAAGAATTGATTTTCTGTCTGCGCAGAACTCTTTGAAATTACACATATCATCGTTGTCTTTCATTTCTATAAATTATGGCTAATGGACCTCAATGCAATGAGAAATTAAAGGTAACATAATAGAGGGCACACATGGCTAGTATGGTCTGTTTGTGCTGTAGCTTAGAGACTACCAGCGTCTGGAATTCTGCAGGAGGAATACAAGTCCTCTCTCCCATGAGAAAGCCTATCAACTCAGTAAGATGGAAGCCGAAAATGCTGTCTCAGGCGTTGTTCCAGAATATTCCATTTGAAATATTCGTACTCTTGACACTGTTGCTTGTGAAATATCAGCAAGTTGACCCATCTTAGTCACTGAATAAGCTCCCTCCAAAAGTGCCCTAATAATCACCCCTCTTTCATAATCACAGAGGTCATAATTATAGGTCATAATAAGCCATAACTCTAGGCAACCAAGCCTATAAAGCATTTTTATACATGACCTTTATGTGGGATGTTATTTCCTTAAAGAGGCTATATGTAACGTTTCAGAACTGACACCAGTTGCTGCTAGTGCGCTTCTTCACACTCGCGCAACAGGAGCGAGCAACATTTTGTGACTGGATAACGTTAGCTAGTACCCGGCCTGGATACGGCATTGCTTGGTAACGTTTGCTGGTAAAGTCATTTGTAAATGGCAGGCTAGCCAACTAATGTTACCAGCCAGATCAGCCCCGGGAGTCTGGTTTGAATCGATGTAACTTAGCTAGCTAACGTTATCCACTCAGACAGTATTTTGCTAGTGGCAACGTTAGCAAGCTAGATGTAACTTAGCTAGCTTAGCAATCAAGTAAGCAACATCTCACACATTCCAAGCTAACGTCAGCATCAGGAACATCAAAATATATTTTACGTGCTTTGCAGTAATGTTACCTGTCAGCTCAGGGTCGGTTTTGATCCCCAACAACAAACGTATGTCTCTCCATGGCTGGTTTTTGCCTGATTTCGGTCACACTGCCGTTTGGGCAAACGGGCTCCGGTCGATAAAACTTTTATCTTCACCTTTGGTGGACTGGACCGGTCGTTTGTAAATTACACTGGAACAGTATGGAACACATGGTTGGCAAAATGGCTCTAAGTCATCAAGGGTCTGACGTATCAAACAAGCCTTAAACCATCACTCTACTGCCAGATATGCAGTAGATATGGATGGATAAACTTGAAGGGTTTCTTCTCCTTATTTTTCCATAGAGTTCAATAGGAAATTTGTCAGGAGAAACAGCCCTTAAAGTGATCCATCCATATCTACTGCATATCTGTCAGCAGAGTGATGGTTTGAGGCTTGTTTGATACCTTGGACCCTTGATGACATAATTTACAGCTAAATCTAGTCCCACTCCCCAATTCCCTTTGAGATCCATTCAAATGCAGAGAAGTTATAGTATTGCTTGTAAGAGTACCAGAAAATAAGATATCAAGAGTCTTTTGATATTGTTGGGTCACAGACATCAGGAAGTCATGGCATGCAAAGGATATGCAATCAAATATAAAAAAAATATAACTTTATTTGACATTATGTTAAAGTGTCAATTATGTTTTGGTGCCTGAAAATGGGGGGGGCTCATCCGATATGGATGAAAATACCCTCAAATTAAAGCTGACAGTCTCCCTTTTAATTACAGGTTACATATGTAATTAGAGAGAACAGGACACATATCAGCTTGACAGTACATATGGAAACATTGACCCCAGGAGCCAGTACAAAGCCATTCTGCTTTCAGTCTCTCATACATGGACTAGAGGTGGTTCAGGACAAGCCATTAGGACATACTTGCCCTCTAAACTGTCTGATTGCAAAATTACAGACCAGATGTGAGGCTCTAATCACTCAAATTCAGCAGTCCACAAAATGTGGTATGCGCATCAAATCACTACTGGATTGGCCCTTGTTATGTGGTAACACACTCGCTCATACAGTCACATATTAACGCACTCACTCACATGCACAAACCGAGTGTGGGTCAGCCTACCTTCTTTTTAAGGCTAACAAACTCAGGAACTCAGCTAATTCTGACGACAAACAGTGATGTCATTTCAAATGGACCATATCAGTAAAGCTTCCAGCTGTATGGGGAATAAATACAGGGGAGTTTATCTGGATTAACTGGCTCGTAACTTTACAGCGACTCCTTTTTGTGCTGATTAGGGACTGACGGGCAGACTTCCAGTGCAATGAATACAGCTCTGATGGTGACAACTGAAGTGAAAACAAGCTACAAGAAGCACTCCTCAAAAGACAGGAGTGCTACCCGGGTGCCAGAAGACACTGCGCTGATGGAGCAGGACTACAAGTAAGATCTGGCATTCCAAATTGGGAAATAAGTAAAAAGTATATAAGGGATAGTATTTGGATGTTTTTTTTGTTTGTTTTTTAAACGCATGAGGTTTGAACCATTCCTCTCCAGTGGCCGGATAGCACTGGTAAGGATTTAGGCGAGAGTACTTTGACCATAAACCTTTGAGCTTTTTTGCTTGGTTCTTTGTTTTGTTTTAAGAGCTTGTAGGCCTGTCTGAAAGGCACTGTTTAGAGAAGGGAGCTCTTTGAAACTGCGGGCTCTGGACTGAAAGAGAAATGCAGGGGCCTCCTTTAAGTCCTGGAATGTGGCTTTGCCCAGACACTGACCGCTAGGATCACGCTGCCACATCAGGCTATTCATCTCCCCCTTTGTTACATCTGTCAAGACTGTCTGCTAGAGTGACAAACCAGGAAAGGAGTATCCTGTAATTGCCCGTCAGCCCCCCCCCCCCCCCCCCTCAAAAATAAAAGAGAAAAGATGGGGGGAGAGGGTTTTAAAGACACGGATGTGCTTTGGAGTTTGATGCACATAGTGCTCGGGGGCAAATACCTTTTTGGCTTGAAATGTAAGTGTCTCCTATTTCATGATGTAGAACAGGCATTGCATTATTGAAAAGGCTGTGAGGAAATGCCTTGTTGTGACCCTCCAAAGGTACTCTTAATACCTACCGCTGCAGCGCGTCGCACGCGGTCACGCCAGTATGTTTCTATGTATGTATGTGTATGGTGTGTGTGTGTGTGTGTGTGTGTGTGTGTGTGTGTTTGTGTGTGATTTAGCATATCCATTATCAGAAGATTTTCATCTAAGGAAAAACTTAAAATCTTGTAGCAATTTAAGAAGTACTATCCCTTCTTGAGAGAATCCAGACCTTTGTGGAGAGCACGGATAATATAGTCCTCCTGCGGACTGGTTAAGCCCCCTCTTTGTTAGATAGACGTCGTTCAGGTCCCTCTCTTGGCTAATTTTTAAAAAACCATTAAAAGTGAAATGCCAGTAAATAATATGAACAATGAGCTTAAATAAAAATTTTCCATGTCCCTTTTTAAAAAAAGCAATGTCTAGAAACTATGGTCCCCTCTTGGCAGGTATAGAGTGATAGTCCCCTGTCGGTAATATAGACATGTATGTGTGTGTGTGTGTGTGTGTGTGTGTGTGTGTGTGTGTGTGTGTACATACGTGTATGTGCACACGTGTGGTTTGTGTGTCAATGCACATGTGTATGCACTTGTGAGATACCCATGAGTATGTGCGTGTCCTTACGTACGTACGTGTGTGTGTGTGTGTGTGTGTGTGTGTGTGTGTGTGTTTGCTTGCCGTGTTTTCCACATGAAGAGCCAACCACACAAGCTGAACCTCAACACAGAGAATCTCTAATGCGTATGTATCCTTCTTCCACTGCAGATCAGCTCGGACGGCTGTTATTCATTGCGAAAGAGGAACAGAAAAAATATGGCTGTAACCCATGTTCGGCAAACTGAGAGATTTACAATAATGAGATGTGTCATCAGACGTGTTCTCTGTGGGCTCAAGACCTCATAATGGAGCCATTTCAAAGGCCTGTAAAATGATTCATAAAACTATAGTGATGCCACATGTTTACATATCAGTCCCTGTTTAGTATTTATGATATTTTCCACACCATAGCATTTGTAAGTGTAAACATTCAGAACAGCATTTCGAATGACACAAATCAAAAGAACAGCCCCTCGCTCTCTACCTCGCAGCAGATCTGATGACTTTTTTGATAAAGAAATTTTATTAGACATCTAAATGACATCTTAAGTTAAACTTATATGGTGATTAAAACTTATCTGGGTGAGGGACGTGGGAGGCTGGACAGGGGAACCAATGTGTCCGATATCACTTTTGTTTAAGATTTTAAACTCCTTTTTGATCTACATTTATTTTATGGGATTAGATTTATTTCATGAGAGCCACGTCTTGTTGCCAAGCAGATTCCATTGTCTCACATCTGTTTGAAAACAGCAGAAGACAGGCACACGACAAATGTCAGTTGTGCTTTGAAATAATGTGCTGTCCGCAAAGATAAAATGGTAATTATGAAAAAAAAAAAACATCTGATTCAAAATTTACATTTTGCAGTAAAACTATGAAAAAACAATGAGGGGTCAAGCAGCTTAAATTACAATAGGGATTTCTGGAGAAGAACTTAGTGACCACATCCAAACCCACCCACAGACGATGCTGTGAAGAAAACATGCATTATGACATGGGGCAGGGAAAAAAATTACAATAATGAATCGTGACACTTAATGGCAGAAACACCCACGCTTAGCGGGCCATGTAATATACTGTAAGAAAAAGGCTTGCCCCTCGGTTGGTCCACTTTGGGTGTAACCGCCCTGACGTAGCGGAGATGGACATGCTCCAATGATGAATAACTGGCCCCAGGTGCAAAGAATTGAGGCCATTATTGTGACACCATTGATCCACCCGTGGATACACTCAACCATTTCAAATACTGGCGATGCAATATATTGATAATGTTTACTTTCTATACATTCTACACTGCCTGGCCAAAAAAAAAGTCGCCATTGCACCAGTCATGCATAGTGCCCACTGTCCAAGCCTCTGGAGGCAGTGTTATGATCTGGGATTGCTTCAATTGTTCAGGTCTAGGCTCAGCAACATTATGCAGCAATAAAATGAAGTCAGCTGAGTACCTGAATGTACTGAATGACCAGGTTATGCCATCATGGGCATATTCCAGGACGAGAATACCAAGATTCATCGGGCTCAAATTGTGAAAGAGTGGGTCAGGGAGCATGAGGAATCATTTTAACACATGAATTGGCCACCAGAGTCCTGGCCTTAACCCCATTGAAAGTCTTTGGGATGTGCTAGAGAAGACTTTATGGAGTGGTTCGACTCTCTCTACGAGTGATATTGTGCACCTTTGGATTGCCATTATACACAATACTCTCGACGGTATTCCAACAACTTGTACACCGGTTCAGCTCTCGCCACTTTGCGATTCATTTTAACCTTTGAAGTTTCTCTCTGATCTAAGAGATCAAACACACCAATTTGAAAAGTAGCGGAATTACAAAACACTTACGCGTATAAGGAGTAATCTTGCACGCTCCCTTTGATGTCAGCCTCTAAAGCCTTGGACATCTCTGCGTATTGTTTATGCTTTTGGCCTATCATGCGATGGCTGGATCCGCGCTGCATTTGCCTTGGTGAGCTGAGCTTTTCAAATCTGTCTGTGAAAACATTCCACAGCTGATTGCGTTGTCAAAAGGGCAGGTCTCACGGACAGCTAAGAGCAGGATTTCCATTTGGACGGGACAATCGCAGCTGTAGACCTCTGTTTGTTATTCCAAGACATATAAAACATACCTTTACGGTTGTCGGCGTTGCTCCTCTTAAGGTTTGTTTTTTTTGTTACTTTGATGTGTTCCCCTGTCATGAAGCTATGAAAAGCACAGCCAGAGCTTACCACCCTTCCAAACATTCAACGTAATGCTAATAGTTCCATCAACACTGCTCTAACGCACCAACTAATAATTCCAGAAGGGTTTAAAAACTTTCCAATACCTTATATTTCCGTTTGGAACCAATAAATGTGATTGCCAGGAACTGAATATCTGAAGATTTATTGGGATTGTATAAACTTTTCACTCCCCCTCATGGAGGAAATCTTTGATGCTATGTTCAAAATATTTGGCTCAAAATCTCTTGGACCATCTTTTGTTGGGTGAACTTGTTGTCATGTGCAGTCTGCAGTCTGTTCTAACAGACTGGTCTCTGGGAGTACATCTGTTTGTGTTGGATTGGTTCTCTCCACAGAGAGAGGGTTCCACAGGGGACCGTCTGACCCCTGAGCACCCTCTGCCCTGAACCATGACCCTTGACCCCTCACCCTTTGGCCCTGCAGTCTGGCCCTCAATCATTTTTTTGTATGTGCTATTTCTGGCAGGAACCGCTTTTTCTGTAACCTGTTGCCTTTTGGTACCAGTCTCTTAAATCAATGCTGGGACAGGGATAGCCTCGGAAAAACCTAATTGCAGTCAAATTATTTACTCCTGGTGTATAAACCATAGAGTATTAACATAAATACTGGCTGAATATGACTAGTGCCATGGATAACATACAATGTTGTATTTGACAGTGTCGTGAGAACATAGAAGTTGCCATCCATCTTCCATTTCATATTAGTATAATCTAGATATGTTTTGTTGCATGTTAAGTGTATGTTATAATTTGGTATTTACATTTTGATACATGTCTTACCTTTTCCATTTACACTTTTGGATATGTGTTTAATTCAGATTAAGCACCTTAAGTCGCGGTAGCCACCCTGACAACCTGTGACCTGCGTTACAAGTGCACTTCCCTTTCTATTACGCTGCAGAGCACTGAAACGTTATTTTAATGTGCTGGGTGTCCGCCAAGATACACATATCATGCATGGATGAAGACTAGTCTATTTCATCATGTGTCTGCGATTTGTGGTAGGACAGCACACCTCAAGAAGGACCCATTCGTGCATAAAAAGGCCATTTCTGCACTCATCTGCGTCCACTCAATGTCGCGAATTACAGAAATATATTAAGAAAAGCAAATTGTCTATTTCAACGTGACTAAATTGTTGAATAGCAATTTCAAAACGTTTGATAGCAATCGAGAAAATAAATATTGGTTGTACAACAGTATTAGCTGTATTTGAAAAAATCTTTATTCACATATTTAGAGGCCGTTTTATTCAGAATTCTACATGAATATGCTACATTAGGCCTGGTTGAATGGCAAGATTATGAAATATTATTGGTATTGATAAAACAGTTGATGGTGTTTTCTTATTTCTGCTAAACTGCTCTAAGCTTTGACGCTTTGAGATGGGTTGGCGCAGTCGGCTTCTTAAATAACTGTGGTTCTGGCATCCCGCTGAGCTTTTAATATGTTAAGGCTGGTTTGTATACCATTACACCAAATGTACACTTTAGTTCCTTTGGATTTCCTATGTTCTCTTAATAATGGCAGGAATGTAATATTAGCCATGGCCAAAAGTCTGGTATAGTTCCAAATGTTTTATAAATTTGTATTTTTTTTGTAGCCTGTTTGTGTGAAACAGGACAGCAGCTGAAGCCCTTTATCTAATAATTTAATTTTGACAGAAATCAATGATTGTAAACATAGGTTGGTTGCATACCAGCTCTATTGACCAATATTATAAATGTTTGGATACTGGGTTTAAAGGCATTGTCTACCTTTTATGATGCTCAAAAATAATACTTATGTTATTCACTTAATATATAAATGAAAATTATTTAAAGTGCCAATTAAGTATCAATGGCAAGTAATGGTTCAAGAATCATGCATGTATAGACAGTGTTAGGAGCTGGGGGGTGAAGGACCCAAACACAGGCAGGAGTACAAAAAAACCAAAGTTTAATTAAGGGCAAGGCAGCAATCCGTGGTAAAACAGGCCGGCTCAAAAACCAGGGAGACAGCGCAACGATACAAAGACCGAGTCCAAAGAGTGGTCACAGGACAGGCAGGGGTCAGAACCGGGAAGGCACAGCAAAGGCACAAAAACAGAATCCAAAAACAGGGTCGCGAGAACACAGGCAGGGGTCAAAACCGGGGAGGCATAAGAGGAACAAAAAGAAAACAAAACGAAGAATAGACAACGAAAAATAAACAACAACAGGGGAAGGATGAGGGATAACAAAAACTCAGAAACAGATACTAAGGAATAAAACAGATAACTCGGGCAGATACTCAGAAAACCAGAAAGAAACACAGTAGCAAAATATTTAGTGAGGAACTCGCGAAGACAGACAGAAATAACAGGGTTTAAATACACAGGGAGAAGATTACACAAAAGGAATCAGGTGTGAAGAGGAGGGGAAATGGGAGAGTACACAGGTGAGAACAATGAGGGTTAACAAGGACCAATAATACAATAACGGGGGAAATGTAAGACACGGACTGGAATACACATAGACACAATGATAACAAACGGCCTGGGGTTAGCAGGTAGACAAGTGCACAGCTCGGAGGGGAGGAACGCGAAAGTGGACACATGTGCAGAGAATGCAAAATTAGATAGATACAGGGATAGGATAACAAGGAGGGAAATGACAGCTGCAGGTAGAAACTCAAGATGAATTAGTAATTAATAATGTTAGTAGCGAACTCTAAAACCCTAATGTTAGTAGGTTAGCTGGTTAGTATTATATACACATTAGTTTGTTAGCAGGTTAGTATTAAATCTAATCTAACAGTTATTATGATTAGTATATTAGTATTAAATACAAATATTAATAAAGCCAGAAGGAAGAAAACGAGATATTAAATACAGAGGAAACCCGAATGTTCCCAAAATCACCCGAATAGTGCAATGGCAAAGACAGGGAGTGGAATCTCAAGAAACATGGAATGCGGACTGACAATCGCGAGGGACATGCGGGAAAAATGGGTAAAAGAAATCTGGAAAAATAATAATACAGAATAAACAGACAGACAAATTACAGGATCCTAACAGACAGTAATGTAAAAAATGCATAGTGTATACTTATAATACAGTACATGATTATTTGAGTCACGTAGGTCGATTTCGGCAAAACAAAAATCTAAGTGAATTGATAATGGAATAGATTATGATCCCATAATTTGTAATTAACTTTTGCATTTACTTTCTCACAGAACCCCCTTTTCAGAGTGGCCACACATTGTGCCATCTTTAAATGATTTGCAGCAATAGTCTTGCATTGTGTAAACAGAACGTACAGTTTTTTTTTTTAAACTAATAAACACGCAACAATAATATGTGGACACACGGTGCACATCTTGGGAAATGCTTGTGTTTTTGGCCACCGGCGGTATTTTTGGATAATGTTCAGTTTGGAAAAAACCACATTCTAAAGTGGCACTTAGGCACAGCCACATGTTGTATCTGTGATTGTTTCCTGTAAAATGGCAGCACAACAGCCACCAGTGAAACAAGTGCACGCCAAACCCGTACTGGAACAGAAAGAGAAGAACGCAAATGGGGGCGGGTGGTGCCACCGTCATACAAAGATGTAGGAGATTGGTTTACTCAGATTGATCCTTCGCTACGGCAGCCCTGTATGAGAGGAGCAGACACCGCCACACTGAGACAGAGTGTGAACCTTGCGGTATGCTAACTATACCGAGCGGACTTGAACAGGCCTTCTACCACCACATACCGTGAGGAATTATATTTTTGCCCGTTACATACAGAATAAATCAGTTGTCTTTGCAATTAACCATATAGTACATTACACAAAGATCCAGCCTATGTTTATGTTTATAGCAGCACATGGCTGCTGGGCCTGTATACTCAAGATATTGACGGGTGATATAGCTACAGACTAAACAATTGCTTTCCATTTTTGTCCTTCAAAGACTTAGCATCGCTGCTAAATGAGAATCGGATCACCATTATTGTGACAGTACAACAAATTACAATGAAAATATAATCACAGGAAAAGGAGAGAGAGAGAAACAGAAAGAAAAAGAGGAGAAAGAGAGAGAGAGAATTTCCAAAGAGCTGCAGATATACATGTCCACCTACTTCACCCCTATGTGTAATTACACTAGGCTATGCTTTGGTCAGAACTGAGAGAGGATGTCAGATTCAGATGAGATGTGTGAAACCCGATTTCCACTGATCTCACTGAACTGACCCCAGAGGGTTGAGACAGACCAAGGCAAAGGGAGTTTGACTAGGAGGGATTCTTACCGATAGAAAGGGCGTGGTCTCCTGGGAGGCTATGTGACTACACAGACCCACTTCATTTACACAGAGCCCAGAGATTGTTCCTGGAAGATCGAGACTCATAGCACCAAAAAAACAAACCAAAAACCCCCCACAATTTCTCATCCAAGACATTTCATAACAAGACAAATCTAATATTTCCAGAACATTCCCTCTGGTGCTACCACAGTATGCCCAGGCCATTCTAGAACAGTGCACAGGCGACAGACATGGAAAAAAATCCAGTGGGCCAAAATGGGACAGAAACAGTTTATTATCTCAAATGACACCAGATCAGTTGGAACCGTTATTAAGTGGAATTTATTAAAAATTTTAATCTGTACATAGTCCGGTTTTTAATTTAAATAAATAGGCATATGGTGTGTTGTCTCACTACTGATGCAGTGATTGCCATTACCATGACATACAGCAAAGTGACAAACACTATATACTTCTTCACTGTTGCTGACATAAGCATTTATGAACACACCATCAACTGTTGTATATTTGTCTCTGAAATACTTACAAAGGTGCTATGTAGTACTTATGAAGAAGCAACATAGTTGTTCTGAAGGACCAATTATAGAAGATGTTACAAAAATACATTTAGTATGAACGTATCAAAAGCACATTTAGAAATAACCCAAAATGCTTTCACCTCATGTCACGGTCTGGATGTGATAAAGTTGAATTTGATTTATTTTGGATACACGGTCAGATAAGGCATAAATATCCCAAAGGCATAAATATCTCAGATAAATTATTTATAGCTGATGAAAATAACTAAAGTGAGTTAGGTTAGGTTAAATCCAGACGTGGGTAGTTAGGGTAAATACTGAGTTGGGTAGTAACATGTTACTAGTACTCTATTACATATACTTAAGTTTATTATGGGGAATTCAGTTTTACTTTACTGAGGATTTTCTTTCAATGATACTTTTACTTTTACTCAAGGACATTTTTAAGGTCAATGTTACTTTTAACAACATTTTGCAATTCTCAGCCAGTACCTCCCAGCCTGCATATACCGGATGTGCTGTTACATAGCCTATAATTGAGACTTTGTAGTGACATTAAAAAGTTCTGTTTTTGAAAAACACAGGATCAGATATTTGTATTCTGTCGGTGATAAGGGGCTCCCACTACTTGGCTTACAAAGGCCAGTCTGTAAATTCAGTTCCTGATCTGGAACACCATTTTATCCCATTGTCTAGACGGTAGATTTGTGAAAGCCATCAGAAACACGAGTTATGCGACTCAAATATCAAATCGTAAAACACGGAATGAATGGAGAAAAGAACACAAGTGAAAGTCCAGTTGTGAAGTCTGCAAATGGATTGCAAATGCGGTTTACATGCTGAGTTTTACCCCCTCACTTCCGTAAACATTGTTGTATCTTTCTGCCCAGATACAAACAAATATGACAAACATATATGCAAAGCAGCTACCATGCAGGTGTGGATCATCCATTAATGAAGCAAAATACATCCCAGCATGTGCAATGTGACCGCACCGTGAAGCTAAAAACCCAAGGTCATCAGCTTAGGGAACTAATCACGCTGTTATGGCTTCTCCAGGGGTGAAGTCACATTCTGTAGCAGACGTTCACGTAGAAACTCATGTCTCTGACCTCCGTTAGACATGTATAGGGTCATGTTTTAAAAAGCTGGCCAGGTTGCTTATACTTATGGCGAGAGTGGTTGCAGGACGTCTGCGACTTTGGCAGGCGTTTCAGTATGACGCCGAAGCAGAAACAGCTGGCCCGATGTTTCACGAGCAACAGTGTCTAAGGTGACGTCAGCAACAGTGTCTAAGGTGACGTCAGCAACAGTGTCTAAGGTGACGTCAGCATAGAACTCCAAAGGAAACACATCCTCGGCAAAGGGAAACAGTGGGTGGAAGCACATGACTCCAGGATCATGATGTCTGGGAAAAACAGGAAAACCGGGCAAGGAACCGCAGATCATTTTCGACTTGCGGCAAGAACTGCCAGTTTTATACAAAATGTTTTACTTTACAGCACCATATTAAGTGACTTTGTATTGTTTCTCCTTTGATGAAGACATCCTGGAGTGACTCTGATGTCTGTCTCTCAAGATGCAATGTAACTACGACCTTTACTATTTTGTCACTGTTAGTATGTTAATTTTTTTTTTTTAAACTCACATTTGTACCCTTATAAAATTGTAGCAGTAAACATACTGCAATATATTGTACTTAAGTGGACTTATAAAATATAATGATAAATGTATTTCACAGCAGTGTAATAAATTGCAACATTGTAAAGCTGCAAGAGCATATTTTCTCATATTGTGAAGTGTTGCAATATCTTGATAATATATTTTATTTTATATATTTTATTTCAATGTATTTTCTGTATATTCCTTTAAAAAAACTCCTGTGTCATTCAGCTGTCATAAAATATTTGTACAAAAGATACAGCTCATATGCAGTATGAAGCATAAAAAACCTTCCCTTCGATTATGAATACATACGTACATAAGACTTAAAACTTGCTATCAGTATTATATGCCTAGTTGAATCTAAAAGTTGAGTAAACCGTCAGTTACATGCCTTAGCAGCAATCAGCAAAGGTCCATGTCAACGTACATGCTGTTATGGTACTGATATGATTAGGGTACCATACCCTTATCCAACCCATATCCATGCTGTACTCTTCTATTCCCAATGCAATAATCTCTGCCACAACATATCTGCTTGGATTACATCTTCTAGTCACATGTGCTTGTTTGTGCGAGATACATTAAATCAATTTGACACAAACGCTGTTATCTCATTCTATTAACATATTTACACAATTCATCACGGTCTTTTCCACCGATTGTAGGACATACCATCTTGATTTGACAGTATATACCTCACAACCCTGAGAACAGAAGTATGACTTCGACATACTTTTTATGAGTTGGGTTGTTTTTCCTTCGACAGGGACTGCATGAGCTCATTGCGTTTTTATCCTGCTTTTTACGCAAACATGTGCTAGTTTGTTTGGCGTTGTATGCTTTTTTATTATTCTTTTTTATTGAGATCAACACTGAATCAGGAGCTGGACTATTATCGGCACATTATTGCACATAATTACACTTAATTACAAATGCTGCATGCAGCGCAGCCTAGGAATTCATAAAGTCCTCTAACGTTTTATTTTCCCTTTATAATTTGTTTGAGGAACAGGCATATTCTCATTTAGTTGCATCAAACTTGGCTCCCATACCCCAAACCTGTAAACAATTATCAGTCCTCTCATGTCCTGATGAACCGCTGATACGTAACACATTTTTTCCATTTTGCTCCAGATCGACATGATACAAGCTAGCAAATGGAACAAAAATATCATCAAATTACTTAATGATTAATTAATCATATTTTGATTAATCACATTTTACCTGATGTTAGATCGAGTCACAGTGCCCTCCATAATGTTTGGGACAAAGACATATTTTTTCTTGATTTTGCTCTGTAGTCCAAAGTTTTTGATTTGTAATCAAATAATTAAAGTGTGCTTAAAGTGCAGATTCTCAGCTTTTATTAAAGAGAGGAATATTTTATATATTTTATACATTTTGTCTTCACCATGTAGAAATTACAGCACTTTTTACACATACACGTAGCTCCCTGATTTCAGGGCGCCATAATGCTAATGCAGGTATAAGAGAGCTTTCAGCATCTAGTCTTGATTCATCATTAAGAAGAAAGATAGCAGAATTAATTCTGAAGTGTACAGACACACCTCCGCTCAGGTTCAAGCAAATGAATTGGACGGCACTTCATCCACAGCAAGACAATGATCCCAAACAAACTGCTGAGTTTTTCAAAAGCAAAAACTAGAAAATTCTTGACTGTAATTTCTAAATGGTGAAACCAAAATGCATAAAAATCTTTTAATAAAAGCTGAGAATATGCACCATATTAATCTTTTTTACAGAATCAAATCAAGAAAAAAATATTCCTTGAATGTGTCCTGAATATGTCCTGAATATGTCCTGAAACAAATATTTTTCTTTAATTTAGGATAAATCAGATTATGTTTTTCAAATGTTATATTGTCCAATTTTATGATAACTCACTTGGCTATTGACTAATTTTCAAGGTCTGGTCAATTTTCAAGGTGTGGCCCAAAGGATGAGGTCAGAGACTTACAAAAACATCATAATATGAATATGATAATATACGTAAGAATTCCAATGTTTAATTTTTGCATTAGTGTGCATTTGCCATAGCTATGGAGAAAAGTAACTCATTACCTGCTTTGTGAATCAATAAATTTAAGCTCTGAAATCACCAAGGAACTCTAAAGATCTTTATTCAAAGGGCTCCTGAGTGGCTTAGTCATTAAAGGTGAGCAGATGGTGAGCACTAAAGTCTAGCCATTGCAGGTCTGGCTTTGGACTATGTGCTTAGCTCAATAAGACAGGACACAGCCTCTGGACACTTTCATAAAATCAGGAGTTGGGTGGACTTATGTCACCCAGTGTTCACATGACCTCTGCATTAGCTCGTCTTGACAGTGTGCCAGACACCCACAGGGTAGCAGTTGTCACCATGGAAGTGCATTGGAATAAGAGGAGTGCTCCTGGCTCAGGAGTGAGTGGCATTGTGTCTGTAGAAGCATAGTTAGTCATTGCGATATGTTTAATTCAATCCTACATTTCCAGCCACTCACACACACACACACACACACACACACACACACACACACACACACACAGTTATTTCTTGTTTCTTCTTTTCTTCTATTATTGTTGCTTGTTGTCGCAGATTTTTGTTATTTATATCAGATACCCTGATCCTTGCTATAACAAGGGTGCAATGTATATAGTTCATATTTCATACTTGTACCCATTATGAATAAGGTAGGCTACATGTTTTTCATGTCTTATGGAAAACCTTTTATTTTTATTTTCCAGAGACACTAATGTAATCCTGTGAAGGGTCTGGATTGTTTCCATCTCTTCTTGGGGCCACAGGGAGGACTGTCATGTGCCCTACTTTGCCAAAAGGAGGCTTTCAATGTGAGTCATCAGGTTTTCCCTCCAATAATTGAAACACTTGCCAAGAGTGGTCACGGGGTATAAAGAAACAAGATTTAATAGGCTTTCAAAAATGCAACAACTGCTGAGCTGTTTTTAAACTGAGCGGAACACATTGAAAATTTGCAGTCACCACTTTTACTTGAATCTGGCGCTCCGTTCTTCCTTACTTCATGTTCAAAACTCCTCAGTGTGTTGCATCGCAAGACCAGACAGATGCAGGTTTTGCCTTCATCTTTCAACAACATCTGATTTGATTTAAAGTAACACTAGAAAGTGGCAGCTAATGCCATTATATATGGTATGACATCTCCACACGCCACAATGTTGACCACAGTGATATAATTACATATGCTCCATGATTTGTGCACTTGACAAATATATCAGTTTCTGCCATAATATTTTCTTCATGAAAATGGGATAATATGTTATTTGGAGAACACACAATGGTGCAAGCCTACATTACAGTCTTATAAGCATGGCATAACACCTATTATAATGAGCCATAACAGATAATTACAGTGTGTGACATAACAGATGTTATAACACTGTCATAATACATAGAATGATATTTTAAAACAGCTCAAAATCTGTTTTATACAATTAATGATGGACTGCCTTAGAGAGGTGTAATGTCTGGCCTATGGCAGTTAAATGAGCTATATGTAACAAATTTACTGTACTAAATCATAAAATGACCATGATATGTCATCAGAGATTAAGGAAACATGCTAAGTCGAAATACTGGCTTCTCCGACAACAATGCTACAGCCAGTATGTTCTCCTTTGAAATTTCCATTCCGGGTTGGAACCTCCGAGTTGACTCCGAGTCCACTTTACGAACAACCAGATGTACTCCAGCACTCCGACAGCCGATTTACGAATGCCTAAGCTAAGTTCAACATCGTTTCCATTTAGCTAGCTAGCTAAAGATTTAAATATATATATGTATATAATTACTCGCTAAACATACCACTAATGTTAGCTTATATCTGTGTGACCGTAAACATAGCCAGCCATGCATCTAGCTAACATTGACAGAGTTATATAAAATCCACATGAGCTGGTTTATAATTTGCAAACAATAAATAATAAACAAATTGCAAATGTTTACATTAGCTGATCAACTTACAGTGTAGGACTCATCGTCGCTTGTCATTGTCAAAATAGAATAAGCTCGTCTCAAAATATAATGTTGCGCTTGGCTCGTCTTGCGCTCGTGTTCGTTCCAATATTGTGAATTTGGATTGCAGTACCCATTTTAAATGCTCGGTGTCAATGTTACATATAGCTCCTTTAATGTAGACCAGTGGTCCCCAACCCTGTTCCTGGAGATCTGCCGCCTTGTAGGTTTTCATTTCAACCCTAGTTTGACACACCTGGTTCCACTAGTTAGCAGCTCAATGAGATATCTAGCTGTTGAAAGAGGTGTGCTTTGTTAGTTGGAGTGAAAACCTACAGGATGGGAGATCTCCACGAACAGGGTTGGGGACCACTGGTCTACATTAAACTTCCATAAGCCAGACATTACACCTCTCCAAGGTAGTACATAACAAATTGTATAAAACAGATTTTGAGCTGTTTTAAAATATCATTCTATGCATTCTGACAGTGTATACTATATGAGATGTTGTTCTAGTTAAGTGTTACTGAAAATTGCAGATGAGATAAGATTTGGCCACCACTGCTGGCCTACCAGCAGGGGGTGTAAATGCTCAGAGTGGAATCGTCCAATGATATATCGTTACTGTGCATTAATTGGAAACGCGAACACAGAAAGGTTTGCTGATTATCGGTTACTGCATTCAAATGCAGCATAACTTCGTTTTCCAACCTTGTTCACTGCAATCTTTGCTTTTCATACATTCAGAGTCATATGAAGGACAACAGAGTTTTGCGCCAAAAGTTTATTAACGTTAACACACACAGCACAATACACAACAACTGAGTTCGCTGATAGCAACATTAGCTATGACCTGATACAACAAGTATGAATATACTGATTCACAGAACATCTGATTCACCTACGATCATCTGTAGAATAGGAATCAACTGCTTAAATATCAGGAATGTTAACATTGCAAAAAATCTATATATTTTCTCATTTTGATACATAAACTATAAATAGCCTCGCGTTCGTCGCGAAAACAGACCCCGTTCAAATCACAAAAATATCATCAATGTGCACCCAGATGTTAAAAATCGTTTTTTAAAAAGATTTACAGAATAACATATCGAGTTAAATACATAAAAACGTTGCTTAGACCAAATGCATTCCAAATATGTTGCTCAAACAAATAAGCCTCTTGAACATTTACTCGTAAAGGCAACTTGAAGCTCAATTCCCGTTCATTTCTGAGGTCCGAGGTCTGTATATTTTCCCAGAATTGATGACGGAAGTACCCCCATTGAGCTTGCCGTCTCGCTCTTTTGGTCTCTGCTATTATCTCAGCATGATATCTCATATTTGTGTATGAAAATATAACACCCACGTGGCACAGCCATAGTGTTAGCATTGAGTGGCTGTGTCGCTTGTCTCATAGTCTTTATATTGTAACCATCCAGCTGGGTGACCCAATAAGAGCAATAACAATCAAGGACATGGCTCCTTCCTCCCTGCAGTCCGTCCCCTGTTGTTTTCCCCCTCTGTGGCCGCATCCTTTTTCATCATTTGCCCCCCAGTGGTGGAATGAACGACCTGCGATTTCCAAAACTGCAAAATCACACATTATATTCCTACACAGTCCGAAAACACTTTGCTTCCCAGAATCTGTCTATTTGCATAATCTTCTAACATGCATGACCATATTCATTCTAATGTAGCTCTTTCTTTGTTGCACATTACTGATGCATAGTTCATTTTAATGTTTTTTTGAGTTTTGCTGCAAGAAATGTTTTCCTTTTTTCATTGCATACATTAAAAAACAATTCTATTTAATTTACGGATAAAGGTAAGTTGACCAGCTGTCTGAGACTGTTTTTAATGGCTCACAGTTTCAACATACCCAGCCTTGTTCATGAATGCTGGGGACTTACAAAGTAATTGTGATCTGGATATAGCTCAAATGAGTCTAGGCTACTTCTTGTCTTTCTTTTAGAGACTCAAACACCGTTCATTTCAAGGTAGACCACAACTGATAGAACATGCGGTGTATTGCTGAGGGGATTGTTTACATTCTCTCTCTGACAGTAATATCCATCTGTATAACTGCACACGGTCCTACAGCCTTCTAACTCAACTTTACAAGCTCTCAGTACACCCAGAGTGATAATGCTTTGGCAGCTGCTGCCAGTCCTACTAAGCATGTTTAAAACAATAGGGCAGGTTGCCCGGCAACTGAAAACTGAGCTCTTGGCCCTCTGTTTTGTTTTGCATACCAACACTCCCCTCTGAATCCTTGCTAAAATCCTTCCCTGCTTCAAGAAATGCGAACACCTTTCAACGTATATCCGAGGATCATGGGCATGTGCGGTGTATGCTAAATCACAGTTGTGCCTTTTGGGGTTACGTGCATGCAAAATGGTGCTTCCATTATCATTAGCGCCAGTACATCCCAATAGCCCAGTCTATTACTGTGATATATTCGTGCATGACTTCAATGTGATGGATGAACATTAAAAAGAACGGGATGGAATCAATTATTATCATTTCATTTCATAATGGTTTGCGAATATTTCACAAAATATTTTCATTTAATGCAGAACAGCCTATTTGTTACCAAAATGAATTTGTATTTTCCCCAGTGAAGGTTTATTTAACCTGAAAACTGTCCTTGAGTGTTTATGAATGTTAAAATGTACCGTTCATTTTTCGATGTTCATGGAGATACGGATAGGCCCAGCCAGGTTTGATCTAATCGCAAGATTTATCATTGCTGGTCCTCTGGTCCTGTGGTAAATACATGCCTTGTTGCTTCCGTCTCCTCTGGCATGGGAACCATCTAATGCTGAACATGTGTGTTGAAAGGAAATCACCACGGCGATATATGGTAATTAATTTTCATGCAGTGGCTGCAGACAGGGTTTGAAATAGAGCGTGATCAGAGCAAAGCTTTTTTCCCTTTTGAAGGCTGTTCCCTGAGAAACAAGGTCAAAGCCGATAGCTGCGGAGGACGCGTTCGCGAAGTTCTATTCTAAACCGGGGCCGAGCGAGGCAGTCGCAGCACCAGAGAATAATACCGAACAAATGTAATGACTACGCCAAACAGCCAGCGGTCTTCCGACACCGCGACTTGTCATGTTAATGAATCTATGTCCCTGCTTTCAAAGTCAAAGAATCCTTATTCTTTGTCTCGGCACAGAGGACGAGCTTGACAGCGAGCTCCCATCTCATTTGTTGAAGGACCCACAGTGAATATAGAACAGCCACAGGTTTTTTTTTGGTATTCAACAAAATGCCTGACAAAAAAAAAAACAATCATAGGAAATCTAAATAGGCCTATTGAACATAAGGGAACACCAACTTTTCCCTAATATATAAAGCAAATCCACAGTAGAGAAGGGGTAACACACCAAATCATTCCATAAGACAAGCAATGAGAGTGTCGACATTACATGACTTAACTTCATTATTAGTTGACTAGATTCTTTTTCACATCACAGCAAAGACACATTCTACTTTACGTTACATTACATTCATTTAGCAGACGCTTTTATCCAAAGCGACGTACAATAAGTGCATACAGAAACGTCATCAAAGTCACTACAGAACAGACAAGACAAAGCACATCCGTCCCATAATGTAGCAGCTATCCCTAGTAATGAACGTTGACTGTAGTTCACAGTAAGCTGTGGGTAAATCAGCTGTCTTTACTTTATGTTCATGACGGTTCCTGCCAGAATTATATTTTATTGCTGTTATCTTGACCAGGTTTCTCTTCAAAAATATATTTTTACGTCAGGGGACTTCCTGGTTAAATAGTGGCTAAAACAGATTTAACTGACCTTGCCGCGCTGCCCCCCAATTTACTTTGTCAGGGTTCAGATTAAGCCGTGCCAAAGGCAGCACAGCTAGAGCTATGCGCATAATGCCCAGTTTTAGCCGCAATCACTCTAGTGTACTGGCTCAATGCCCGTTTGGCTTCCACATGAGGCAGACTGTCAGGTGGTTGATTGATATCGTCCTTCTTCCAGCAGTGGGCCAGTCGCAGTTTGACCAGCGAAATCTAGTTGACCGATTAAGTAATATGGAGGCCGGTCACTCCTGCCCTATCTCTCACCTTTGTTATAGATGTTCCTGTGCACTATGAGATGGTTCAAACGTCCTCTTCCCTTTTCAGTGTGCCCTTAGCCCCGGATAGCGCTGTTGACATCTGGAAAAAATGCACGCTAATTATTGCAACATCATTCATTTTTATTTTCATCCTTTGAAATTCAAAACAATTAATTTATATCGTCCTTTTGACATGCCCAGTCAGTGACCAACAGCGCACGTCCCAGTTCAATTAATACAGCCGGGTAATGAATAGTCCGTTTGAGGCTACTACCGAGCCCGGCGGTGGCAACAGCCGTGTTTTATCGTCTCCAGCTACTTCAGCAGCAGAAAAGTTACAACCGCTTGGGAGATTTATGGCGCAATTTGATCTTTTCTTAGCGGATGAATTTTTGCGCTTCTCCCGGGGCAGGCTCAGAGAATGGCACAGAACACCCTTACAGAACGGACTCAGCTGCATAAAACCTATAATAAAGACATTTTATTCCATCTTAAGTGCAATAGGGACTCTGCATTTTATAGATTCCACTGTCATTTTCTGCCGTAGATCACCATGCATAGGTTTCAGAACCCTTGCACTTGTCATGCAAATATCGTCACTCTGCCAGAAGTGGGGAAAAAAGGCTCGATTTCAATTAGGCGACACAAAATATGTGCATTTCAGTCTTTTAATCTGAAAAAAGGAGTACTCAAATGCAAATCGGTGTGCAAATGTGTTGGAAATGAAAAACAAACAAAAATGTGAATTGTATAGTACAGTTAATGGTTCCTCAAAGATTATTATTTATGTATTTTTTCTTATTACTAAAAAATAAATCAGTGCTCAGAAAGGAGGCTGTCCAGTGTGGGTGGATTGATGAGGTTTGATGAGGCTATATTTGGAGCTTGTCTGGGTTTTGTACTACAACAACAAAAAATATTAGAAGTGTAATTGGAACAGACATTTATAAAAAATAGTTTTTGTGTGTGTGTAGCCATGGGCTGTTATTGCCGACTCACTGACTGATATTGCTGGCATGTGCGTTTCTGACGATGACACAGGGGAAGCAGATGTAATCTGGGAGCTGATGGAGGCTTCAAAAGATGACATTAGAGCGATCCTCCAACACTGCACTGCAAGGCCTACTGAGAGCATCAAAGGGAACACTTATCCTTGAGAAAATGACTGGTCGGCGATGTATGACAAGCCACGCGCGCAATGTATGACAAGCCACGCGCGCAATGTATGACAAGCCACGCGTGCAATGTATGATAAGCCACGCGCGCAATGTATGACAAGCCACGCGCGCAATGTATGACAAGCCACGCGCCCAATGTATGACAAGCCACGCACGCAATGTATGACAAGCCACGCGCGCAATGTATGACAAGCCACGCGCCCAATGTATGACAAGCCACGCGCGCAATGTATGACAAGCCACGCGTGCAATGTATGATAAGCCACGCGCGCAATGTATGACAAGCCACGCGCGCAATGTATGACAAGCCACGCGCCCAATGTATGACAAGCCACGCACGCAATGTATGACAAGCCACGCGCGCAATGTATGACAAGCCACGTGCCCAATGTATGACAAGCCACGCACGCAATGTATGACAAGCCACGCACGCAATGTATGACAAGCCACGCGCCCAATGTATGACAAGCCACGCACGCAATGTATGACAAGCCACGCGCGCAATGTATGACAAGCCATGCGCCCAATGTATGACAAGCCACGCACGCAATGTATGACAAGCCACGCGCACAATGTATGACAAGTCACGCGTGTATTTCAGCTCTTTTCTTTGGGTGAAGTTTAGGACACACACTGTGAACTGTGAGCACATAAGGGGAGGAATATGAGGAAGCCTTCGGGGGCCCTGTCACCAGATAGGGCCCAAGAGAGGACAGCAATACAATATTATAAATATGATTTGGAAAGTTGTGTTTGTTTAAAAAAAAAAAAATTTAATTAAGGAAGCCCAAAATTAACAAAGCAATCCCTGCCCCCCACCCTACCCCGGTCCACGAGCACGCAACCCAAATTTAACTCCTCCACACCCAGTCCGCAATTGCAATCTGTCCCCCCAACATAACCCACCTCCCTGTCCGCGATCTGATCACAATCTGCCCCCCAACACAATCCACCCCCGGGTCCATGATGCTAAGGCTCCCTAGGATTATAGCCATGGAAAGAAAAGGGGGAGGGGCCAAAATTAAATTTTGGTTAGGGCCCCCAGGAGGTCCGGGTGACCCTGGCTCTGAGCAGGTAACTGCCGGGAGGGCCAGTTATACTCCCTCTGCTGAGAACAGGGGAGTGAAGCCAAACTCATTTCCCCATTTCCTATACAGTGAACAACTAGAATGAACTGGCTCTGAGCAGGTAACTGCCGGGAAGGCCAGTTATACTCCCTCTGCTGAGAACAGGGGAGTGAAGCCAAACTCATTTCCCCATTTCCTATACAGTGAACAACTAGAATGAACTGGCTCTGAGCAGGTAACTGCCGGGAAGGCCAGTTATACTCCCTCTGCTGAGAACAGGGGAGTGAAGCCAAACTAATTTCCCCATTTCCTATACAGTGAACAACTAGAATGAACTGGCTCTGAGCAGGTAACTGCCGGGAAGGCCAGTTATACTCCCTCTGCTGAGAACAGGGGAGTGAAGCCAAACTCATTTCCCCATTTCCTATACAGTGAACAACTAGAATGAACTGGCTCTGAGCAGGTAACTGCCGGGAAGGCCAGTTATACTCCCTCTGCTGAGAACAGGGGAGTGAAGCCAAACTCATTTCCCCATTTCCTATACAGTGAACAACTAGAATGAACTGGCTCTGAGCAGGTAACTGCCGGGAAGGCCAATTATACTCCCTCTGCTGAGAACAGGGGAGTGAAGCCAAACTCATTTCCCCATTTCCTATACAGTGAACAACTAGAATGAACTGGCTCTGAGCAGGTAACTGCCGGGAAGGCCAGTTATACTCCCTCTGCTGAGAACAGGGGAGTGAAGCCAAACTCATTTCCCCATTTCCTATACAGTGAACATGTTACGATCCTGATACGGGACGAACCCAAGTGCAACGACCAGGAGGCAGATTCAAATAAAAGGAATATTTATTAAGCGTTGGGGTAGTCCCAAAGCTGTACAGAAAGGAAAACAAGGTTAATACACAGAACATAAATAAAGTCCTACACGGACTGCTCCAAGCCGGAGCTGGACTTGAAAACAAGGTGGGTTCCAAGCCGGAACCGAAAGGAGTGCAGGACTGGAAGTCCAAGCCGGACTAGCTGCAGGGAGTGCCCTACTGTTCCAAGCCGGAACTGGAAACAGGGACTGGACTGGAACTGGACTGGAACTGGACAGGAACTGGACAGGAACTGGACTGGAACAGGACTGGACCAGGACAGGAACTGGACTGGAACTGGACTGGAACTGGACCGGGAGGTCCACTCAGGAAACGGGTGCTGGAACGGAATACGTTCCAAGCCGGAACTGGACAGGAACTGGACTGGAACTGGACCGGGAGGTCCACTCAGGAAACGGGTGCTGGAACGGAATACGTTCCAAGCCGGAACTGGACTTTAACGGAATGGTGGGCTATACACCGGGACTGGACTGGAACTGGACCGGGAGAATTCACTCTGGTGCAGGTTCTGGAACGGCGCGAATGTTCCAAGCCGAAACTGGACTTTACTTTGGCGGAGTATCTCACTCCGGGACTGAACAGGAACTGGACCGGGTTAACAACTTGAGTTAGAGGGTACAAAGCAGAGGTTAGCAGCAGGGTTCTACAGACAGGGTAACGACTGGGAGGTTTCAATGAAGGTTAAGTCGACAGCCAGGGTAAGCTGGCGAAAACCCGACGGAGCTGGGAGGTGAGGTGTAGCTTGGGTAGATCTCGTCGGAGCCGGCTGAACTCCAGGGATCCTGGAACCGTAACCGAAGTACAGGAGGTAGCTACGGCCGGACAGGAACAACAGCGAGAGATAGCCAGGCAGATTAGACAGCGGATCTATACCCGAGCTGGAGGTGGGAGTACCGCAACACACTCACACAACATAAAGGGAAGACAAACACTGCTACAGGGAGGCTGGAACCACGGCGTCTGGAGATTTGAAGGGAGAACAGTAAGTAGCATGCAACAGCGAATGTTACGGGAAGATAGCTACCAACCGCAGAACAGGTGAACAGATTGAACACAGCGGAATGCAAAAACTCCGGACCAGAAGCGTGACAAGACATAGACAAGGTAGGTTAGCTAACGAACTGGCCCCGACTAGCAACCAGCCAGGGGTTTAAATAGTGCAGGGAATGAAAGAGTGAATGAGAAACAGGTGTGATAATTAACCGGGAGTGATTGCAAAACACAGAGGTGAGGAATGCATGCAACGAGTAGGGAGAGCGATAGGCGGAAACAAAAGTGACAATAAAACGAACAAGACAGAGGAAGACGCCCAGACTGCAGCAGCAGGGAAAACACGGACAAAGGAATCCAACATGACACGGAGGGAAAACAGGAAAACCCGGAAAACGGACAGGAAGGGAACGGAACGTTACAGTACCCCCCCCTCAATGTACGCCACCTGGCGTACCAGGAGGCCTGGTTTTATCAGGAAACAGTTTATGGAAATCCATGATGAGTGAGTGATCCAGAATAAGGCTCTTGTGGAGCCACGACCGCTCCTCAGGACCATAACCCTCTCAGTCAACGAGGTATTGGAAGCCCCGGCCCTTACGGCGGATATCAATAACACGGTTAACCGTGTAGGCCGGGGCGTCGTCGATAACTCGGACGGGAGGAGGAGGGATGGAGGGAGTACTGAGGGGACTGGAGGAGACAGGCTTAATCTGGGAAACGTGAAAAACAGGGTAAACTTTGAGGGAGGCAGGGAGGGAAAGTTTAACTGAAACAGGATTAACTAAACAAATGATGGGGAAGGGACCAATAAAGCGGGGCTGGAGTTTCTTGGATGAGGAGGGAAGGGAAATATTGGCGGTAGAGAGCCAGACCTGCTGACCGGCCCTATACTGCGGGGCTGCGGTCCTGTGAAGGTCCGCCAGACGTTGGGAACGGGAATTGGAGCGAAGGAGTGCGGTGCGCGTAAGCCTCCACATGCGTTTACATCTTAGTAGATGGGACTTAACAGAGGGGACAGCTACCTCAGCCTCCTGGGCCGACAGGAGAGGGGGTTGATAGCCTAACGAGCATTCAAACGGAGATAACCCAGTAGAGGCACACTTAAGGGAGTTGTGAGCGTACTCCACCCAGGGGAGAAAACGGCTCCAAGAGGCGGGATTACGCACAGTGACACACCGCAGGGCGGCCCCCAGGTCCTGGTTCGCCCTCTCTGCCTAGCCGTTAGACTGGGGATGAAAACTAGAAGATAAACTAGCCGAAGCACCCAGGACCACACAGAATGCCTTCCAAACCCGGGAGGAGAACTGGGGCCCACGATCAGACACAATGTCCGAGGGGATCCCGTGCAGCCTGACCACATGCAACACCAAGAGCTCAGCGGTCTCAAGGGCAGACGGGAGTTTAGGGAGGGGAACAAAGTGAACCGCCTTGGAGAACCGGTCCACTATTGTCAGGATAACGGTGTTACCTTCTGACAATGGCAGACCGGTGACGAAGTCTACGCCAATGTGACTCCAAGGACGGCCCGGGACAGGGAGGGGAAGGAGAAGACCAGAGGGAGGCTGGTGGGATGCCTTACTCCTGGCGCACACAGAGCAGGCCAGGACAAAAGCACGGGTATCCCCCTTAAGGGTAGGCCACCAGAAACTCCTCCTGACAAGGGCGATCGTTCTGGCAACACCTGGGTGACATGCCAGGCACGAGGCGTGAACCCATTCCAGGACCTGGGAGCGGACGGAATTGGGCACAAAAAGGCAGGAGTTAGGGTTACTGCGGGGATCTGGTTGGGAGGTCTGAGCGGCCTTCACGATACCCTCGATCTCCCAGGAGACCGCAGCCACCACACAGGAAGCCGGTAGAATGGGCTCCGGATCAGCAGGACTGGAGGGGAGGGAAAAAATACGGGACAAGGCATCTGCCTTGACATTACGGGAACCGGGGCGGAAAGAAACAGAGAAATTGAAACGGGCAAAAAATAACGACCATCTAGCCTGACGGGCATTAAGCCTCTTGGCAGTCTTTAAATAAATAAGGTTCTGATGGTCGGTCAAAACAAGGAAGGGATTACCTGCCCCCTCCAGCCAGTGGCGCCACTCCTCAAGAGCCAGCTTGATAGCCAGCAGTTCCCGATCCCCGACATCATAGTTTCGCTCCGCGGAGGACAGTCTCCGGGAGAAAAATGCGCAGGGATGGAGCTTGTTGTCTAAGGCGGCTCGTTGAGACAGAATGGCCCCCACGCCGGTGTCGGAGGCATCCACCTCAACGGTGAACTGACGAGAAGTGTCCGGGTGACAGAGGATAGGAGCTGAGGAAAACCGAACCTTAAGCAGATCAAATGCTCGCTGGGCATCGGGATTCCAACAGAAGGGTAAAGCAACGAAGGTGAGTTTAGTAAGGGGAGCGGCAATGACACTATAATTAGGGATAAAGCGGCGATAGAAATTAGCAAACCCAAGGAACTGCTGAAGGTGCTTGCGAGAGGTGGGTTGGGGCCATTCTGTCACCGCCTTGATCTTTGCAGGGTCCGCCCGGATACTGCCCTCCTCGATAATGAAGCCGAGGAACGGGACAGTAGACACGTGAAATGAACACTTCTCCGCCTTGACGAATAGTTGATTCTCCAGCAGCCGCTGGAGAACCTCCCGGACGTGGAGAACGTGTTCCTGGGGGGATTTAGAAAAAATTAATATATCATCGATGTAAACAAATACACTCTTTCCGAGAAGGTCACGTAAGACGTCGTTCACCATGCCCTGGAAGACTGCTGGGGCGTTAGTAAGGCCGAAGGGAACCACCAGGTATTCATAGTGGCCCAACGGGGTGTTGAAAGCAGTCTTCCATTCGTCCCCCTCCCGTATACGCACCAAGTGATAAGCGTTACGGAGGTCGAGCTTAGTAAACGTAACCGCTTGCGAGAGGGGTTCAAAGGCGGTGTTAATGAGGGGAAGAGGGTACTTGTTACGGATAGTGATTTGATTTAGTCCACGGTAGTCGATGCAGGGTCGCAGAGAGCCATCCTTCTTCCCCACGAAGAAGAACCCTGCACCGACCGGGGATGAGGATGGACGGATAATACCCGCAGCGAGGGACTCGTGAATATACTCCTCCATAGCCAGTTTCTCCGGTCCCGACAGACTGTAGAGGCGGCCAGATGGCAGTTTGGCTCCCGCCAGCAGATCGATACAACAGTCGTACGGCCTGTGAGGAGGTAAGGCCAGAGCACGTGATTTAGAGAAAACCTGCACCAGATCGTGATATTGGTTAGGAACATTAGATAAATCGGGCACAGGTTGCACAGAACAGGGATTTCTGGACCCCGGAGGGGGTAGAGCAGAACGGAGACAACTGGCTAGACAGTGGGCACTCCACGCCAGGATGCGACCGGCTTTCCAGTCAATGTGAGGGTTGTGGAGGCGGAGCCAGGTTTGACCTAAAACAAGAGCAGATTGTTTAGAATGAATGAGCAGGAGCTGAATAGACTCTCGATGATTGCCAGACAAAACAAGTTGGATAGGAACTGTGGAGTGGGTAACTAGCCCCAAACTCCGACCGTCCAGAGCAAGAGCTGAAATAGGAGAGGGCAGAAGCTCCGTGGGAATGCCGGCCCTCCTGGCGAAGGTGATATCCATAAAGTTGGCGTCGGCTCCGGAATCGATGAGAGCCGAGGAGGATGCTGTCTTGTCCCTCCAAAGGAGGGTAGCCTTGAACACAAGGCGATCCTGAGCTGCATGGTTAGGGATGATGGGGCTCGTCAGTACGCCCAGTTTTACTGGCGAGCCCATTCTTTTGGGCGAATAGGACAGGAGGCGATCTGATGGCCAGGCTTGCCGCAGTAAAAGCAGGACCTAGTGCGAAGACGGCGTTGGCGCTCCTCGGGGTCGACCGAAACTCTGCCCAGTTGCATAGGCTCCTCCTCGGAGACACCATTCGACGCCCTAGATCCAGAGACAGAGGAGTGTTGACGAACGTTAGGAGTGTCGGAGGGTAGATGACGCCCGGAGCTCTTTCCCCGCTCACGGGCCCGGATACGAAGACGATTATCTATAGCAATGGCGAGGCTAATGAGACTATTAAGGGAGTTGGACTCTTCCCGAGTAGCAAGCTGGTCCTTGAGTTCCTCGCTAAGAGCTTGGCGGAAAGCCCCCTGAAGGGAGGTGTCATTCCATCCGGACTCCGCGGCGAGGGTGCGAAACTGAATGGCCATCTCTGCGACGCTGCGATTGCCTTGACGAACTTGGAGCAGACGTTGAGTAGCATCTCGCCTGCAGGTAGGGTGATCAAACACGCGCCGCATCTCAGCGGTAAAGGCTGCAAAGTTGCTGCATAACGGAGCCTGGCTGTCCCAGATAGATGTAGCCCACTCCAGGGCACTTCCTCCCAAGCTGCTCATGATGAACGCGATCTTGCAGGAGTCTAAGGCGAAGGAGGTGGGCTGCATGCGGAACACTATGTCACATTTCATTAGAAATTCACGACATCTCCCCAACCCCCCGCGATATAACTCGGGGTGTTGTACTCGGGGCTCCCGACTCGAAGTGGGAGCCGGAGCCTCCGGAGGTGGTTCAGGAGCGGGAGGAATTGGGCCCACAGGAATCCGCGGTAGCGGCTGGTGAAGCGAAAGTTGAGCTACCTGCTCCGTGATGCCCCTTAGTACTTCCAAGACATCATCCAAACGACGGCCCTGTTGGTCGCTGACCGCAGTTTGGCAGGAGAAGGCGTGGCGAATCTGTTCCAGGTCGGCTGGGTCCATGTTTTAGGCCAGTTCGTTCTGTTACGATCCTGATACGGGACGAACCCAAGTGCAACGACCAGGAGGCAGATTCAAATAAAAGGAATATTTATTAAGCGTTGGGGTAGTCCCAAAGCTGTACAGAAAGGAAAACAAGGTTAATACACAGAACATAAATAAAGTCCTACACGGACTGCTCCAAGCCGGAGCTGGACTTGAAAACAAGGTGGGTTCCAAGCCGGAACCGAAAGGAGTGCAGGACTGGAAGTCCAAGCCGGACTAGCTGCAGGGAGTGCCCTACTGTTCCAAGCCGGAACTGGAAACAGGGACTGGACTGGAACTGGACTGGAACTGGACAGGAACTGGACTGGAACTGGACAGGAACTGGACTGGAACAAGACTGGAACAGGACTGGACCAGGACAGGAACTGGACTGGAACTGGACCGGGAGGTCCACTCAGGAAACGGGTGCTGGAACGGAATACGTTCCAAGCCGGAACTGGACAGGAACTGGACTGGAACTGGACCGGGAGGTCCACTCAGGAAACGGGTGCTGGAACGGAATACGTTCCAAGCCGGAACTGGACTTTAACGGAATGGTGGGCTATACACCGGGACTGGACTGGAACTGGACCGGGAGAATTCACTCTGGTGCAGGTTCTGGAACGGCGCGAATGTTCCAAGCCGAAACTGGACTTTACTTTGGCGGAGTATCTCACTCCGGGACTGAACAGGAACTGGACCGGGTTAACAACTTGAGTTAGAGGGTACAAAGCAGAGGTTAGCAGCAGGGTTCTACAGACAGGGTAACGACTGGGAGGTTTCAATGAAGGTTAAGTCGACAGCCAGGGTAAGCTGGCGAAAACCCGACGGAGCTGGGAGGTGAGGTGTAGCTTGGGTAGATCTCGTCGGAGCCGGCTGAACTCCAGGGATCCTGGAACCGTAACCGAAGTACAGGAGGTAGCTACGGCCGGACAGGAACAACAGCGAGAGATAGCCAGGCAGATTAGACAGCGGATCTATACCCGAGCTGGAGGTGGGAGTACCGCAACACACTCACACAACATAAAGGGAAGACAAACACTGCTACAGGGAGGCTGGAACCACGGCGTCTGGAGATTTGAAGGGAGAACAGTAAGTAGCATGCAACAGCGAATGTTACGGGAAGATAGCTACCAACCGCAGAACAGGTGAACAGATTGAACACAGCGGAATGCAAAAACTCCGGACCAGAAGCGTGACAAGACATAGACAAGGTAGGTTAGTTAACGAACTGGCCCCGACTAGCAACCAGCCAGGGGTTTAAATAGTGCAGGGAATGAAAGAGTGAATGAGAAACAGGTGTGATAATTAACCGGGAGTGATTGCAAAACACAGAGGTGAGGAATGCATGCAACGAGTAGGGAGAGCGATAGGTGGAAACAAAAGTGACAATAAAACGAACAAGACAGAGGAAGACGCCCAGACTGCAGCAGCAGGGAAAACACGGACAAAGGAATCCAACATGACACGGAGGGAAAACAGGAAAACCCGGAAAACGGACAGGAAGGGAACGGAACGTTACAGAACAACTAGAATGAACTGGCTCTGAGCAGGTAACTGCCGGGAAGGCCAGTTATACTCCCTCTGCTGAGAACAGGGGAGCGAAGCCAAACTAATTTCCCCATTTCCTATACAGTGAACAACTAGAATGAAAGCCTGCGCATAGTAGGAACACAGGCCTCAAAAAGAATATTAGTTTGTTCTCCTGGAACACTGAAGCCCTTGCACCAGGGTTTAGTGCCCCTGGAACGCAGCGCCCCCAGAACCATGAACTATGGACAACCAGGGACACCAGGGACATTGCCACGGCACTTTTTCGAAATGCCAAATTTGTTCCCCAGTACTTTTTAAAAGTTGAAATAAAAATGAATATTTTTTGTTGTCTAAGGTAAGTGACTTATCCATTAAGGCTTTGGGAGAGAGCCTTAATACGTCCACCTACATTTGGAATCAAAGTTATGTCACAGCCCATGGAATCCAGGAATACAGTATCCTAGCAGATGTGTATAAAATTCTTTCTCCCATCATGGTATTCATGGTATTAATGTACAAATGTTTGTAGATAGCATTTGCTAGTGCTGAGCATATTCTATGGGTAAATTACGGACATGCTATTCGGGTAGGCATAGTAGGCACTGCCCACCTTGTGAAAATCCAACAAAAATTAAAGGATTGCATTTTGCATTATTGTTCATTAACCTTTATTTTTCATAATACGTAAGTGGATTGTAAATACCAGTAACGAACAGTGACATAAATGATTTGGACTGCACTGGATAGGACACTCACTTTACACCAACTTTTTCCACATAATTTATTCACATGCCTTGATGTTTTCTCAGATGACACACAGAAGGCAGCAATGCCCTGTCCCTGACTTGTCTAGCTTACCTATTAATGGGGTATACTATATCGATTCTTGGGAAAGACATACGGCCAGCTCAATAGGAACCACATCATTGAACATCAAGTCCTGCGAGGGTTTGCTACACAGTTAGATATCAGCGTCCCAACAATTTCATAAATGGAGCAATTGCCTTCTTAAAAATGCAATTTAAGAAGTGATCAAAGGATGGGATAAATGAATGGTGCTCGATTGATGGAAATTACATTACATTACAGTCATTTAGCAGACGCTTTTATCCAAAGCGACATACAATAAGTGCCTACAGAAAGGTCATTGAAGTAACTACAGAACAGATAAGACAAAGCACATCCTTCCCATAACGTAGCAGCTATCCCTAGTAATGAACATTGAATGTAGTTCACAGTAAGCTGTGGGTAAATCAGCTATGCTATAATTCTATTCTAAAAACTATTATAAAACTATAACAAGCAGACAAGAAAACACAGGGAACAAGTACCATGAGAAAAGGTCCAAGATTAGTATATCAGTCAAGGTAGGGTCTGAAGAGGTGTGTCTTCAGGCCACGATGGAACGCAGGCAGGGTTGGAGTAGAACGTAGGGGAATGGGGAGTTCGTTCCACCACTGAGGAGCTAGGGTGGAAAAGCACCGCAGTTGGGACGAGCGAGAGCCGTTGACACGGAGGGGGGGGGAGTGCAAGTCGCCCTGCTGTAGAGGAGCGAAGTGGTCGAGCAGGAACATAGTGCTGGATTAAGTCCTGCAGGTAGGCGGGGCCTGTCCTATTGGCTGCAGTGTAGGCCAGGGTCAGAACTTTGAACCTGATCCTGGCTGCAACTGGCAGCCAGTGGAGTGACCTCAGCAGGGGGGTGACGTGTGAAAATTTCAGGAGGTTGAATCTGCTAATGGAACTGCAGGTGGCTGTCAATGTTTTATTTCATGCATGTTTTACTGCCAGGAGGGTAATCACGAGACACTAGCTGTGAACTCTTGAATATCGCACACCAAATCTAAATGAAACCATTTGCTCTACTGCAGTTCCAGAAGGCTTCCGATTATTGGATAATTAAAAAAATATCCAACACGTTTACAACACATACCCATGATGGAGTTAATTGAAAACACACCAGTCTTAAAGTTCAGTTCATTTCACTATTGTTGAAAATAATTATTGATATTGAAATGTTTTGTAATTTTCATGAATTATTTTTGCGAAATCATAATAATGATTAATGTCTTTATGGTCTGTTCCTGTACACTGTACATGTACGACATACATTGAAAATCATTATTAGACAATATCTGCAGAGATGTGATGAGTTCACAAAGGAACATAGGCAATGCGGTTAAAAGAAGAAAGGGCACTAGAAATTTCAGGACACAGAACATTCAATCTCTAATGTACTGCTATTGTTTATCAGGTAAACCGCACTGACTTTGATTCATTGCCTTATGACGCCTTTACAGAAAAATTATAATGATCTGCTTGTCCTGATGTCTCTCTTGTGGCTTATCAGTGAAACAGCCTGGAGCACGTTTCTGCTGGCCGTTATGAAGAACCAGACATGGATTTAAAAACAATGAATAACAGGTAACACCTTACTTCAACTATACCCCATAAAGCCTGTGCATTACACAGTCATAGGCATGGCATAGCGTGTCATAATCAGTCATAGCAGTTGTATTACAGGTTTTGAAAGATGTCATAATGTCATGTCATAATGCAAGCGGCAATCATTTTATAATAGCCGTTTTCAAATTTGCCGCATGCATGCATTATTTTTTACAGTTCTATATTACGTTTATATAAATAAATATTTAAACTTTAATAAGCTTTGACGGCTGACTAATATTATTATTATTGCGTTATACAGGATTTATGTGCCTAGGTCAAGTACAGTATGACCCAATAACACATTGCAGTGAATACTATCACAGTGCATCATTCACCCCTACTGCTACGCTGATCCAATTATTGCAATCTAGAGTACATTAGTCCTTCTGACAAGATCATATCTTCGGCTTACCTTAGACTACATTGTTTGGAAGTAGCAATAAAAACAGAAACCCATTAATAAAACTTTCAGTTATGTATTGGACTGCGCGGTTTGACCTTGCTTTCTTTATATCTCTGCATGCACTATAACCTAGAAAACATGCAGCTAATTAACGATACATCGTTGCTAAGCAACCACGATCAGTTATTCATGCGACTGATCACATCTGTAATTAATTCTACTTTTGTTCTAGTATCATCGTAAGAGTAAAAGGCAGGTAGGAATCTATTCAAAGGACCGCCCTACCACAGAAAACCTAACTCTGATTACTCCCTGAATCCTAAAAGAGTCACAGGGCAGGGGTTGAAGATTTACACCTGGATTCATTCGACATTTGTCCTGATTTTAGCAATCAGATCAAACAATATTTGAGTTGCATTTAAGCATAAATTACATTACAGACACATCAGGCCTTAGTGTCTCAGAATGCAAGGGGAAAGCAATGATCTAGAAATTTCCAAACTAGACTTCTGAATCATTTCAGAGAGTCAGTAAATGATCCCTCGTGGGAAATCAAAGTGAACAGTAAACAGCTTTCATTTTTTTGGGAGGATGAATATTACTGGGCCAATAATTCCTCACAAGAGATCCCTGGAGGTCTGATCTGCCAAAAAAAAGACCTCGCAATCTAGACAGCATCCCTGAAAACTGCAGGGACTGCTAGTTTTTCTAACCCCTTGAGACTGACTCCTATAAAGGGCTCTCCCTCCGAGTGCTTAATTGTTCAGAGTAATCTGACAGGCATAGCTGCTGAATATATGTCTTGAGTTGACTTGTCGATGTTGTTAATGATTGTAAACTCCTGGTTTTTACTGTATTCTTTAAACCAGGATATTAGAAAACATCCTTAGTAGAACAGCATTCATAGTGTTGTATTCTATAGCATGAGTCGGGTGTCCTATTTTTACTAAATATCTATGATTGTATGTATTTGTTTTCTATAATTTAATATTATTACATTCCTGCAGTCCAATAGTTATGTTATCTCTTAGTGTTCCCATGTTAAGGGTAAAAAAGGGATAATTTAAATGTACTGTTACTTCTTGAAATTGTTTTTCTATCTTTGTTCAGTTTTGTTTGGACAAGATTAGTGTTTATAAGTGGCCAGAAATAGACTTTTTCTCCACACAGAAATAAAGTGCCTTTGTGCTCCTGACCTAACATGGTAATCACATTCCAGTTTCCAAGCAAAGAAAACGTTGGAGAGAGAGAGAGAGAGAGCGAGAGAGAGAGAGAGAGAGAGAGAGAGAGAGAGAGAGAGAGAGAGAGAGAAAGAGAGGGAGAGAGACATCTATCCTGCTTCTAAGACTGTAAAGATAAGACTAAGCACTAATGACCCTTAAAACAACCAGTTTTAAGCTATGTGAAATATCTTCTCTGGCAGATTCTTTGTTTGAAGAAGGGAGATACTTTATGATGCACTTTACAAGTCCCTGTTTGAGCACCACTTTAAATTAATTACTTTCATTGTCATAACTGCTACTGTCATGCTCCATTTCCCCCGTGTTGACTTTCAAAGGAATGACATTTTGGTTCTTATGCATATAGAGTGAAGAAGAAACCTGGCAGGTAATTTCATTTATTTTTTCCCAACATCACTCAGACAAGGGGGAAGCATGCGGAGAGAAAGCCGGGATCGTGGCGCAGAATACTGGCATGGCCTTTCTGCTGCCCTCTGTGAGATTGTGAACCAAGGTGAGGCGGGGGGGGGGGGGGGGGGGGGGGGGGGTCGAAATTGCAGACTGGGGTTGGGGTGGGTGGCCGCTTTCTATTATGAATGCGATTTTTTTTTTCCTTTTGACCCCAGCCCTCCAGATGGTTGGCAGCCTAGGCAACTGCCCTTGTTCACCTATGCCTAGAACGGGCCCTGCCAGAATATATCATGGCTGGGAATTGAACTCCACAGGCCACAACGGAGAATTTTTTCATGGCCGTCTGCCCATATACCGATCCTTTCCAAAAAATTAGAATATCATGGAAAAGTTTTTTTTTTTCCATAATTCCATTCAAGAAGTGAAACTTTCATAGATTATAGATTCATTACACACAAAGTGAAATATTTCTAGCCTTTATTTGTTTCATTTTTCATAATTTTGGCTTACAGCTCCAGAAAACCCCCAAAACAGTATTTCAAGAAATTAGAAAATCAGCATTTACTTCAGTTATTTCAGAGAATATAGTTTCAGTTTTAGACTGAGTGTCACACTCTAATCATCTAATTTACTCAAAACACCTACAAAGTTTTTCTACAGGTGTGTTGTTAAATTGGACAGGTATCTCAGTTTGGTTCAGTATGGGGAAGACTGCAGACTTGACAATTGGCCAGAAGACCATCATTGACACCCTCCAGAAGATGGGTAAGCCACAAAAGGTCATCACTAAGGAGGCTGGCTGTTCACAGAGTGCAGTGTCCAAGCATATCAATAGAAAGTTTAGTGGAAGGGAAAAATGTGGCAGGAGAAGGTGCACAAGCAAAAGAGATGACCGTAGGCTTCAGCGGATTGTCAAGCAAAGACGATTCCAAAATTTGGCGGAGATGCAGAGGGAGTGGACTGAGGCTGGAGTCAGTGCTTCAAAAACCACCACGTACAGACGTATCCGGGACATGGGCTACAACTGTCGGATTCCTCCAGTCAAGCCACTCCACTCATTCTCTGAAATAACTGAAGTAAATGCTGATTTTCGACACACTATTCTAATTTCTTGAAATACTGTTTTGGGGGTTTTCTGGAGCTGTAAGCCAAAATTATAAAAAATTAAACAAATAAAGGCTAGAAATATTTCACTTTGTGTGTAATGAATCTATAATCTATAAAAGTTTCACTTTTTGAATGGAATTATGGAAAAAAAAACAACTTTTCCATGATATTCAAATTTTTTGGAAAGGATCTGTATTAGTTGGCTGCCCTATGGACTGTGCCAGTCTTGCCCCTGGCGGGTCAAAGTTCATCAGGTGGCTTGCAGGTGCTTTAATCCTGCAATGGTGGAGTTGGGAAATTTATTTACCCCAATGTGTACTCATTTCTCAGCACAGGATCTCTTAAAAACACTTATCAATTGGAAGTGATAATTCAAATGTATTTATTCATATATTAAAATGTTCTGTTTACACAAAGGTCACATTAAATAAATAAATAAAATATTTATTTAGTTATTTGTTTGTGGGGGAGGGGGCTTTCAAACTTTGTTTATAGTATACTTTGGTTACACGGCAAAATGTTTAGCGTGAAATGAAATTTGATAGAGTACATTTGAAATCTGATAGAGTACATGTGATCCCTATTGGACTCATGTAAACTAAGGACATGATCCCATATGAATGGATGTGAGCCCGTGGCTTCGCTGCTGGTTGCCGGTGAAGTGCTGTGGAAGCGGGCATAGTTGAGATACCAGGCGCGAGGACAGAAACTCCAGTTTCATGTGCACAGGAGGGCATAATGAAACAGCCCTACCCTCTCAGCCTGGTTCGGCGAGATCAGCTGAAAGGCCACTGCTGCACTGACAGCTGGGTAATGAACACTTTAACTGAGCTATTTCCACAGGGAAAAGCAAAAGTGCCCAATTATCTAATTATAGCGTCTCATGTTTTACCTCGAAATGAGGGGAGTTTCAAGGTCATGCACAGGAACTCACAATCTATAGACTGGGGGGTCTGAAATAGGTGGATGAGATTCCATATGCGCAGGTTTAGAATATAAGCAACAGTTTTGATTTGAATGTAATGTACGTGCAATTAATAACACCCCTTATAGGAAAGGAAGCATAGGAAAACATTTAGAAGTCAAGAAATATTAGCAAACAGCTTTCGAAGTTACAGTATTGATAAGCCACAGTAGCCTGTCAATCAACAAGAAAACCACTATGCTGTAACGGCAATTCCAATGTTACGGTTCATGTGTTATGTGTGTAAAATACAAAGCACTATGGCTTTGTGTTTCTCGTTTTGTTGCTTTTATTAAAGGAATGTGGATCTGAGATGTGTCTGCATACAGCAGTGATGGGGGTTTCTACTTACTTACTAACGTTTTCTCCTACCACGGTAAGTGGTAATAAGAGTATGCGTGTAGCTGAGTATGCACTGAACACAACTGTGTGTGTGTGTGTGTGTGTGTGTGTGTGTGTGTGTGTGTGTGTGTGTGTGTGTGTGTGTGTGTGTGTGTGTGTGTGTGTGTGTGTGTGTGTGTGTGTGTGTGTCCTCAAGCGTGCCTCATTTTGAAGTTTATTTGAGCACTATTCACACTACTTGTTTGTATTTGAAATGATCACCATACTTGGGCCTGCGGAGGCATTAATATCATACAATTAGACAGTGAATGGGTGATTTTTGTGATAATATGTAGAGGAGAGCCTCCGTGTCGACAATCGTGCAGCTGTGATAATCGTTGTGACCCCAAATCTCTCCTCCTCCGTGTTTCATCCAGCCTCCAACATCGCTTCAGGTTTAAACTCAAGTTAAGGTTGCACAGCCACCATTCCAACATATAGAATCAAAGACAGAATCAAGCTCTTCTACCGAAGGCTCCAGGATGTATGTTATAATGGTTGAATTGAAGAAGATATTTTATGCTTCAATGCAGGACTGGGTACCGAGTTTGTATCATTTCCCCCTCTAATGTATACGGTTTTATAATGGATTACAGGTAAAATATTGGCTATATCAGACAGAAAGTAGTTGCCTCTTAAATAATCAAATTAATAATCAGGAAACAGCAGCTGCAAACATGGATTAAATGCACAGAAATGGTAAAACCCATTCTGAAAACTGCTGGTTCATTTGTTTTGTATGTGTTTGCATTGTATGAGTTTACAGATAGTCATCATGCTCACCCAACTCAAGGCAGGTTAAAGGTCATGACTTGAAATGTCTAGGTTATGGTTCTGGCACCTCCCACCTAACCAGCATCAGCCAATCAGTGTGCTGGGAGACAGCTATTCAGCTGGTGCAGAACTTTCACCTTGGTTTTTGTTTCTTTGTGGGTTACTCAATTTAAAGGGATAGTTTGGAATTTTGGACATAATGTCTCAATTACGACTTACCCATGATGTAGTTGATTGGTGGAAACCATTTTCAGCTAATTCCATGCTGTCCCTTCTTTTGGACATACACACGTTGCTAATGCTAGCGCAACTCTATGGCAACCGGTAAGCATCCACTACCAAACGCACTTAAACACTCCACAGTGCACCCAAAGCAAATAAAATACGACGACAGACTATCAGGATTATTTTGAGTGTTTATACCATCATTTTTGAAGTCAAACTATCGTTGAATCCTTTACTTTGTGCTGACCTAATATTCTCTGTGGAAGTACGGCGGCGGAGCGAACGTGGCCATTGCAACTTGTTACTCTTCTTTGTTGTTGTAGTCGACCAGTGCCGGCACTACATTCGTAGGTAACGTAAAGTATCGCTATCAATAGACTGTCGTCATATTTTATTTGCTTTGGGTGCACTGTGGAGTGTTTAAGTGCGTTTGGTAGTGGATGCTACTGGTTGCCATAGAGTTGCGCTAGCATTAGCAACGTGTGTATGTCCAAAAGAAGGGACAGCATGGAATTAGCTGAAAATGGTTTCCATCAATCAACTACATTATGGGGAAGTCGTAATTGAGACATTATGTCCAAAATTCCGAACTATCCCTTTTATTTTCCCCTTACCTGGTTAGCAATGAGTGGACATGACAATTGTTACCTCATTTTTGATTGAAAATGTATTGTTGCAGTATAGTACAAACCCCAATTCCAAAAATGTTGGGACAGTATGTAAAATGCAAATAAAAGCAGAAAGCAGTGATTTGTAAATTCTCTTTTACATTAAAGGCATTTAGCAGACGCTCTTATCCAGAGCAACTTACACAACTTTTTAGCATTTCTTTTACATACAGTCAAGCCGGAAGGTCTGCACACCCCTTTCACCTTCTCCACGTTTTATTACGTTACAGACTTATACTACAATAGATTGAGTTCATTTTTTGCCTCAAACATCTACACACAATAGCCAATAATGACGAAGTGAAAACATGTTTTTAGAAAATATGCAGTTTTATTTTACTGACAAAAATAGGTTATTTAGGGGTTACATATCTGTACACACCCTTAGCCTAATACTTGGTTGCTGCACCTTTGGCAGCGATTACAGCTTCAAGGCGTCTTGGGAAAGAAGCTACGAGCTTGGCACACTTGTTTCTGGACATTTTTGCCCATTCCTCTTGGCATATCCTTGCAAGCTCCGTCAGGTTGGATGGGGAGCGTCGGTACACAGCCATTTTCAGCTCTTTCCACAGATGTTCAATTGGATTCAGGTCTGGGCTCTGGCTGGGCCACTCAAGGACATGCACAGACTTTCTCCGAAGCCACTCCTTTGTTCTCTTGGCTGTGTGCTTCGGGTCGTTGTCATGTTGGAAGGTAAACCTTCGCCCCAGTCTGAGGTCCAGAGCGCTCTGGAGCAGGTTTTCTTCAAGGATCTCGGTGTACTTAGCTGCATTCATCTTTCCCTCTATCAGGACTAGTCGCCCCGTTCCTGCTGCTGAAAAACATCCCCCACATCATGATGTTGCCACCGCCATGCTTCACTGTAGGGATGGTATTAGCCAGGTGATGAGCGGTGCTTGGTTTCCTCCAGACGTGATGCTTGGTATTCAGGCCAAAAAGTTCCATTTTGGTTTCATCAGACCAGAGAATCTTGATTCTCATGGTTTGAGAGTCCTCTAGGTGCCTTTTGGCAAACTCCAAGCGGGCTGTGATGTGCCTTTTACTAAGGAGGGGCTTCCGTCTGGCCACTCTACCATAAAGGCCTGATTGGTGGAGTGCTGCCTGGATGGTTGATCTTCTGAAAGGTTCTCCCATCTCCACAAGGATACGCTGGAGCTCTGTCAGAGTGACCCTCGGGTTCCTGCTCACCTCCCTGGCCAAGGCCCGTCTTCCCCGATTGCTCAGTTTGGCCGGGCGGCCAGGTCTAGGAAGATTCTTGGTGGTTCCAAACTTCTTCCATTTACGAATGATGGTGGCCACTGTGCTCTTTGGGACCTGTAAAGCTGCAGAGATTTTTCCGTACCCTTCTCCAGATCTATGCCTTGACACAATCCTGTTTCTGAGGTCTGCAGATAATTCCTTTGACCCCATGGCTTGGAGTTTGCTCTGACATGCACTGTCAACTGTGGGACCTTATATAGGCAGGTGTTGGTAATCCCCAATCATGTCCAATCAATTAAATTTATCACAGGTGGACTCCAATTAAGTTGTAGAAACATCTCAAGCAGTATCAGTGGAAACAAAATTCACCTCAGCTCACTTTTGGGTGTCATATCAAAGGGTGTGCACACTTGTGTACATATGATATTTTACATTTTGATTTTTAATAAATTAGCACAAATGTCTAAAAACCTGTTTTCACTTTGTCATTATGGGCTATTTTGTGTAGAATTTTGAGACAAAAATGAACTCAATCTATTGTAGAATATGTCTGTAACGTAATAAAACATGGAGAAGGTGAAAGGGGTGTGCAGAATTTCCGGCTTGACTGTATATTATCCAATTATACAGCTGGATATATACTGAAGCGATTCAGGTTAAGTACCTTGCTCAAGGGTACAACGGCAGTGTCCTACCTGGGAATCTAACCTGCAACCTTTCGGTTACAAGGCCAGTTCCTTAAACATTATACTACACTGCCGCCCCTTTTACATACGTGTATATTTAATTGAAAACAGTGCAAAGAAAATATATTTAATGTTTTACCTGATCAGCTTTATTTATTTTTGCAAATATACACTAATTCCGAATTTGATGCCTGCAGCACATTCCAAAAAAGTTGGGACAGGGGCAACATAAGACTGGGAAGGTTGTGGAAACACCTTCCACAGGTAAACAGGTGAATAGGTAACAGGCGATGCTATCATGACTGGGTAGAATAGGAGCATCCAGGAAGGCTATCATCGTATGGGGGTGTTTTAGTGCCCATGCCATGGGTAACTTGCACATCTGTGTAGGCACCATTAACGCTGAAGGGTACATATGCATTTTGGAGCAACATATGCTGCCATCTAGACAATGTCTTTTTCAGCCAGACAATGCCAAGCCACATTCTACACGTGTTACAACAGTGTGGCTTCGTAGTCAGAGAGTGCGGGTGCTAGACTGGCCTGCCTGCAGTCCAGACCTTTCTCCCATTGAAAACTGTGTGGCGCATTATGAAGCGCAAAATACGACGGAGACCCCGGACTGCTGAGCAGCTGAAGTCTTATATCAAGCAAGAATGGGAAACAAATTCCGTTTTCCAAACTAGAACAATTCGTTTCCTCAGTTCCCAAAAGATTACTGAGTGTTGTTAATAGGAAAGGTGCCATTATTCATGCCATTATTCATACCAAAAAAGGAAAAAAGAAGTCAAACCAGAATTCCACAAAAAAAGGTTTCTCTGTGTGAGACATACAGGAGGCAGCACCCCCGATTGTGCTTGTACTGTGGTTGTGCGACCATCCTCGACCTTCGACCCCGGCTGATGATAAACGCACACGTGCGCAGCCAGCATCAAAGACGGCGTGGAAAGACAGAAAGGCAGTGGCCTAATTGGCGATGGATATAGTCGATTTTTTTCAAAGGGATAATTACTGTTTGATGTTTGACAGGTTCTGCTCTATGCTGTTTTATACAAAGCCTACATGTTTTGTTTACGCTCCTGGAAAACTCGGAACAGGGGGTTAAAATTCCATATCCTCTGTCGTCTCTGGCGCGCTAACGAGCCAATGGCCTTTATATCGTTATCCATTATATTTCCAGCAACAGTCCTCTATACTTATTAACAGTAAGTAAGTAAGTAAGGAAGTAAGTAAGTAAATTATTAGTATTATTGTTATTGTTTTTGTTGTTGATGATGATAATAATAATAATAATAATAATAATAATAAACTACGTAAAGTATTTCTTCTAATGCTAATCAGAAAGAATTTTGTGTCAATAACAATTAGCTCCATTATTGCTAATCAGGCAGAATGAGCTATTTCTTTCACTTATTCCCATTGCAATTTTGCCTACATGAGATGAATGTCTTAAATGAATTGGCTATCCCTAGGTGCCGCTGTTTAATTAATTAAATGTAGTTGAACTCTAGGAATTTAATGATAACGTATTGCAGCAGGTTAACCATAGGGAGCCATGCCTGTTTATAGCTGTGGATATTCTCACCTATACTATGCTATTAAAACCAGTCCACGTAAGGGCTGAGGATTCAGCTCAGACGTTATACACTTAACATATATCCTTGGTTTGTTCAGCCTGTGCTTCTGATTTGCATTTAGAAAAGCATTTGTCGTCCCATCAACAAGCCACAACCTCCGGGACTATGACCCTTCAGCGTCACTTGCAGGAAGTATGTTCTGTATGGAGAGGTGCCCTGTCCTCCAGTACATTAGCTTGGCGTGCAGACATAGGAGCCGGCCAAACTGCACGGCTCAGTTTTGAATGTTAATTGTTGCGCTGACATCCACACTGGGACAAAGTCAGCACGTGTGCATCATCCAAAAGTGAAAGTATTCTTTTTAACATGCTTATAGTTATAAAATTCTCCACTGGCTTCCAGTAACTGCCTGTATTCAATTCAAATCTCTCAAATATCAAATAAGTTGTACTTGTCATATCAAGTTATTGGTACGGCCCCTCCTGTCTTCAGATAATAATTGCACCATTCATTCACTCCAACCAGACCTCTCAGGATCCTGTGGCCAGCTGGCTGTCCTGGCTCTTGGAGTACCTGGCAGCCATTTTCTGCCCTCATACCATAATGGTGGATTGACCTTCCCAAAAGCAGCTGCACTTCCACAAATATCTAAAAATGCACCTTTTGAGAATACACCTCAATGTTCCTTATGATAAAAAAACAAAAAAAAACTAAGCCTTCTCTATATTTCTTGTAGGTCTTAAGGCAGGAAACTTGTTGGCACTTACATGGCTGTAGTCTTGCATATCTCCATCTCTTGTGGTCTTTGCTTACCGTGTGAAATGCATTTTTGTGAGTCACTTTAAAGCATCTGCTAAATGATTAGTGGAATTGTAAATAGTAATGCATTCCATCCATACCCATACAATATTTTAAATTAAATTGAATGTATATTTGAATACACAGTCCAATTCCACCGCATGCTTGCTATGTCCCTCATTCTCGTCCTCACAACAAGGCTGTGTTTGTCTGAATCTGAGGGGACTGTGTCTCTATGAGAAACTGTGTCTCTATGAGGGACTGTGTTTCTATGAGGGACTGTGTCTCTACGAGTCACTGTGTCTCTATGAGGGACTATGTCTCTACGAGTGACTGTGTCTCTATGAGAAACTGTGTCTCTATGTGTCTCTATGAGGGACTATGTCTCTATGAGTGACTGTGTCTCTATGAGAAACTGTGTCTCTATGTGTCTCTATGATGGGCTGTGTCTCTATGAGGGGCTGTGTCTCTATGAGAAACTGTGTCTCTATGTGTCTCTATGATGGGCTGTGTCTCTATGAGGGGCTGTGTCTCTATGAGAAACTGTGTCTCTATGTGTCTCTATGAGGGGCTGTGTCTCTATGAGGGGCTGTGTCTCTATGTGTCTCTATGAGGGGCTGTGTCTCTATGAGTGACTGTGTCTCTATGAGAAACTGTGTCTCTATGTGTCTCTATGATGGGCTGTGTCTCTATGAGGGATTGTGTCTCTATGTGTCTCTATGAGGGGCTGTGTCTCTATGAGTGACTGTGTCTCTATGAGGGGCTGTGTCTCTATGAGGGATTGTGTCTCTATGTGTCTCTATGAGGGGCTGTGTCTCTATGAGGGGCTGTGTCTCTATGAGGGACTGTGTCTCTATGAGGGGCTGTGTCTCTATGAGGGGCTGTGTCTCTATGAGGGGCTGTGTCTCTATGAGAAACTGTGTCTCTATGTGTCTCTATGATGGGCTGTGTCTCTATGAGGGATTGTGTCTCTATGAGGGGCTGTGTCTCTATGAGGGGCTGTGTCTCTATGTGTCTCTATGAGGGGCTGTGTCTCTATGAGAAACTGTGTCTTTATGTGTCTCTATGAGGGGCTGTGTCTCTATGAGAAACTGTGTCTCTATGTGTCTCTATGAGGGGCTGTGTCTCTATGTGTCTCTATGAGAGGCTGTGTCTCTATGAGTGACTGTGTCTCTATGAGAAACTGTGTCTCTATGAGGGGCTGTGTCTCTATGAGGGGCTGTGTCTCTATGAGAAACTGTGTCTCTATGTGTCTCTATGATGGGCTGTGTCTCTATGAGGGATTGTGTCTCTATGTGTCTCTATGAGGGGCTGTGTCTCTATGAGTGACTGTGTCTCTATGAGAAACTGTGTCTCTATGTGTCTCTATGATGGGCTGTGTCTCTATGAGGGATTGTGTCTCTATGTGTCTCTATGAGGGGCTGTGTCTCTATGAGGGGCTGTGTCTCTATGAGGGATTGTGTCTCTATGTGTCTCTATGAGGGGCTGTGTCTCTATGAGAAACTGTGTCTTTATGTGTCTCTATGAGGGGCTGTGTCTCTATGAGAAACTATGTCTCTATGTGTCTCTATGAGGGGCTGTGTCTCTATGAGTCTCTATGAGCAGCCTGGTCTCATCCCAAGGCGTCATCAAGTGACGCTTTGGCAGCAGCATACGGCGTCATCCTTTGGACACAGAAGGAGGCCTTTTGCATCAGCATTTGACGCACTTGGTCGCAAATTCACAAATCCTACTATGGTGAAGGCTTTGCTCATGAATATGTTTGGTAACCGACCGCGAGCATGCCCGCTCAGTCTTCACCGATTTCTGTGAGTTTGTGATTCCCGTCCCCCACCCCAACCACTAAACATAACCTCACAGGACTTCACGTAACTCAGGCTCATGCCCGAACTGTTAAGATAGTGGGTGAGCCCGACCACAGGAGTTCACGTAACTCTCTACCGGATGAAGAAAAAAAAAAGCATAAAAAGCTTAATATTGAAGTGCCACAACCAAAGAAAAGTTATGTGGCCACAACCACTATGAGGGGCTGTGTCTCTATGAGGGATTGTGTCTCTATGAGGGATTGTGTCTCTATGAGGGATTGTGTCTCTATGAGGGATTGTGTCTCTATGAGGGGCTGTGTCTCTATGAGGGATTGTGTCTCTATGAGGGATTGTGTCTCTATGAGGGGCTGTGTCTCTATGAGGGGCTGTGTCTCTATGAGGGATTGTGTCTCTATGAGGGATTGTGTCTCTATGAGGGTCTGTGTCTCTATGAGGGGCTGTGTCTCTATGAGGGATTGTGTCTCTATGAGGGATTGTGTCTCTATGAGGGATTGTGTCTCTATGAGGGGCTGTGTCTCTATGAGGGGCTGTGTCTCTATGAGGGATTGTGTCTCTATGAGGGGCTGTGTCTCTATGAGGGGTTGTGTCTCTATGAGGGGTTGTATCTCTATGAGGGGTTGTATCTCTATGAGGGGCTGTGTCTCTATGAGGGGCTGTGTCTCTATGAGGGGCTGTGTCTCTATGAGGGGCTGTGTCGCTATGAGGGGCTGTGTCTCTATGAGGGGCTGTGTCTCTATGAGGGGGCTGTGTCTCTATGAGGGGCTGTGTCTCTATCAGTGACTGTGTCTCTATGAGGATAGTGTGTTTTTTTGAGAGACTGTGTCTGTTCAAGGCGACTTTATCTGAGCGAGCTGTGCTTGTCTAAGGGAACCGTGTCTCCATCATGAGTGACCTGTGTCTCCCTGAGGAGATTGTGTCTGTTTCTCTGATGAGGGCTGTGTCTGTTGAACTCTATCTCCTTAATGGGCCGTGTCTGTCCGAGTGAACCGTGTCTGTCTCTCAGAAGGGACTGCGTGGTAGAAGGCCGGAGGTCACTGCTGTCCTCAGATCACTTATCACTGAAAAGCCTCTAACACCTCCTTGAGGGTTCCCATGCATACATAATAGAGGATCGCTTTGTCCCAGCGTGGCTCTGAGATGACACACATTCAGAAGAAGTTTGCCTCTAACAGAACCGACTTCAGAACATTCCTTGCATAATTCTCACTAGACACAATCAGTGAAGAAGTGCGTTGCCATCTAGAAACTCTAAACTAAGAAGCACATTCCCACTAGATCTAAAACTGCAAATGCAATAAAATATTAATACCGTGTGATTTCCATTCTGTTCATTCATAACTTGCCTCATTAATAAAGGAGAAAAATATATTCATAGTATAACATCTGCATATTTTGTCTTAGGAGAGGACAGCACATTATGCACAATATATTTTCATGTGCAAAGAAATTCTGTAGTTTCTGTGCAGGAATGAGACTGAGAATATCTTTATTTGGCCCTGTCACATAATAGCAGTTTAAGGCTCACTCAAGGACACTTCCTGTAGAAAATGCACGCCTACTCTACCACGCCTCCGCGCAGTCCTACTGTGGGTCTTCACGGACACTGAACAGACAATGACAATACTGAGATCTCTTCTAAGCTTACTCCGACTCAATCATTGGCACTGCAAAAGCTTTGATATTTCTCTTACTTGATAAGGCTTCATTCCTTTAATAATCTCTAATAATACCAAACCGTGGAGCGGAGGGGATCAGGTGTCAACAGCATGCAGGATTGATCTCTGAAACTGTCAAACGCCGGAGATTAGCTGTGTTCATGCTGGGTTCAGTTCCCTGGGTTAGGCACGTAACAGAGAAAGGAAAATATACCCTGCGGAACAACAGGGTCAACATGCAGCAGAGCCTGTGCAATGAGTGGACAACACCGCCACCCAGAGGACACAAGTAGGACCTGCACCCTTTAGTTGTTTATTTAATTGTTTATTTAGTTCCTCTGCAGCCATTTTGTAATGCATTGTTTCTTTTACACTAGCCAGATCCACCTGAAACATTTATCTCAGCCTTGAGGAAAATAGAGTTCAAGGATGAGCCCTACCATTGCCCACATGAGCTCGTCCTCGGGCATACTGTACGACTGTACATGTTTACCAGGAAAGCAAATTAATGATTGAATGAACTGCTGGAACAGAGCAATACATGAACTGTAACATACCAACTAGTAGGCTATAGCCTAGCCTACTTCTAAAAATATGGCCAAAACCCCTACAGTGCCTTAATTAATAACTAGACCTTAAATGTAAGCATAAAGGCTAGGATTAAATCAATATTTTTACTTAACATTTATGTACAAATAGATTAGGTTTTCCTTCTTCACAAACATAGTAGTGCAAGTACATGTTGAACCAGTATAGCCTAGCCGACTTCTAAAAATATGGCCAAAACCCCGACAGTGCCTGAATTAATAATTAGACCTAAAATGTAAGCATAAAGGCTTGGATTAAATCAATATTTTTACTTAACATTTATGTACAGCTATATTAGGTTTTTCTTCTTTACAAACACAGTAGTGCAAGTATGTTGATGACTGCTGAACACTGCACTGGCTATGATAAGAACTGATGTGCATTTACCTTAGGTCACAGACTAAATGCATCAATGAGAGACCTGATAGAAACAAACTTTGCTATATTAGTGGCACCACGTTCATACATACCTACATAGCAATGCAATCATTTTCAGGATTCAACCAAAAAAAAACAGAGATCCAATGATCTTTCGTTTATATTTTTATACGTGTTTCATACCTAAAACATAATTCAATCTTGTGGGATGAGCTTAATTCAAACCAAATGCGAGATACATTCTCAATCTGCTGAATGTATATTCAAACTAGTTTTTCACTCATGAAATTGAAACACGCCTGCGTCACCCTCTCTACAGTGAGCGAAAGGGAGGCGTTACCTGGCAAGGCACCAGAGAACATCTCCGGTGATTAACAACAAGGTGCTAATGGCTCCTCAATGCCGTGCAGCGAGGTCACTGGCCCAAGAAAGACAGGAGTCTGCTGAGGCCACCGGACAACAACTGAGGATTGTCCTGTCATGATCACGTGCTATTTAAGATTGTAATATTTCCACAACACTGTTTTATTGAGATCATGACATACTGTACATGAAATTCAGTTAAATATCATGATCATGATGAGTCATAAAGAGTGTATAATATCAAAATTCTGAGATAAAATGGATGTTTTCCAATGACAACAGATTTCCATAATGATATACAATAATATTTATGTTAGCTTCATATTTAATATAATGGTATATTTCATAAATCTTTTCTATATGAGTTCAGGTTTGAGTTGTGGTTTGTCTGGAAAACAGGGTTATAGCTCCCTCTACATGTGATGGCATAGTGCTTTTTTTTAAACTTAGGCTACTCATGTAGGCCACCTGTCCGGCACACCTTTAAGCACCTGAGCTGATTACATAACCCAGGCGTGTGTGCTCTCCCCGCCAGTAGGCGTGGCAGGGAGAAATCAGATTCTTTATCGGATCGAATGCCAAGTGGTTCTTTTGTATGGGTGTTTGTAACAAACATATAGCATCTGGGCTGGGGATCCCAAAATGCATTGGTTGCCCAAGGTGGGGGCTGTACATGAAATGACAGTTAAGCTGCGTTGTGACATTTAGTGTTCTATAAGCATGCATACACAGTATGTGTACACGTGTGCTAATCCCTTTAACATTTAGGGAAATATTATTTTAATTGTCTATGGAAAGGCTTAGAAAAAATGAAGAAAAAAAATCAATTTTTCAGCAAACTTAACAGAAATTCAGTCAAAATACAATTTGTTTTACTGCTGAGCCAGGGCTTCAGGCGCAAGGACACAAATGTTCGCTCGGCTATAAGAGAAGTTATCGGCGGATACAGGCTCTTTCGGATGGCAAAACTGCAGAGCAAACTGTTTTGTGGCAATTAGGGCCAGCCATGCAGAAAATCTGGAATCTTTCAGTCCATTCTTTACAATTCAGGATGGCTCTAAATTAGCAACATGACAGTGGAGCATGCTATGGGAAGAACCTCCGCTATTCATGAGGGGTCTGTACTGGTATGTAGAACCTGAAGAAAAATGAACGAGGCTCCATACATTATCTTGCATCTGTAGCTCACACGCACACACACACACACACACACACACACACACACACACACACACACACACACACACACACACACACACACACACACACTATTAGAGGGGGGAGAAGAGAGGAGATGCTGTGTTGAACTTTACACTGTGTGCTGGTTTCCCAGCTAACACAAATTTGTAGTTGTATTTACATAAGAAAAGAAGTCTCCTGAATTATACAGCATCACTTCTCCCTGTATAAAAAGTTAATACTACTATTACTACTACTACTACTAATAATAATAATAATAATAATTTAATCTGAAGAATATGGATGAACAGGTGCCACACATGCAGAAATTAATCAAGGTGGTTAAGACCTGTCAGAATTCAGTTTTTTTTAAAGTAGGTAGAATTTGATATTTTTTTATAAGCAACTTGTGAATTAGTGCACTTATCTGCACACACTCTGAAAATAGCTAGCTAAAAGCCATCTTGGCATACACTCTGTCTGGAGTCAGTAGGGGTACATTGTGGGTTTGTCATCAATTCCAACGGTAAGTTTGTGGTGGTTATAATGTTGCACATCCTTATGTTTCAAAATGTTATTCAAAGAGTTCAAAATCTCAACCTGAATGATTCTGGGGGACCCCTAAAGTCGAATTCTCAGCACAAACAATCACATGTCACAGTTGGCTCTTTTACAGGAAACGTGGTTTGTTTGTGTGTTTATGAGGATTGTGTCCCTATATTCTTCACTCCTCTCCTCCTTTCCTCCACTCCCCCAATACCACTCCTCTCCTACCCAGAAGTATGCAAAACTGCCTGAACGTTTTGAGTATAGGTAGTTGCATGTACAGTATACAATGTACCTGACATTGTGGTTTGCGTCCCAGACATTAATCAATTTGTAACCATTTGTAATTAATATGTAGCCTAATCAGCAACATTAGATTAAAACACAAAGATCTGTTTCCAGGGCACGGAGGAGAGGAGGTGGTACTGGAGGAAAGGAGGATGCATTTTTCGAGCATTGGGACACGCCCCAGCATTCACCTGAAGCTGCTTCTGAGAACAATTAATGGCAGTTTCCTGTGGTAGATGTGGTAGATTTCTCATCTGTTAATTTCTAATTGATTACCCGAACTAACACTCAGCACCAACTCTCCATAGATGTGTAGTTGTCATTGTTTAATTTAATTCCGTATTATCTGTTCCTGCCAGAATAACAGCTGTTTCTGGTTAGCCCAAATTTGAACAGCTGAAAACTCTCTATGTTCAGCGGTGGTTCTAACATTTCTACGTTAACAAAGGCTTTTAGTAGGTTACCATGAATTAAAACACTGCATCTTTGACAGGTGTGTTGTTTTGGATCAAATATCAAATTTATAGAGGGTGCATTCCATTTCTAGCACATTACTCTGATTTGTTTATTATGAATTAATTGGAATCTGAGATTGTAGTATCCTGTACTGTTCTGGGTTTTTTTCCCTGCACAATGACTGCTGACTCATTGGAGTCAGCAGATGGCAGTATTGCACCAACAGCAAAAATAATTTGAGTAATAAATAAATAACGAGATTAAAAGCACCTTGTAGGCTACAGTACATGTTTTCTTGTGCTTTGTTCAACAGTTTATAGAACAACAAAATCTCACATTGTGCATATAATGAATGTCTTTGCTGGTAATATATGAACATAATAATAATTATAATTATAACTATTATTATATACCATATTTCAAGTAATGCAGCTCAAAATGTTTTACAGTGTTAAAAAACAGATAAAAATAAGATAAGTTCAAAAGCATAAACTACCACAAAAATAGCAATTTAAGAAATGTAGGTAAAAAGCAAAAAATGAGGCATTAGAAGGAACAGGCATACGTAACACAGAGAATTAGAAGAAAAACAAGAATAGAAAATAGAGAATATAAAAAAACAAACCCAGTAAAGCTAAAAATTTAATCCAAAAAAGCATGAGATATCAAATAAGATTTAATTGATAACACTGACCCAGCAGTTGTAATATTTAAAGAAAGACAGTCACAGGCGTCTAGGAGCCTTACACGAGAAAGCTGGAGCCTTACCCGAGAAGGCTAAGTCCCCTTTGTTTTCAACTTAGATCTGAGCAATCTTTGAGAGCCGACAAACTCGTATGCCAGACCATGTAATGCCGTGTAGATGAACAATAAAATTTATTTTAGGCTTAAAAACTCAAGACAAAAACATTTGAGGAAATGTCAATATGGAAAAGAAAATCCCGAACAATGGTTTTATTATATTTCAGCACAATCAGGAAAAACAGTTCAGTTCTGAGATGCCAATAATTGATTTGGGAGGAGGTTAAATCACCACACAAATATATGATTCATTGACTTTAAGCTCATTAATTCCAAACTCAGATTTATCATGAACCCCACTCTCTGAGACCACTCTGGATGCACATGGTCCTCACCATAGTTATAGAAACATAGATGTGACATGTCATGTAATGTAATAGTAATTTGGAATTCTGAAATGGAACAATTTGGCAGCCATCTTATCTGGGTACAGTTCATAGCCAGCTATAATAGAGTACTCAAGTGGGCGGAGTCTGGTTTCGGAAGTAAATTCCCTATGACAGATAGAACGGGCTTCGGAGACTATCGACTATTTCTTGAAATCTGATTTATAGAATGAGCCAAAACGTTCCTGGATTAGCCTGTGTGGTATAAGGATATAGACCATATGTCGCATGTTCCAATTAAAATTTTTTAATGGATTAATGATTGTAGTTCGACTTGTAGTCCACTTTACCAGTACTGCAACGCACGGGTGGTTTTCAACCAATAAGATACCATCATCTCGTCTGTCTGGATATTTTTGGCAGATGGGAGTACTGCCACTGAAGACGAGTTTATGTTAGCTTGCTAAGTTGAGAAGCCTGCCTGACAAGGTCAGAAACTACGCTACGGTCAACCACATAAAGCAATTCTAGCTTTTAGTCCTTCAAGCTAGCTAGCTAATATTAGAAAAAAGGGTAACACTTCCTTTGAAGGGTCCTTCATAAGAGCTATATAACGTCTTCATAAGGACTACATAATGCATTCATAAGCACTACATAAACATTCATAAGTGTTTATGTCAATGACCGCAAATAGGCATATGGTATGTTATGTCAACATTGATGCAGGAAGTGACATTACCATGACATACGAAGTGAAACGACATGAGATCCTTATGTCAAGTACCGTAAGTAGGCATAGTCCCTTTTATGCCACTACAGATTCATTCTCTTTTATTCCACTTTTTTGTATATTATCTGTAGATCACAGGACCTTTCAGAACCCAGACAGTAGGGTGAGACTCTCTCACTTTACCATCTGGGAACAGCACTGCAATACTCCGGGGACGTGGTGGTTTAGACATTGGTCATTCTCAGAGGGTGGTTCATGGAAGTGTTTTCCTGTTTTAAGCTCCGTTTTCACCTTTTACATACAAAAAGTGGGCAGGTTTATCATTCTGAACTGCACTGCTTTCACCAGGCTTATAGCAGAGAGGCATGAGCCTGGCACATGAGGCTACATCACAGGTGACAGCTGTTATCTAATAGGATATGGTATGTCCTGCTAATGTGACTTGTTGCATCTGTATTGGCATGAAAGGGACTATGCCTATTTACAGTACTTGACATAAGGATCTCATGTAATTTCACTTCATATGTCATGATAATGTCACTTGCTGCATCAATGTTGACATAACATACCATATGCCTATTTGTGGTCAGTGACATAAACACTTATGAATGTTTATGTAGTGCTTATGAATGCGTTATGTAGTACTTATGAAGACATTATATAGCTCTTCAAAGGAAGTGTTACCGAAAAAAGTGTTTAAAAATGGAGCTGTGTGCTACTGCTGGCTAACGTTATATGTCAACGTTTGGAGACAATGCTACTCGTCCGGTGGGAATTATGGGACATAGAGTTTTTAAACAGTGCCAGCACTGGTATATACACAAAAAAATACTAAAACGTAAAATATACTCGAAGCTGGTCCAGAAAAACGACATAGTTTGCGAACGGGCGTTATATTGAACAATCCTGGAAATTGATGGTAAGATATAATCACTAGAAATGGTTTAAAAGTAAGTTTTAGTTAATGTCTACGCTCTAAATGAATGGGGAATTTACTTCCGAAAGTTACTTGAGTACTCTATACTATAGAGTCTATAGGAACCTATGGTAAAAGTGTCATGTACTTTCTAACCCACTGTGATGTCATAATCGGGTCTTAGAAGTCAGATAGCTGATGATTGGCTCATAGATATAAAACCATGGTTACTGGCCACCATCTTATCTGGGTATGGTCTCAAAAAATTGTGCCACTAATTATGACATATGTCACATCTATGGTTCTATATCTATGGTCCTCACACTACCATTTAACCAACCTTGCATGTTTACAGTCAAGGAAATCTCACCCGTTCTACTGTGAGTGTTGGCAGTATGATTAGAGGAAATATACAAGGGAGGAACAGAGGTAGAGCTATTGGGTTTAGTAGCAGTTGGGTAGGCTCAGATGAGCAGGTGCAGAAGGGTGAAGTTAATAGTGACAGAAATTTAAGAGCACAAAAACGCATATTAGTTGTTAGAAAATGGCTTTCTGATGGAGACAATCGGATATGAATGGGTCTTTGATGACTACTAAGTCAGACAGGTCAGTGTATGAAAGGTCACAGACAGAGAAACAAGGTCTAAAAGTTAATATTCAGTCAACAAAATTAATCATTAATCTCTAATGTGCTTTTGCGCATGAGACACCACCCATCCCATACAAATGACTTTAGCACAGGAACTGAATGCCAAGCCAACTAATGCTTTATAGCAGGGATACACAAATCCGGCCCTTGAGGCCAGTAGTACTACTGGTATTCTTTTATGCCCGATGATTGATTATGATTGGTTACTTGAAGGATTAATGGCACTGATTGGCCAGAGATTTAACACACCTGGGGCCACATGTATAAACAGTGCTCAGCAGAAAAATTCCCTCAGAAAGCCGCGTAAGCGAGTTTCCATGCAGAAATTCAGATGTATAATATAACACGTGCTGTGAGAATTTGCGTACGCAGATTTCCGACTTTCACCCTGAGCTTTCTTTTACGCATTCTTTTACTCAGTTTTATACATGTGGCCCCTGGTGTCCCAGGTCTAAATCATTACTGATTAGAGGGGAAGAATGAAAACCAGTACTGGCCTGGAGAGCCAGATTTGAGTATCCCTGATAAATAAGAGTTTGATGAGCATTTTTTGTAATTTATAGTAGGCCTATACTGTATAAAGTATAGTATACTGAATTAGGAGTCATCTTATTCTGGACAATAAAGCATAAATTAAAATAGTTATTATATATAATATGTATGAATAATTTCATGAATCAACAATTGTTGCAGTAGTATTTTTGCATCACTGTTATAACATAACTTTAGCATAAGCACTTGCAAGACTTTGTGAGAAGTTACTGTTTTTAGAGTCCGCAATCGAGTGTGATTTATTAAAGAACATATATGATAATCGCACACAAGTTAACTGGAAAAAGCTAGTCAGAGAAAACACAGAGAAATCTTGAGAAATCAGAGATCACATTAATGCACAGATGAAAATGGCTGCCTGCTTTTGGACATTTGGATTTTGGACTGCAGAAACAACAGTTCACTTCCATTTTCTGCGAATTTGCTTAGCACGTGTCCTTTACCCAGCATGCTTGCAGTTTCATATAGATACTGACTGCAAACAGCTCCTGCTACTGGATTTTGCCTTGAGCAATAGCATGTTGATCAACGATACCGCAGCAGAGTTGAGTTCCACTTGCCATTTGAAACCGTGGCCCTCAGTTGCAGACTCCTATAGAAATGTATTAATTTTACTTAATGTTTTTCAAATATAACAGAACAATCTGCAGTGTCGACGTAATTAATGCATACTGACATAGGAAGCTACATTTAGCATTGAATTTTTTTGTTTTTTTTCGGTTTAATAAATACATTTCTATCATGCCTCATAGTATAGATGCAAATGCAGGCCACAGGTTACAGATACAAACACAAACATAAATACTATTACAGATAAACAAAGAGTAAATTAATTAATTTTGAATAGGAATACCATATGTAATATGCGAGTATGGTGGTGATACCCCAGACATGAGCTGACGTCACGGTGAAGATATGATGCTGCATTGGCTAATCATGACAGTTTCCACATTTGCTTAAAATGAAGATTCATGGGACTCCGTAGCATTGCTATCTTCCTGTGTTGAAAGGGCTGGTAATGCCTTACAATAAGGGAACGCGACTCATGCTTAAATAACGCTTAACTAATGCATGACTCATCATGATTTAATGCATGAAGTAATGTGATTACTTTACACTTAACGTATCATCAATTAATGGACATTGACTCACAGTTAAGACATACATTAAGTAACATGTCATCAAAGTGGCTGCAAACCAGTTAGGTAGACAAAAGCTTCTCAGACCATCAGTGGTGGATTTATCCATTTTTGGGCCCCCAAAACTCCTCCTGACAGTGTGCTGACAAAGCTGTTTGCTTTTAAAGCTACTGTACATAAAGCAAAATTATGCCATTGTTAAACTGCAAATTATGCATTTCCTAAAAGAAATTAAAATAGCATTAAACAACATATGATATTATAAGCCTCATGCATAATGTCTCCATATGCACAAGCGAAGGGGGGGTTGTAAAAATGGGAGATTTATAAAAAATCTTAATTTCACTTTACGTACAGTTGTTTTAAAGGCTAGCTTTGATTGGGGCCCCAAAATTCATAAATTCTCAACTGATGGTCAATAGATCATGCATTACTTCATGCATGAGTTGTGTTCCCCTATTGCAAAGTGTTACCAAAGGGTTCACTCACCTTTGGATGGACACGTGGTTGAAACATTCTAAGCACACCATGTACTCAAGCAAGGACACATAGCACAGCAACTGTGCTAGCAGCTTTAATAAGAATGCCAAAATAGTCATGTTGTTACGGTTCCGGGTATGAACTGGACTCAAATGCACGACTCGAACACAGAGAATTCCAATACTCAATTATTTTATTGCTTCGACCAGAATCCCTCCTGAAGCATAGGGAAAATAAGGAAAGGCAGTTATCGTTCCAAGCCGGAACTGGACTCAAATAGACAGACAATATATAAAGCGCTAGGCTCTAATAAATTATTGCTTCGACCAGAATTCCTCCTGAAGCATAGGGAGACATAAAAAGACTAACAGTCCGGGTAATGGGTACAGCAGGGGAACAGCGGGAGCAGGAGAGGCCGGGGGCTGGTGATGGTGACAGGAAACCAGGCAAGCTGAGCAGAGGAGGAGCGGGGAGCGGGAACCAGGGCTGAGCAGAGTGGCAGGAGCAGTGCAGGTTAGCGGAGCGGGGTCCGGGCTGGGCGTGCAGCAGTACAGGCAGGAGGCGGGCACCGCTGCAGAGTGGAAGAGCTGGGGCCCCGACTGCATGCACACACGGCAGATGGTTTGGCAGGAAACAGCAGCACAGGCAGGGAATGCAAACTGCAGGTTGCTAGACTCAAAGCAGACAAGGGTTAGCACAGCGAGGCAGGACAGACCGAACAGCGAGAAGCGCCGTTCCTGGCGAGAGCTAGACGGAAACCTGACGGAGTGGAAGGGCGAGTTAACGCCGGTTGCAAGACAAAAGGTTTTAAATGCAGGACTAGACTAGATACTAAGTATTCCCAAGACAAGACCAGAGGTATACACAAGGAGAGTTAACGAACTGGCACAGGACAAAGAACAGCGGGTGACTAAATACAGACATTAACGAGTATCAATTAGGTGCCGCGTGCGAATGTATGAGAGAGTGATTAACGGAGCGGAGAGTGTGTGGAATGCATGCGAAACGGAGGAGAGGGATAGGCGGTTGAAGAGTAGTGGGACAGAGTGACACGAAAGGGAAAGAACTACGCCCAACCTGCAGCACGAGGGAAACAAACTAGGGAGAGACAAACATGAAACGAAGGGAGAAGGAAAAACACGGGAAACAAGAGGACGGGAGTGAGAACATCACACGTGATAGTGATGATGATGATGATGATGATGATTATTGTGTTAATTCTGATGACATTGGTGATTATTATTATTATTATTATTATATTAATTGATTTAATATTAATATCTGTATGGACCATGATAGAAAAAGTACATTCTGCACCAATATTATTAATACAAATGTTAATTTGTTTATTATTGACATCTTCATTTTCTAAAGGACAGTTTTTTTTTTTTTTTTAAACCCACTCTCAACTGCCAGATGTGTTTCTTGTCACCACTCTGCCTCTTCCATCTGTGCAGGAACAGCAGTCCAGCTACAGTCGAGGAACATACACTCTTCTGCCCACAAGGAAGTGGCTATTTCACACCCTACAGGTCACACAATACTAAAGGAGGGGGTAGCACAGGCCAAAAGGCACATATCTCTCACTGTTGACTTTCCACCTGTGGACATCTGGGGCATTGTTGAGAGGCGCTAATGAGTCACACATTTCTATGCAACAGGCCCCAGGCTGTGTATACGGCAGATGCCTATAACAAGTGAGCCTCTCTGAAGTCTAAGCATGATCGCCTCTGATAAGCACACATAGTGAATGAAGGGCTATTTAAGAGATGACAGAAGATGAATACTAATAAATAAAATATTTATAGCATAATCATAATATACCATCACTCTGCTGCCAGATATGCACCAGAGTGATGGTTTGAAGCTGGCTTGATACCTCAGACCCATGGAGATCTATTAAAATGCAGATCACTTGTAAGATTACCTGAAAATAAGATATTAAGAATCTTTTGATATTGTTGGGTCACATACATCAGAAAGGCATGGCTTACCTGCACTAAGGAAGCAATTGAACACACATCTGACTAATCAGAAACCCCTGTAAAGCCATTTGTCCAAAACTTTATGGTGGGGGGTTGTATAAAAAGTGCTGTAATGTACACGGTGAAAACCAAAATGCATAAAATAATAATGCCTTAAAGGGATAGTTTGGAATTTTGGACATAATGTCTCAATTACGACTTACCCATGATGTAGTTGATTGATGGAAACCATTTTCAGCTAATTCCATGCTGTCCCTTCTTTTGGACATACACACGTTGCTAATGCTAGCGCAACTCTATGGCAACCGGTAGCATCCACTACCAAACGCACTTAAACAGTCCACAGTGCCCCCAAAGCAAATAAAATACGACGACAGTCTATCGGGGTTATTTTGAGTGTTTATACCATCATTTTTGAAGTAAAACTATTGTTGAATCCTTTACTTTGTGCTGACCTAATATTCTCTGTGGAAGTACGGCGGCAGAGCGAACGTGGCCATTGCAACTTGTTACTCTTCTTTGTTGTTGTAGTCGACCAGTGCCGGCACTACATTCATAGGTAACGTAAAGTATCGCTCCCCCGATAGACTGTCGTCGTATTTTATTTGCTTTGGGTGCACTGTGGAGTGTTTAAGTGCGTTTGGTAGTGGATGCTACTGGTTGCCATAGAGTTGCGCTAGCATTAGCAACGTGTGTATGTCCAAAAGAAGGGACAGCATGGAATTAGCTGAAAATGGTTTCCATCAATCAACTACATCATGGGTAAGTCGTAATTGAGACATTATGTGCAAAATTCCGAACTATCCCTTTAATAAAAACTGAGAATGTACATTTTAACCACATGTGGATTGTATAATTACAAATCTAAAATTGTGTAGTACAGAACCAAATTATATATGTCTTTTGTCCCAAACATTATGGAGGGTACTGTACATTTGAAATTCATTATCCACATGTAGGACATGAAATTAGGTAATGACAGGATAGAATTTGCTAGAAACATTTTATTATTATTAATACATTGTACAGTATACATCCTGGAAGTACATTACTGGATTGAATTATCCAGAAAATAATGAAAACATATTATACACATTTTGCACTTAAATACAAATACAATACAAATATTGCACTATACTCTTTACCGATATTTTTTTCAAAACAGATGATACACCAGATAATTATATTTACAAATTACCATATGTACATTCAGTAAAAGTCCAATTCCAGATTACGATTTAAATAATGCTCATATAAATATAAAATATATACATATACTGCCTTAGTTATGAGTTATGAAGCCTTCACTTATTTCCAAAACAGACTCTCACTATCACAATACAAATGCCAGCAGTCACTGAATTGACATCACAATTACAATTTATACACTTTATTCATTAAGCAGGAGCTGTTATATGGTCTGTACAGTAAATCGGTTTATTGCTTTTTTGTGAATGTGGCTCATTTAATCCACCCCATGGGGTCACATGTATAAACAGCGCTGAGCAGAAAAATGCCCTCAGAAAGCTGCGTAAGGGAGTTTCCACGCAGAAATTCAGATGTATATAATAATACGTGATGTGATAATCTGCGTACCTCAGCACATTCTGGACACCATGCGTACGCAATGTTTGGAGTCAGTGTGATATGGCGATACCGTGATAAAAAGGCAGAGGGAGAAAATGCAAAACGTTGCATAAGCAGAATCCCAGCATTCTTTTACGCATTCTTTTACTCAGAGTTTTATACATGTGGCCCCTGGTCTCAGCAGCCTAGGCTAAACCCCTTTGCCTTTTTATTTTTTTCCAAACCTACATTGAGCAACATCAAATATCTGATAAACATTCTCTACTCAAACTGTCTCCACATTTTGACAACTGAGTCCACTGTTGCCCCTACTGGGGATTTGCCCTGCTTCTTTGCCTCTGTCCTAGTCAGAGTCCTCACTGCTGAAGTAGGAGCTGTCGCAGCGCTCTGCAGTGTAGGGGAACTTGTAAATGCTGGGGTTCAGTTTGGGCACCCAGGTACGCGGCACCAGGAAGGTGGCCAGGTTGAAAAAATCAACGAAGACCTTGTAACGGTCACTAAAAACAAACACAACACTGGTAAACCTCTTAGAAGATGTCTGTTTCCTCCGACGATAAACATGCACACATACATTACATGACAAAACTATGGCTCCTGTAATTGAGAAGTCAATTCATCCTATGGCTATTGTACTGAACAGCTTCACACAGTTACAAGTGTTGAACAAAGGAATTAAGAAATTGCAATTACTATATCAAACTAGGCTACAAGGAACCAGTAAACCAGTATGTGGTGATAGATATTTTCATACAAGAATGAAATAAACCATATAATACCATGGTATCTGAGGATATTAAATAATAATAATAATAATATATAATATTATTATCACTAGAGAGAGGACAGCATACCTGACTGTGGAGCGCAGGTAGTGATAGCCAGATGAACCACCAGTACCAGCTTTGCTACCAATCATTCGATGCACCATGCAAACATGGTTATCTAGAACAGAAACATGGAACATTGTCCAAACACTTATTAGCACTTCAGGTATAGGCGCACAATGGGGGATCATAGGAACAGGGATCAGGTCAATTTAATTATACTTCAGGAACTCGAAATTCAATTCATACATTAAAAAATCTCCATATGGTATTATGGTTATTTCTCAAACGATTACACTGATTTCAGTTAATGTCCTGAATTGACTGCATTGCAATGGAACTGATTCCAAGCTTGCAAGGAAGTATGGGTATCGTGCATCGTGTCATTAGATCACAAGGGCGAGGCTTACATCTCCACTTTGTCATAAGGGTGTCAATTTCCATGAGGGAGGTCAGGAGCTGGAATGGGACCTGGAATCGGGGCTCCTCTCTGTGGCACAGGACATGACGGGTGTGAAACTGAGTCTACTTTCAGCTCAGGATGAAAAAGAGCACATACATGGACTAAAAAAAGACCTACCTGTAGAAGTTAATCATCAGTGCTCCCTGCAGAGCCTTGTAGGAGAGTCTCCTTTCACCTGTGATACGGAAGTTATTAAAACTCTTGCATTCATATTTTTAACCGCTAATGAAACCGCTAATTGTGTATGCATCAGTGTCAGTACTCGCATAGCAGTAATAGCACACTCATCCGGTGTCATTTCTATAGTTCGTATTGAAGCCATTATCAATTCACTGTATAAATAGATGGATCTTAATGCTGTAATTATGGATTAGCTAGAACAGCGAACAGCAGGGTACAGCAGCCATGGCCAACCTCACATTTCCCACAATTTCCTGGTTAAATTCCAAACCCCTGACCACTGCACCACTGAATAATAACATTAATAATAATAATAATAATAACCATCATTATTATCATCATCATCATCATCATCAAAATAATAACAACATATTTACATAATAGATTCTGTTGAACTGAATGCTGTTCTGCCTGGTTCAGCCTGCCCTCACATTGTGCCCATGTGGGTATCAGACTATTGACATAGTAGCTTGACTGCAGAGGAGATGCTCACCTTTGCTTAAGAGATGATCGTGCCGTTTTTCATCAAAGAGGGACCCGAAAACATCTTTTTGCTTATTTAGATCTTCCATCATTTCTTGCTTTGTCTCACACTCTGGTTTTTGCTGTCAACAGACCCCGGTATAAGGCAAATTAATTTACAGCGCATACCATATGATTGGACAGTCAAAGATGATGAGGTAATTAAGGAATAATAATAACTCTGCATTGATCTGTACGATGAAAGGGTACTTACCTCAAGTTTCTCTGTTTCAATCTTAAAACCTGCTTCAATATTTTCTTTCAGTTTACCCCAGAAGTTGAAACCATCTGTTTCAAGTCCAGGAGTTCTCTCCAGCCATTTCTAGAATACAAAAAGTTGAATAATGTGAACATGGGAATATATCTAAGTTTCATAACTTGAATTATGTTGCACGTGCATTGCATCTGCTGAATATCAAAATATTGCCTTTTATCCAACTTTTCATTCTGTTGCCAAAATGACACAACCAAGATATAGGTCATGTGTACATATGGTGACATGCTGCCTCAGAGTTACATTTTAAAATTTTTCTGTGGCCTGTACAGTTTTCTTATGCATTTACTCAGATCCTGTCACCTTTGAACTGCGTTCATTATTCAGTGAAGTTTCTTTCAAAATGACAACATTAATCCCATGCAACTACTGGACATCATGGTGTGTTCTTTGGAAAGTGTATTGTTGGCTATTTTATCTTGCTCTTAAATTGTCATTTAGATATCAACTGATACCTCCTTTATGTGTTCAAACAGTCTCCCTAGATTTTACATTTTGATGGAACAGGGGTGTCAAACTGGTACTGTAGAGTGGCAGTGGTCTTTCTCGTTTCCTTTCTATCAGCAGTAACTTTAGGCCTTGTAAACAAGACGCATGGACTCTTTCACCAATCAGTGACTTTAATCAGTCTCTTAAGGGAAAGTGTTTGGCTGGACACCCCAGTGGGTTGGTAGTAACGGAGCTGAGTCTAGCCGAAGCGGGACGAGTACCTCCACCAGCTGCAGTAGAGTCGGCTCCTTCTCAGACCTCAGCAGGATCTCGCTCTCATGGCTCCGGAAGTTGTCCCTGTAATGTTGGCGGTTGTAGGGCACCCTCAGGGTGTCTGCCACCCCCAATTTGTTCTCCAGCAGGCGGAACTGAAGGCTCTGGAACCCGGAGGCTGGGGTAAGGTAATCCCTGCCCAATCGCAACATGAAGGCTCCATCAAAACAGTATCACAACCACCACATCACAGTCCTTTCTTCTGAAAAAACACAGTTTACCATGAACTCTGATATAACTTTTTTTCTCAAATATAGTACATTTGGGGCCTGATTTATCAAGACCTTTAGCGGGTGCAAAAACATTTAGCACAGGCAAAACTAATAACACTACCAATGACTGGTGCAAAACAAATACCATGACCAATCATTTGTCATGTCACTGGTTTTGCGTGTGCTAAATGGTTTTGCACATAGTTAGTAAATCAGTCACTTAGTAAATCAGGCCCTTGGTCCCTACTGGACTTCCAAAAACCCTATGCTAGAGTTGATTTAACACTACGAATGTTTGCTCCATAATAGCTATTACTATTTACTACTACTTTTTAAAGCCTATTGCCCAGAAGATGGCAGTAGTTTACTTCACAATCACTATTTAACATGCACATGGGGTTGCACTTTGAAATACATTCAGGATATCTTTGAGAAGTCAGTATTTCGTTTTTGAGGCCCAGGTCCAGTGTTAAGCTCAACCATTGGAGCATCAATGTCCTTGTAAGGCAGACCTGAAAGATGATGGTCAGCATATCTATCCATACTTCCCTTGATGTCATTTCATTTTAGTACCACCCAAAGTGTATGAAGGCTTCTCATAGTGCATGAGACTGCACAAGAATGTGCAGGGTACAGTTCAAGCAAATGATATGGAGAATTACTATCTCTCTTTATCCTTCAGTATTTCAAGTGTCTGCATATTTCCCCTTGCACATGAGACCTTATAAGGCTTTACCTGAAACCGGCCTTTTAACTACAGGCATCTCAATGTTGATACATATGGCTTTACCTGAAATCAAAAAAGTCCAACGCAGACATGGTCTCCAGGACTGCAAACTGTTCAACAAGGAGCCTGAAGATCATGGTGATTCTGTGGATTCTGGTGACCACTTTGAGCATGTTCCGTTCATCTCGAACCTGAAGTGATATTTTTGCTATATTTTGATATTTAGCTTTTTCTAGTTTTGTTTTGTGAGAAAAATCACACTTTTCTTAATACAGCATAAATAAGAACCACCCTAGTAAAACTTCTCTTGAGATTTACAAAAATGTATTTATTAAAATGATCTGAAATCTGGATGAACAAAAAATATTCCAACGTGTATTTAATATTCACAGGGCAAATTTTGGAATAGTTTGGTGTACTTACTTGGTCATTTCTGAAAATGTCTCTTACTGAATCCAATTCCCACAGTATTTGCTTAAACCACAGTTCATAAGCTGAAATCATAAAACATTTTTTTTCTTTATTGAACATTAATAGAATTGAATCTTTATGTTTTATCGCATATCATCACAGTACTACCACATACATCAATATTTTTCTGCCGCACAAAACAATTCAGTGTTAAAAACAATTATATATACCTATGTTTGTTTGTTTGTATTTTACAAGCATGCACTACAAGTATACATGGGCCCTTGTGCCATTTTAAACCAGTGACAAGATAATAGTGGCATCTGACTCACCTTGATGGGTGACAATGAACAGGTGTTCATCGTGAATCTTATCTCCCTTCAGCTCACTCTGAAGCACTTGGGCGCTCATCACCTTGTCCAACTGTAAATAGAAGCCATCAGCTTTCATCTCTCCATTCATTCTCAGAGCCATTCCTCGTTTCTAGCGCTCATCAAAAGCTGCTACTCAACTACAATGTCGCCAAGTGAGGAACGTTAAATTCTTCAAGGTTCACCGTGACCTTTGAGTGCCGTGAATTGATATCTTAGCTAACTGCTCTGACAGTCCTTTCTGTGGCTGTTAGCGCCGAAAGAAACGGTATTTACTTGTAGGTACTCGCCGTAGATAATGCCTCCTTTGCTGGCCTTGTTGGTTCCCTTCTGTGAATCGTCCTCATCTTCCTGCAGAAGGAGCTTGTTTTTGAACAATCTGTTTTTTTACAGGATAAATCAGACATGTCAAACCAGAATGCATAAAACGCAATAGGATGTCAAATAGCTTTTACCATACAGGGTATGCAATATGGTGAATTATGTTTCATTTTATAATAGTGTACTTAATCTTCCGGAGAAAAACTACATCTACCATTATTCCAGTCTCAGGGAGAGATACATACTTATGCTTCTGTCCAAGAAAGGGACAACCACTCATGGCTCAAATGGTTCACTGCTACGGTATCAGACTGTGGTCTCTCACTGCTGTGCTTGTATTGTTACTGAAGTATTCGCTAGATGCTCATTATTTAAAGGTTCCCCTCATCCAATCAAATACAGTGTTTCATGGCCCAGCCTACCTGCATGTGCCTACATACAGTGAAATGTGCTGTATGTGTACCTTTCTCTCTTTGTGTTTTCTATTTTTGTGTGGGTGGATTGTACTTTGCTCTTAGCAGAGCACAGTGCACTGCCAGAAAAGAGATGTACAAAAACATTAAGAAGTATGGAAATGGCAAGTATGGGATCTCTTCTTTGCATGCACACCATAAGTGGTGGAAGTTGCATCATGCTAGATGCAGTTCCTGTCCTCAACGGTGAACCTTATAACTAAGGCTATGGTAAATATTTTAAAAGTTTCACTCAAATCCACAGGAGTACAACTATAGATTACGATTAAGTACTCTCATTATTGTTTTCTCTGGGACTTGTATCTCCCAGGGGTTGGACATTTTGAATCTTTTTGAATCTTTTTTATATTGTGCATGATAATTATTTTGGTCTTTCATAATCATTTGATCATAATGTACATTTAGTAATCTGGGATTTAGAAATATGGGAGTAACGGTGGATAAGATGGGAAGACCTTCAATAGAGGAGCAAGCAGGCTAGAAGAGGCTGTGTAGATCCAGCAGAAACATCTCACCGGGTATATGGCTATGCTATGGCTGTAGCATAGAAGCAGTGGAATTAGCAACATAGCTGAGATGGCGCAAGCCAGGCACATCAGTCTGTCCTTAGCAGGTGACACCATGTAACCTCTGGCAATGGAGACACAGGAAAGAGGGACAGAAAAACATCAGTTAGTGGCAGCATGCCAAAGTCACTCAGTAGACCAGATGAAGTAGTCTAACCTCCTGCCATCATGGAGGGTACTATGGGAGCAGTCAGAGGACTGGCACATGATGGGAGTGAATGGCATCGAAACACACAGAATCATGTGGTTGACACGCTTCCTGCAATTCCACCATAGCTGTTCTCCAACCACTCAAATATTTCTTCTCACCAATATGAGAAGAAATCTGGCTATTTCCTATGATGTATCATAACTTCTGTGGTTTTTCCAATCCACCTTCTAATATCAGTCCTCACAGGTGATCACACTCTATGTTCCATTTATCTACCCTTACCCTTACCTGGCCCCTCCCTTCTTCTAGTTTTCACCCTGCATGGATTTAAAAGCATTGAGACTGTTGTATAGAATATGGTGGAAATTCTCTCATTGGGTTTGTAATGATTAATGCTTCTGAATGCATGAGAGGGAGTGGACATCAAGGGTAGATAATGTGAACTCAGAGACTCTTCTGTAATCACTGTTAATATGCCACACCTGCTGTGTGGATGGGGAAGTATAATGAACTGAATATTGCTGTCTGTTGTGGTGGCGATTTCTAGCGTAGTGATTCAAATGCACACCTCCGGACCTGCTTGTTTCCGTCTGCGTCTTCAGTCTTGGCTTTGAATCCCACATGAAACTAAACTTTTCAGATTCCTCTTTTCTGTCTCCCTGCTCTCTCTCTCTCTGGCTTGATACTCCATCCCACCGGAAAGAAAAGTGTCTGTTCTGCATGACATTATGAAGGATTGCCTTAAAAACCGTTTTACTACAAATTGTGAATTGTAAATGGTACTATAAACCTATGATACAATAACAGAATTAATGCCTGACAGTCTAAGAAGCAAATGTCCCATTTCATCACAGAAACTTTAATAAGTTTTCAAAGTAGTAATGATCCCATATAATGTACCCTGCTGGGTGTTTTGTATAAATATGGCTGACATATTCCAAGGCCTAGCCAAGCTGAAAAGATTTCTCAGTATGTGATACTGCAGATAATTCTGCACTGTTGTATTACAGTATGATCAAATCGTAGGTAATAAGGTGAATGTTTCACAAAAAGTTTTGTTTTCCTGACTATACGGATATGAAACATCACTTGAAGTTACATCAGTGCAATTGTTAGTTTCATTTAGCTTATACGATTGTATCTCACAAATTATCAGGCATGCAAATGCAAATGTTTTGTTGCCATGTTGTTGTGTTTAAAAATCCTATGGTTAATGCTATAAGCTTCATTAGACCACACAGAGGTTAATTAAGGATAACACACTTTTCCAAAGGAACCTTTTGCTCAAGGGCATGGTGGAGGGCCTACTGATCTTCATTTGTTGACAATGAATCCACATGTTCAATAAGGCTTCAGTGGGGGCTAAATGCATCATCATGAACTTTGTTATTTTCAACAAGAGAGAAGACAATCTGTTAAATTCTTCCACAACCCGCAACATGAATGGGGTCCCTTGATCTGTATTCCTACTCGACTAAGTAACAGAGGTTCTTTGACAATACCTTTGGTTGCCTTGATCTGGAGTAGCTGATAGCATTCGGTGATTACCAGGATATATTGGTGTCGTATTTTGAGAGGCCCCACCAGGGCTATTCCAAGCCTCTCAAATGGGGTCTCTTTATTGGGGAGGTGAACTAATGGACTTGGGGCTCTGGGCAAGACGTACCGTGGGGTTCCATCTCTGTAAACATCCCCGGGCAGAAGAACAAGTTCAGGATACTGTCCTTAGTCTTTTATACTCCCCCTATCAGGCGAAAGTGGGTCAGGTACATGCCAGTATGGTCGGAAACCAATAGCAACTGTTTCTCTGGACATTTCTTTCTGTATAAGACAATACAATGGCTTGTTTTGTATAATGAACTGGGCTAAAGTTATCTTACCCCAGGAAAACCTAAATCTAAAAGGTTGGGGGGTGCCAACTGCACTGTCCAAATTCTCCGCCAAGTCAATGGGGAGCTTAATTTTCTTTTCCGTAGGAGGTCCTCAAGCGGTCACATGATGCGGTTGCAGACCATGATTATGTAATGGCCCAATTTTTGTTCTCAATACATTTCAGGGTAGCAAAACAAGGAAAAACAACAAATGCTAGCTCAGGGTTATCAGCCTTTCCCCTTATTAAGGTTGGATAGACAAGTTGTTTACCAACAGTACACAGACATCAGTAGTAAAAAAAAGTAATGAAAAACAGAGTTTATTACGCTAAAAAAAAGGGACAAAAACGGTAAGACCTATGAGATTCATAATAAACACACGTCCCAAGTACTATGGGATTTATAAAAGATAATCCCAAGAAATCTGACACACATATTCCAGACCTGGGAATTCTACAAACAACTTTTTTTGATTACTTCATTTGAGATTAGTTCAGTAAACACATGAGAACAAACAAGCCGGTGGCCATACCACCATGTTTCCTGCTCCTACAGTAAATACTGAAGCAATTGAAATTAAATCAAAGGATCAAACTCACAACCCTGGAGTTAAAAGCCCTACACCGCTGCCCATGGCTGAAGGGCTGAAGTTAGTCAGATATAGGCTTCATTAGTACTTGGATGGGAGACCATTGGGGAAAGAAAATCCTGCTAGAAGTGGTGTTGGTGGGCTGATGAGGAATGGTCTTCCCTCAGGATCAAATAGACACCAGTGCCCCAGTGAAGTGACACCTTCCTTTGGTCCTTACTCACAAGGTTATTAAAGATCCCATAGCATTTTATTGTAAAAGGTACTGTAGAGGGTCCCTGATGTCCTGTCCCTGTCTCAAATTGGCCAACTAATCATCCCCAAGTTTAATTGGCTCAAAAATTCCTTCCTCCCTCCCCACCTCAGCTGATAAGCTTTCTGGTATAAAATGGCCCGTGGGCATCACACAAGTGAATGCACATTGGTGGTGGTTGAGGGCATGATGAAAGATGTTATTTTTTGAAAGCATGTTTGATAATATATAGAAATTAGTGCTGCTTTCATGTATTAAACTGCATAGAAATACTCCTGAGCACTGGGAGAAGCAAAAAGACAAAGTAAATAGAAACAGGTCAGCTGGCAATGGGCTCAAAACACCCTTTAGGAATGAAATTTTTAGGTTATAAAGTCACATTCAATGCACTATGTAAAACTCATTTATATTTATGTCAACTAGTAATAGTAAAGTAAATAAGCAATAAAGCAATAAACATGATTATAACATGAAAACAATAAGTGTGATGCAACATTGGTCAATGCCAAAATGAAGGGTATTTAGTTCACGTATGCAATGTCACTTGTCTCGTTGTCTGAACAAAAACAGACCGAATAATAACAAACAGAAAAACCTAATTTGTTTGGGCACTGTGTACTGGGTTGGTCACGCGTGACAAATCTTTAAACATCTGAAGTTGGGTTAACAATTAAACCTATCCAAACACAACTGAAAACAAACTGTGTGTATTGAAAAAAGCTGAGGATGTTGACATTGGACATGTCTCAGAAATATTGGACTTTGCAACCTAACCTTGACATAAGTCAGTGCCTCATGGTATGTGTGACATGTGTGTGTACATAATGACACAGACACATGATCGACATCATTGTAAATGAGGCTTGCCTCAATGGTCTTTCGAGTTTAAATAAAGGCTAATAATAATAATAAACATGTAAAAGAACACATTTTCATTGAGTGCACACTGTGCACCCCCCCCTACACATTTATATTACATATGTGGTGTTCGGGTCCACTGGACCCGATGGTAATACAAGTGTAGAAATTGTAGGTGAAAACAAGTAAACAAAAACCTTTACTCTGTCTTCCTACTACATGGGCCTGCTGTGTGTGTGTGTGTGTGTGTGTGTGTGTGTATGTGGTTGCTCCTTTAGATTTGCAGCATGTTTCATAGATTGAACACGATCCTCTCCACCATTTTATAGGCATTATTGGGACAAATGCCTAGTCCCATCACTACCCCCACACCCACCCAACCTCGTCCAATACACACACACACACACACACACAAAAGGTTTCAACATAGCATTGAGAACCTGTCTGCTCCCTCATTTTCCAGTACTCTTCACCGTAGTGTGTGACACTACACAATGTCTTGCGGGAACCTGCATAATGTTATTTCAAAACAATCTAAACCAGGGCTGCCCAACCCTGTTCCTCGAGATCTACCATCCTGTAGGTGTTCATTTCAACCCTAATTTGGCACACCTGATTCTACTAATTAGCAGCTCAATCAGATCTCTAGCTGTTGAATGAGGTGTGCTTTGTTAAGGTTGGAGTGAAAACCTACAGGACGGTAGATCTCCAGGAACAGGGTTGGGCAGCCCTGATCTAAACATTCTATATTTTCTCGCACTCTACCCCAGCTGCAAATTGGGGGAGGGACACAACAAATAAATAGCTTTGCATGTGTGGCTCCTTACAAGAATTGATCAGTATGGCAAAAATAATGTCTGCTCACCCTCATGTGGTGTATGAATTTGTGTTCAAAATTTGTAATTCCAATTCATTCAGTTCAAAGCAATAAACATAACTATTGAGGAAAACCTTGTTTCATTTATATTTGTTCAAGACAAACATGATTTATTCCTCCCATGTCTTGATTATAATAATTTATTTTTTTACAAAAATCACATTTTATCACAAAAAACGAATAGCACTTTTATTGATAAATGTAATCTAGCAGAGGTAAATGGTCAATATTAACCCATATATGCTGTCTATATTGCTTGTAATTGAGATAAAGTCAATATCTGTGAAGTATTTTTACATAAATTGTTATGGCTTTATTGTTTTAAAAACCCAATAATGTCACAAACTCTGGGTGAGTAAAATAACATGAACACCACACAAGGGTTATTTAAACAAAAGTTAGCCGGGGGGAAATTAAATCCAACGGCAAGATGTTAATTGTTAGCATTGCTCCAATTCAGGATAGCTACAACGGTGAGACCAGGACAGCGACAGCATCACTATAGTCTTACATACCATTTTTGGGGTAAGTAAAACAACATCAAATTTTTGGTAAATGTTCTCTATATGTAGTATAGCCTACTTAAATGGGAATTCCACTGAAAAACAACATTAAGCTTATCTAACAGATCAAGGTACAACTGATTAAGTCGCTCTTTGTCGCTGGCCAAAACAATCTGTGAACCAAAATATTGACAGCTAAAATTACAAATTTTGTAGAGGTATACCTCTACCCTTCCTAATTTAAAAAAAAAAAATGACAAGTCATGCTGAAGGAGGCGTGACCGAATCAGAGCCATGGACCATGCACTGGATTACATCACCTGAGAAATTCTGCTTTTCATCCCTGCTGTTGTTTACACAACTCTCTCATCCCTGTTCATTATTCAAATTTTTTTTTTTAGATTGTTTATTGTAAATGTTTTATGTCGTGTCCCCCTTGTAAAAGATAATTAGATGTCACTGGATTTTTACCCTGGTAAAACAAGGACAAATAAATTGATTGATAAATTATTGTCAGGGCTATGGCCCTTATATGTGCAGACAAAGGCATTATGAATGCTTCTTATGACCCACTCAAAGTAAAGTGTTTCCGCTGTCTTTCGTTTTTTTACAGTCCCAGGTGATTGATTAAAAGTACATTATAGATAGCAATAATACAACTGTTCAACAAATTGAGCATAGCGTTAGTTCAGGCAGGCCACGAGAGTGAAACCCGGCCATAGGTGAACCAGCTGAGTAGTGACGATTCACCTATCAGTCCATTCACATAACAAGGTGGTCTATTTAACTGCCTCGCCCTAACATGGTGGATCCTCCGCTGCACACAACCCCCCCCCCCCCCCCCTCCACCCCAGCTCCATCCTCTTCAGTTCCCTATTGCACACAGACACCTAGCCTATATCGATCCTGCATGGCTCACTAATATGTTTGAGTGCTACTGATTTCTTTCCTCTCTCCTTCCCTCTTCGGCAATAGCTGTAGATCGACGAACATCGTTCTCCAGAAGCAGCCGGTCAGCTCCATCTCCACGCCTGTCCCCAGCTGATGATGCCACCTGCTGGCCTTCAATCCGTCTTCCACCACCGGCTCATTATATATTGACATTTTCATATGCTCTGTCTTGCCATTTTTCTATTCAGTTAACCGGTGCCAGTCAGCGGCGGATGGACTCCCCCCTCAGAGTCAGGTTCAGCCCAAGGTTTCTTCCTGCTAACAGCAGGGAGTTTTCCTTGCCACTGTCGCCCTAGGCATGCTCTACGGGGGTTCAGGCCCGGTTCCGAGTAAATTGTTGTGATAATGACACTTAAAAGTGCCATATATATTTATATATATAACTGATCGAATGGAATCTGTTAAAACCATTCACAGTGCTGCCGGTTCTGTTCTAAGTGCAACCCTATTGGGGGGTTGTTGCTGCTGCCCTCACCGCCATACCCATGCTTGCTCGCGTGGATTGACGGGAGGGTTTTTGAACAGAACCATACCGCCAAACCTAAAATGTATTGTTCTAGGATGTCAATAAAGCTTTTACTTGAACAACAGTGGTCCTGACTGAACTTCTTGTTTTGTGCAAGTACTTTTTTAAGGGATTGTAAAAAATATTGTTCAGAGTAATAAGAGTTCAGTGTCACAAAATCTCAAAGCCATTCTGAAAAAATTTGCCCTGTACATTTGAGAGAAACAACCAAATTGGCAAATCCCTCTGATATAGCAGTAACAGAGAGATAGACCATTCAATGCTCCCAATCAGCCATCAGAGGGAGACATTCTATCAGGCTATTCTTCATATGAGACTAAAACCATACCTTGTGCATGAGTATTGCAAAGTAGCATTGTCTACTTCCATCCTTATGAATACATTGGAGCAAGAGGCAAGAACAGACTGAAAAAAAGACTTCATGGCTACGGACAGTTATTCTTCCATGTGTAGCACAAACAATATCTTGTGCGTGCACACAAACTGAAAAAAATTTAATATAAAAAATGGATAGAAAACTGATTCGTGATTGACATTTGACAAACATCATGAGAATGTTCCCTTTCGATTTATGATTCTCACAAATACTGTGGAACCTGTGTTTACAATCCCAGTACGGCCTCTTTACTCTTTTATATACAGTAGTGTAGTGTGAGCCTTAAATAGACTCGCTCTGCCTTAATGATAGTGACGGCACAGCTGGCTCAGTATCACACATCTCACATGAGTGATGGCTCTGTCATTTAGATCCTGGGATTAGATACACATTGTACTTCAGTGAATGGAACACATCCATGTGCAACGCAGAGGTATAAAGGGAAAAGTCTTTCAATGGTGCTCAGCTCTGCTTCCCAGAGCCTGCTGGGAAACCTTAACAAGCAACACTGAGTATGTAGCAAATTCAGATAATTACTTCATTAATGGAACCAACCCCTTTCAGTTCTACTAATAGCTACTAATAGTTTAAAGAGGGCTGGATGAGCGTGGCTCATATAACCCTGTTCTACGTATGGCATCCCGAGGGAAGAGGCATCTTGGAATTTTGGAAAATTGTGCTTAATAAAATGAAGATGAAAGTAAATTATTCACCACCGTGAATTCATGCTATGTGCATTCAACATTAAAAATGTGTTCAGTATTTTGCCAGTTCAAAGAGTTCTCTCAGCCATTCTAAATATCGTACAGGAATATCTGTTCAAGTTGTACTGAATGAAGGTCAGTATAGGTCAAGTGATTATTTTAGCACCACTGTAATTTACGTATGTTCACCTGTTAAATAAAACCGGGTTCTAGCATGGGGGTGGGGAATCCTGTTCCCGTGGAGGGCTGTATCTGTTTCTGGGTTTCATGCGAACGTCTGATCTTAATTAATTAATGTCACTTCTCCGTTAGATTATATAGATTAGGCCACAGTTAAATGTCTCACGCAGTAACACAATAACAATCTTCAGCTGTCATTGATGAGCTTATCAATAAAGGTAGCAAACATATCCGATCACACATGATTGGATTCATTAAATGATTAAGAGCAGAAGTTGTAACAAATACAGCTTCCCAGGAACAGGGTTCCCCTCTTCCTCTAAGGATGAAGATTAATTTTAACAGTGGAATAAAACTGACACCTCTGTTTAACTGAAACATGCTCTTGTTCTTAACTTTGAGCAACAGGCCTTTTTCTTTTTTAACAAAAGCTCATTTATTGTATTGGTTTTAGTGGCTGTTTAACCAATAACATGATTTCTGTTAAAGAAATGACAAAGGAAAGACTTAAACATTATACTGAAATTCACAACTACAAGTTGCAGCCGAAGTGCATGGTAGGCAGATACAACAGTCTATTTCAAAAGCACAATATACCTGTTTAAAGCCAGAAGGGGAAAAAACAAGACACCCTGTGGGCGGAATGGGACATAGATAGATCTCTGTAAACCGTGCACCATGACATAATCTCACAACAGGTTCCAAAATGGATCACAGGTATAATTAAAGCAGTGCACGACATGGCATGCCTTTTTTTGTTTTGAGTTTTCTCCTATATAATACAAATCGCACACACACGCACACACACTCACAAGCTTGTGTAACAGGTCAAGACATTGACTTGGGTTCAATAAACAATTCTGGAGGTTTTTAACCACTCAGTAAGCGACATTATCGCATGAATAAAATCCATATTAGAGGGTACAATGCTGGACTTTGAACTCATGGGGTCAATGGCTAGTGTCCTGGATGACAAACAGCTGTTGCACATTAAAGCTAATGCCCAGCTTCTTTGAGGGGTTTTAAAGTTCACTAATGAGTCAGAGTATAAGCTAGGCTCAAAGTATCATAATGATGTCAAAATGAAGGTGATTTAATGAGTGGAGAGAGAGTAGTCATCAATATGTCTGAATACACGGTGTCCACCTGCTCTTAATCAATGAAAACCACATGCTAAACCGATCTAGCGTAATGAAAACCACACGCTAAACTGATCTAACAGTGTTTAATGTTTGTCCACCGCTGCTGTGTATTCAGTAGCATAAAATTCACTTCACAAAATTTTTCCTGTATATAGACTTTTCACTTCTCGCTATGTTCTGCGGTAGAGTCGCTAAAGAAGATTCCATGTGAATGTGGCACTGTCTGGCACTGTCGTCTTTTCTAAATCAAGCATAATTATTGAGAAAGCCTCCAATGAGACACTAAACACAATCAGGCTATCTGATCTAAGATGCAATTAATTTTTCTGGTACTTTGGACAGCCAGACTGAATATTATGGCATAATAATCTACCAATGCGGTTTCGTCATGCTGTTCTGTCCAAACATATATTTTCTATGTAATCAAAATGAATCTTGAAGAAAATGCTCAGCTAATGAGTCACTGGGTTTCACAAAAAAAAACAATTGATTTTGTAATCAGAGCTGGATCCTTTTCCACACCATAACACGTCTGAAGACAGTGTGTGCCTGACATACATTACACTTTAAAAACAAATCCAACATGCAAAGTTTGATTATGTTACAAGCGAGTTTTGGAGTGGCGGTTCAGGGCAGGGGTAAAAATAGCACGTGATTTCATGAGGCTTCCCTTTAGCCTCACCAGGTATCCGCGCTATTCTGCTCTCTGCGCTACCTTCATCTTGCACACTATGCGTGTCCGCCGGCTCTCCTTCTACCCTGAATATGAAACAATAAGTGTTCAATACTTCAATACTTTTCTTAGCTCTATGCAGTCACTGTGGCTGCACTGCACACAACTGTACACTCTACAATCCTAAAGGCTTCAAATACAAGTACACAATTTTAAAATCGCAGAACACAGAATTATAGTATTTGTTGTCTTGTGTATGTTTTTTTGTGTTGATTACCTTGATAGTCTTGTAATGGTGCATGGTGACTTTTGCTTTTCTTTTTCCATGCGTGGTTGTGTGTGTGATAGTGTGTGTGTGTGTGTGTGTGTGTGTGTGTGTGTGTGTGTGTGTGTGTGTGATAGCGTGTGTGAAATAGTACTTTGACACTTTTCTTTTTCTTTTTTGCTTTTGACTTGATTTCCAATGAGCCTCCCTGAAACAGTATTCAAATTAAGGGCCAACTTCCAGGAAGCAATTTTAACATTTAAAATTTGGATACAGCAATGACATGCAATGTAATCACATGCTTTATGCTCTCACACAATATAATTTGTGGGTGATTCAAATGCAATTTAAACAACAACACATTCAAGAAATAGCCACTCATAATTGAGACACCACATCATAAATTCTATTGAAGTTTGAAACTATTCTCCTCTAATTTCTCAGACTCCTCTCAACCTTAAAATTTTCCTTTTTTGTCCAAAATCCCAGACACTCCAGGGTTATGTGAGGATTCTTCCGAAGCCAGATGTTTTCTTTCGGAGGATTTCTACACTTCTGGAGGCAATGGGGCTTGAGAGTATTTTTTGAAGCGTTGAGGAAATACTGATTTCCTTGAGCTTCAAACAGACTTGCTACGAAGCAACAACTCCTGTGTTTTTTGCTTTATTTGTGAGGAGACTGTCTCCTTTTGAATACAATAAGCCAATACTACGTGCCATTTTCCTTTGTTTTTAGGCACTTGTCACATTTACATCTGAGCAATACACTGACATGTGCAGTGATGCTAGTGATGGGGTGACACTAATGACTAAAAGACAACAAACCGCAGTACACGAGTACACACATATATACATACACACATAAATACATATATACATACATACATACAATATAGACATACATACCGTACGTACGTACGTACGTACGTACGTACGTACGTACGTACATACATACATATATACATACAGTACATACATGCATACATATATATATACATACTGTACATACAAACAAACATACAGTATATACATATACATACATACAGTATATACATACATACAAACATACAGTCAAGCCGGAAAGTCTCCCCACCCCTTTCACCTTCTCCACGTTTTATTACGTTACAGACATATTCCAAAATTGATTAAATTCATTTTTTCCCTCAAAATTCTACACACAACACCCCATAATGACAATGTGAAAAAAGTTTTTTTGAGATTTTTGCAAATTTATTAAAAATAAAAAACTAAAATTTCTCATTTACATAAGTATTCATACCCTTTGCTTTAACGTATTTTTAAAGTATCATATTTCATATTTGGTCGCATATCCTTTACATGCTGTTACTTCCTGAAGTCTGTGACCATCAACATCAAAAAAACTGTCGATATCTTATTTTCAGGTACTGTTACAAGCGATACTATAACCTCTCTGCATTTGAATGGATCTCTATGGAAATTGGGGGGTGAGACTAGATTCAGCTGTAAATTACACTGGTACAGTATGGAACACATGGCTGGCTAAATGGCTGTAAGTTATCAAGGGTCTGAGCTATCAAACGAGCCCCAAACCATCACTCTGTTGCCAGATATGGAGTAGATGTGGATGGATCACTGCAAGGGTTATTTCTCCGGACTCATTTTCCTATAGAACTCTATGGGGAAAAAAGTCAGGAGAAACAACCCTTAAAGTGATCCATCCACATCTACTCCATATCTGGCAACAGAGTGATGGTTTGGGGCTCGTTTGATAGCTCAGACCCTTGATAACTTACAGCCATTTAGCCAGCCATGTGTTCCATACTGTACCAGTGTAATTTACAGCTGAATCTAGTCTCACCCCCCAATTTCCATAGAGATCCATTCAAATGCAGAGAGGTTATAGTATCGCTTGTAACAGTACCTGAAAATAAGATATCGACAGTTTTTTGATGTTGATGGTCACAGACTTCAGGAAGTAACAGCATGTAAAGGATATGCGACCAAATATGAAATATGATACTTTAAAAATACGTTAAAGCAAAGGGTATGAATACTTATGTAAATGAGAAATTTTATTTTTTTATTTTTAATAAATTTGCAAAAATCTCAAAAAAACTTTTTTCACATTGTCATTATGGGGTGTTGTGTGTAGATGTTTGAGGCAAAAAATGAACTCAATCTATTGTAGTATAAGTCTGTAACGTAATAAAACGTGGAGAAGGTGAAAGGGTGGGGAGACTTTCCGGCTTGACTGTATATACATATATACATACAGTATACACATATATACATACATACAGTATATACATACATACAAACATATATACATATATACATACAGTATACACATATATACATACATACATACAGTAAATACATATATACATACATACATACAGTATATACATATATACATACAGTATATACATACATACATACATATAAATCATTATTGGAACTAGATATAACAGGTACATCTTATTTAAGAATGCTTAAATGCATAATACGTTAAATTACAAGGTAGTTTACAAAGTGTTATAACAGTAGAATTATTTTTTTGTGTTTGCATTTCAACACAAAAAAACAGAAAGAACACAATACAGAAATAGACTGTGTAAATAGCATGTAGTTTCTTTTAATGTTTTGAGATTTATAAAATAAAATGTATAATTATGTTTCAGTATTGTACTTTACTCATTGTAATAATGTTTCACAACAATACAACCTCCATTTTCATAGTTTACAGGTAGACATGGTGTGCTACGTGTGAATAGATTGTCCAATAGGCGATAAGTTGTGGTTCATAAAGATGGATTTATACACAACAAAAAACAGTACATACAAATTTTAATTTGACACTATGTCAATACACTGCCATACTCATAAAATATGTTACATTTTTTCTAATATTGTAGGTGGATAATTCATTCATACATACAGTACAAGCCATTTAATATCTTAGTGGCAGCTCTTATATTAATCCATATATATATATATATATATATATAGACATGTATATATACATGTACGGTGAAAGCAGCCCCTTTAAAGGGGTAATTTTTAATCTATTCAGTATTTACTAATAGGTGTGTTGCTTGCATATTTACCAAAAAGTAAATGCTACCAATAAGTGCTGCATGAATGGAGGCCAACTTGAAATGAACATTCACAGTTCAGACACTCCTGGTCACATGTCGCCTTGAGGTGTTTTCCTCGACAGAAACCAAACTTTCATTGGCTCTTTTTTGCCCTTCATTGCGACAGGCCCCCGGTATTCCAGGTGGAACTGTGGATCTGCATTTTCAGGTGACTGCAAACACCTGCAAAGCAAAGTTATATTTGCATGTTTTTATTGCCATTTATGTGGAATTTCAAAACTGTGCTTAAGACTAAGTTTTAGATTTTCACAAACAAAAGCATAAAATATCCTTTGTGGATACCTCTCCTCACCTGTATGTATACTCAGAGACATTGATCTTTCCCTTTTCCCCGGTGGTTTCTGTCCGACTTGTCAGGTTGACTGTGTTTCCAAACAGGCAGTAGCGAGGCATCCTCTGACCTATGACCCCTGTCACAACCTCTCCAGTGTGGATCCCAATGGTTATCTATAAAATATAAAAATTTTATTTCCAGGATATTCAGAAGACCTGTACTGTTTCTGAGAATTAGTTATTTGAAGTATCAGGTCAGAAGATACCTACAGTCCACAAGTATTTGGACAGTGACACAATTTTTGTTGTTTTGGCTCTGTACTCCAGCACATTGGATTTGAAATGGAACAATGACAATGAGGTTAACTCTATTTACTTTTGTCCTCCAGAGGCAATTTTCACCTAGTTTATACTAGTTTTATTTAAATGTTATAGCCTATGTAGGCTATCCACAAATTCTCTTCTTGTGTATTTTGAACATTAGCTATAATGGGCCAGTTAATTGGCCCCCATTGTTACGCAATCATTCACAACGTTCAGTTCTGGATATTCCAAACACACCCGTACTGTCTTGCTACAATGACAGCTGTTATCTTATCGATTCCATGTCTTTTAATACCTGCTTTCCATTTGTACTAAAATGCATCTGCAAATACCTTTCCCAAAATTCCTTTCGGGTTTAGTAAATCACTTTACACATGCTAAAGTAATCTATTTGCATGACCACCTCCCACTATTTTGCGAAATAATGTAATGCCCATTCTTGCATATTCATTCAGGCTAACCCGCAAAAATGAGAAATCAATGTATCTTTCAATCTTAGCACACGCAATCCTCTTTACACCTCGTTAGTTGATCACTTCGGGTGATTTGTTGCGGGTGGTAACAGTTTTACACGTGTTTTTGTACACGCAAACCTTTAGTAAATCGACCCCCATGTGTTCCATACTATTCCCGTGTAATTTACATCTTAATCTAGTCCCACCCCCCAATTCCCATAGAGATCCATTCAAATGCAGGTTATAAAAAGAGGTTATAGTATCGCTTGAAATAGTACCTGAAAATAAGATATCAAGATTTGGATTTTTGTTTTGTTTTGATGTTGTTGGGTCACAGATATCAGGAAGTCATGGCATGCAAAGTATATGCAACCAAATATTAAATATGCTGACTTTATGTAAATTTATGTTCAATTGCCCAATTACTTTTGGTCCCCTAAAATGAGAGGGGACTATGTATAAAAATGGCTACAATTGCTACACGGTTCACCAGATATGTATTTAAAAACCCTCAAATTAAAGCTGAAAGTCTGCACTTTAACCTAATAGTCACGGTTCCATTTCAAATCGAATGTGCTGGAGTACAGCCAAAACAACAAAAATTGTGTCACTGTCCAAATACTTATGGACTGTCCTGTATTTGTGCCATACTCTATGATTGTTGAGGTGCTAAAAAAAAAAGCAGTATATAAAGGAGTATTGGAAAAATTATGTAATTACTTAAGCGATGTCTGAGCATTTGGTTTTTGTTTTCTGATTTACTATGACCTTCAGCAGGTGCAAAACTTTTTAGCACACGCAAAAGTAATAACACAAGCAATGATTGGTGCAAAACAAATACCATGACCAATCATTAGTCATGTTATTGGTTTTGTGTGTGCTAAAAGGTTTTGCACATGCTAAAGGTCTTAGTAAATCAGGCCCTAAGAGCAAACCATACTGAAAATGTCCCATCAAAAATATAATTAATTTAATTTCTGTATTAAAGAAAAAACAGAGGCAACACATCTCTGAGACTCCGATTCGCAAAAGACTCAGATGTACCCATTCTTACTATGACTGTCAAAGCCATTTTTGTATAACGCTGGATATATTTGATATCACAATGAATACTTAAAAAATGTGATGCATTATTTTTGGCTTTTAAAAATATAACAAAGTATGATGTCATAAGCTAGAATAGTGTAAAACATTTTTAAAGAACACAAGAAAAACATTAACAAGTAGTGATCCAATGGTCCAAGCACCTTAAGACCACAATCACAGAAATTGACCACATAGACCCATACATGGAGCATATAATGAACAATTTGTAAACAGCACATGCAATAAAACTGGCACATTTGCATATTAATTGCAAAGGGCTAAAACTGATTGTTTTACTACCATTTTATTTGAGTAAAATGAACAAACTTTTGGGTAAAAGCACTGTATTCCTCAAGTGAAATGTCTGAAAAACGTAATTAGCAAGTGCCATAGCTACTCTGTGTCCGACGGCACAAACCAGGCATTTTCCCAGATGGTAATATCACAGCAAGGGTACATAATGTGGTCCAGGGGCCATCTCTTTCTGAATCATTCTATCTATACACTGCAGTACAGAGAAATGATCAAACTCCCATACTCTTTAAAGCAAAAAAAGCCAAGGCAGAAATTGAATGTTCTTGCATGAATGAGCACTTTTCAGAGTCATGAGAAATGGTTCGGTCAAGCTGGAATTTTCCATTTTAAACTCAGAAGCACCATACCTTTCACTGACTAGGGCCACTTGCCTACATTTAATGCGTTTTCATTTAAACAAACCATTAGAATATACAAATGACCCCGAATAGCACCAAAGTACTTGGTCAAAACATAAGAGGCACAATTCCAATTCAAAATGTTTCCTTTATTTACTTACAAAAGTGGTAGATTTTATTTGCAAAGTCGAAGCCGTTCGGATAACTACAATATTTACAAGAAGAATTGATGAAATATCTGTGATGAAAACATCTGCTATGGCTATATTTCAAAGGAATAGGTGTGCGGTCTGAATTCCAGTAAGGAATAAACATGTAAGAAATGAACCAGTATGTTCTGATATTAAATAAAATAGAACTACACTTCCCTGCTGTTTCAAAATTAGAGCTCCGAGTAATGTTGGAGAGTGACTTCAGCGATATCAAATGCAATTTCTTGAAAACCAAAGCTGTTATGTTTTGTTGTGAAGCACACATTATTATAGGGCCCCTATGGCGTGTCCACTGGCTACCCGGCGAAACCGAGCTGTTCAAAGCACAGCCCTTAAAGAGGATTCATCTACTCTGAAAGAAGTAGGTTACTCAGTCCTGCAGCAGTTCAACATGTCCGCTGGAGCCAATGAGAATTACTGACGTTGTTTTCAAGCCCACGTAACCAGACGTCTACGTCACTCCAAGTGAGAGGCAGAATGGTAGAATAGTGACAGTCCACTTTTTTAAATAATTACTTCTTTAAAATTCAAGATTCATTATCTTATGTAACCTTCTTAACGTCCATGAATTCATTTAATAGGGGCTGAAATCATTTGTATCTCGTTTTTTGGTCCCAATACGGATTCAAGATTCATTATCTTATGTAACCTTCTTAATGTCCATGAATTCATTTAATAGGGGCTGAAATCATTTGTCCCAATACGGATTCTCAAGAATATAATTCAGCCCCTGTTATTTCACAGAATATAAAATGTTATCTATAACTGTGCATGTGTGTGTGCGTGTCCGCATGTGTGTGTGTGTGTGTGTGTGAGAGAGAGAGAGAGAGAGAGAGAGAGAGAGAGAAAGAGAGAGAGAGGGGAAAACTTAATGGAGAATGTATTTTTAAATGCTGGACAGTGAGATGATTTCTAAGTTGCTTCCACTGCCAAGCTGTGTTCCAGTGCTGGCCATGCCATCTGCCTAATAAACATGCCTTCATTACACAGACATGATTTTCCAAAGCTTTGTCTCCGGCAGTCACTGACACAATAACAAACTTCATCCTCCGGTTTAAACAAAAGCACACTGTTTAAGATCAGCTTTATATCAGCTTATCCTCACAAGCAGGGATTTTGCATCTATTTTGAGTCAATTAAAAGGTGATGAATCATTTCTGTTTTTTTAACATACCTCTGGTTGATGGTGGCATATTGAAATGGCTGGATTAAATGGATTAATTACGTTAGTAGATTTACAGTAACGCCACGTACAACTCCAAAAAAGCAAGTAATACCAAGCCGTATTACTAATATGTTGGTACAAGTACACTGCCTGGCCAAAAACAAAGTCGCCATTGCACCCGTCATGCATAGTGCCCACTGTACAAGCCTCTGGAGGCAGTGTTATGATCTGGGGTTGCTTCAATTGGTCAGGTCTAGGCTCAGCAACACTATGCAGCAATAAAATGAAGTCAGCTGAGTACCTGACTGTACTGAATGACCAGGTTATCCCATCAATGGGCATATTCCAGGACGACAATGCCAAGATTCATCAGGCTCAAATTGTGAGAGTGTGGTTCAGGGAGCATGAGGAATCATTTTCACACATGAGTTGGTCTCCAGAGTCCTGACTTTTGAAAGTCTTTGGGATGTGCTGGAGAAGACTTTACGGAGTGCTTTGATTCTCCCGTCGTCAATACAAGATCTCGGCCAAAAATTAATGCAACTCTGGACGGAAATAAATGTTGTGACGTTGCATAAGGTTGTCGAAACAATGCTGCGATGAATGCGCGCCGTAATCAAAGCTAAAGGCGGTCCAACGAATGTTGCCCTATAGACCTCTTATATAGTAAAACAGGCTAAGAAGTTTAGAATAGAACAGACTAACTTTTATTTTCCTGTGAGGGAACTTCAGTTGTAGTTAAAACCACTTATGTTATGTGATTACCGAAAAGCATTAGGTGGCACACAATAAAATGATGTTACAGCTAATTCAACTGTAATAGAGTACATCTGATCTCCGCTGAACCCATATAAACTCTGCTAAACTCTGAGTTGAATTCCTACTGAACCTTTTACTCTGTAGCTCTATATATTCAAATTAGAGTGCCATTTATTGTAGACAGATGAAGATGCTTTATTCCACATCGATGGAGATGCTTGATTCCACATCAATTATCAATGGTTATGTGTACGTAGACTTTTTTAAATGTGTTTCTCCTCAATGCACCGTGCCGTCCATAGTTTGTTTGTGACTGTCAGCACAGAAAGCTTTCAATCCGTCTTTGCAAGAAAGGAAATTACAACAGAATTCTTATCGTGGATAACACAACATCCTGATCAAATCAGCATGTGTGCAGATTGGAAATTGATTACATTGTTGGTTTATGATTGGGAGCTGTCCAGTCAAAATGCTACACCTGGTTGATGGATGCCCAGTAGCAAAAATGGTCAATAAACAAATTACATTCATTACTGATATACTCTTTAAATTCACATTCATCTGTCTGCCTTAATTGAACTTAGTACCATTTTGAATTAGCGTGTGACGTTTCAGCATGGGATTTCTGCCCAGTCTACATATACATAGGATTCTGTACATCTGCAATGCTGGTTATGACAAGTTATGACATCATCACTTCCTCACCTGCACTGGTTCTTCGTCCACTTTCACTTGGCCAGCTATCTCCATCATGTCTAGAGCCAGGTGGCAGATGGACTGGGCGTGGTGGATGCAAGGCTCCGGGAGGCCACTGACAGTCATGTACTTGTCCCCAACTGTCTCCACCTGTCAGGGGCCAAGTGCAAGGAGGTAAGGGTCCTTTTCCAGTTGGAATCAAGCACAGTGGCCTGGCTTCAATCAACTTTTGTCCTTAACTCTGTCTTGCAAATAAATGCAAGAGCGGCCTTTCTCTGTATAAACAGTTTAGTGAGTTGATTTAGGTGACCTTTGAACCCTTGTGTTTAAGTCAAACTTAAGGACAAATTTTGATTGAATCCAGGCCAGTCACTGCTATATGCTGTTTTCTGTGGCTTAGCTCACAGTTCCTAAAACTGGTCCTGGGGAACCTCTGTCTATACAAGTTTTTTCCAACCTTAATTGCAAATCCTGAAGTATAAGGAGCTGTTCATTCATTTTAGTTAGAAAATGTAATGTCTTATGAGCAGTAGGGGAACTGTGGGGGGGCTACACTGTATGTTTTCTCATAAAAAAATTTTCAAAGTATATTTGTAGTAATATCATTCTGAAATCATATTACATGATAATAAGAAGTATCCCATAATGGATAATTATGATAGATAGGCTGGAGGCTGTTCCTCGCGTACTCCTTTGTAGGGTCCCTGACTTGCGGGAGAAGGGGGAAGGGCTTGCCTAGTGCCTTGTAAAAAGAAGACACAATAATGCGTTCAATCCACAGACCGTAGAATAGAGGCTAAAAATAGACTCATTTCATGTTTTTAAACAAAACAGGATGTGCACACTACCCTGAGCCAAAAAGTTCACCTTGCTAGGAAATCGCCAAGACTTGATCATCAATGATATTATGTAAAACTATACAAAATATAGCCACCGTTAGAAGTCTTATTACAACTTTATGTAACTTTTGTGTTGTGAGCCAGCTTACTAGCTGTATTTAGATACTTTACAAAGGAGTGCAAGCTAACCATCGTAAACTGTCACAAGATAATCTTAAGAGTGTTTTGTGTCTGTGCTTTATTACTTTTATGATTATAATGATTAAAATGACATTACATAAAAAGATAATAAAAATAGAGTGAGAAAGACAAAAATATAATGAGGAAAAACAAACAAACAATGAAAGTAATATAAAAACATAATAGCCTAAGATGATCTTTATCTAAGATCCCTTTGGGAAACGGGACCCAGAACAGTTCTCAGACAGCTGTGATTTTCTGGATTGTGCTGTAGAAAATGGTTCTTTTTTTAAAAATGTTACATTTTCATTGATACATTGTCAGCTGAAGACAATGAACTCCTAAATGCTGAAAGTATGGATAACTGGTCATTGAATCGAAACCATTTGTGTAAAATGAATTAAAAGAATTTTAAAAAAACAAGCCAAACATTGGCAAAGAGCCTAACATGCATTGAGTTAAAATCAGTTTCAGCAAAAATGTATGAAACTTAAATGCATGTATCCAAAAACCTTATGACCTGGGTTTTTGTACAGGGGGTCCGGTCCGTGGATATATATAATGTGTGTGTGTGTGTGTCTGTGTGTGTGCACGCGCACGTGCATGTGCGTGCGTGTGTGCATGTGTGTCTGTATACAGTCTTGTAATTATACCCTTTAAATGGGAGATACCCTTACACTTTAGAAGGTCAGTATAATACGAGCATTTGAAAAATAAATGGCCTCTTCGAATGTGTGGAGACTTCTAAAGTCAGCTGATAAATTACTCCTTTGATATCTCTGGGAGAAAATCCCTGATAAGCCAGTAAGTGCACAAAATGAACGGCCCAGTGGGAATATAGAAACATTTCCCTTGCAGGACCTTTCAGAGGACTAGTGATGGTAGATTTTCTCCGCTTTATTTAGATGGGGATTGGCAGTGTGATTAAGGTAGAACTATGCAAGCCCTGCCCTGCAGAGCAGCTGTGTCTGTGAGACAACTGAAACCTCAACCCAACCCTTATTCTGGAGGGCAGAAGTGCCTGAAAGGCACTGGTCCTGGAGGGCCAGAGTACCTGCAGGGCTACTCAACCCTGTTCCTGAGAGCATTTGAAGGCTTTGGTTCCACCGAGTCCCACAATTCATTCCGGTTGTGATTGGAGCTCCCTTCTTTGTTCTAGCAAGCAGGAAGAGCTGAAAAATATTCCCTGTTACAGCCCTCTAACGCCCAAAGCATTTTTTGGAGCCATTCACAGCTTTCAGATGCTATCATCTTGGATCATCTGAAAAACGGCTCTCTTCTGATGGCTAACTGAAGATCCAGTTCACTCAGGGTCTCCTGCCCTGAGCTGCTGGGCTGTCCGACACAAACAACAAAGTCATCTCAGGAAGAGAACGAGCTGTAGACCACCCACTTGTTGGAGACATAAGATAAATTGTACTTCTGCCGTGATGCTTTGTTGAAATTCATGGGATTTAGTGAGGCGTGTCTGACTGCTTAAAAGCGCATTTCTGTTTGAAAGCCTGCTGTGTAAATCTTACTGTATAACCACCGTAAAACATCAACAGCGTGGATAGCTCTCCCTGGTTAACTGCACTGAATAAACGAGCTAAAGCGAAAGCTATGAACGCGAAACGGATCAATTCACCTGTATCTTACTGTTGTGCACCATAAAGTCATGCAACCACCCCTACCCAGAGATAATGACATAGGCACAAGACAGTAGTGATGTCACCTTTCTGGAAAAAAACAGAGAGGAGCTCCGCCAATCACATAGTACATTGGTAACAACCAATAGAACAAGACTGAGAGTGGATAATTTCTGGCTGTACCTTGTGGACACCTAAGGGAATTACCAGGCAGTATCCACCAACCTGCTCCATGATTGGTGTAGCTCCTCTATGTTTTCTACAAACAACTTGATATCACGACTGTCATCCTTATTTTATTTCTGCCCCCGCCCCACACACAGGAATTTGTATTAATCTGGGGAGAGAGGTCAAATCACAGGACACAGGTGTCCTCTCTAACCTTGTAAACAAAGGGGTTGTTGCGCGTGTCAGTCAGGATGTCGAATCGGGTGTACACGTCGTTGAGCAGGTTGACGATCTTTATAGCGCCCTCGGCGGAGGCGTGCTTGCTGCAAAAGGCGTTGAACCCAACGATTCCGCTGAAGAGGATGGTCAAGTTGTCGTAGCGCTTGGCCGGGACTGGCCGCTTGTGCCGCAGCTCGTTAGCGACGGTCGGCGGAAGGACTGAGTACAGCAACCTACAAATGGACGGTGTGGGGGGGGGGGGGCAAACATGGCAAAGGAAAACCAGCGCTCATTAAAATCGTATTTATTTATTTTAGACAGGCAAACCGCTAACTAAATAACGTTAAACCGTTATCTAAACTAATTAAGAAGATTTTTGTTAGTGCTGGTTTTCCTTTTCTATCTTTGAACTGTTTTGAAACACCAGCACCACCCTGAAGTACCGCAACATCACAGCCAAACATTGCTATTAACAAAAGAATATAGTTACAATTTATCCATTTCACTGAGAACGAACAGGGTATGTGTTAGTTATTCGGTGCCACAGGTCAATTTTACTTCCACTTATATTGGTTTTGTTCTTTTATGCAAAAGAGTGTGTTACACTGGCACTGCCGAACTCTGATGTGCTGTTCAGTGACACGTTGACATTTCTGTACACATGTTGTGAATGTTATGGCTTACACGCAACGAAGGCTATCCTCCATGCTGACTGATAAGAGATTCAGACGCACGGACAGAGAAGCCCTTGTCGAGCAGATGTGAAACAGGCTCAGGGTGGCTGAGACTCAAGCCTCAAATGCAGAAGGTACCGTTGTCATGGCAACAGACTTGGAAGTACGCCAAATGCGAAACGCTCTAAATAATGTATCGGCAGTACAGGATGGAATTATCCACCTTAATCTCGGCTTCAATTAGTATGCAACTAAAACAAATTTATGCATACATAAACTCCGGAATTTTCTCCGAATCATGTTTATGTTTTAGAGTGTGACGCATTCAAAGCAGAGATCATATCTTAATATCTTAAAAATGTTCAATTGCAAGGCGGATCTATGGATATGTAGTATACGTAACACCATTTTCATTTATCTCAATCTGGATATGTAAAAAAGTTTAAATACATAATGTAATTAACCACTAGCCTTACCATCATAATTATACATGACACAATATACATGCTTAGGAATATTGTGTGGTATGCATAAAACCACCGGATTACTAATAATAAAATAAAAATGTTTTAAGTATTTACATTTTTTCACATAATACAGGTGTCTCGGATGACAAAAACATATTTAAAATTTTTTATTGAATGTCCGTTGTAGTGTAGATTCAAGAATAGTAGAATACAGTATATGGTTCTTGAGATTAGGACTAGAGACTCGTGTCCCCTGTGGTGGACATAAATGTATTTCCGGGTCTTAGGAGGATATCATAGTACTTGTTTTATTTTATTCTTCATAACATTTATGATTTTGACAGGACAGGATCTAACATGCTAACCAGCCTGTACATCCCCTTATTAAAAATGGGAATGGTACTACCTTGCTTCCAATCTTCTGATATTTCCCCAGAGATGCCTCAAACCCTTGTAAAAGGTTTATATATATAATGCCATCAGGTCCTTGGACTGTCCTTTACTCTAGGATATACAGTATGACATGTGTACCTGCTGCCTGATTTGTCCTAGGCCTTTGTCATTTATATAGTACCTTTAGATCCCTTATCTTAATATCTACAAAACTGTCCTAGATATTGGATGTTCTTGTGCCATATTTGTAACCTCGTCCCTGGTGAAAACGTTTATTTTTCTCCTTAGAAATCAGTCACAATAAAGACTGACAGCCTCATATTCAGAGAATGTACAATCTTTTCCTAACCCTGCTTCAACCAATGTCAAAAGAAGGTTTTAGATGTTTGTGAACTGCATCTCTTGAATGTTCTCTCTACATCTGCAATGTCTAAATCAAACGTGGGAATTTTAGGTGGGAAAAGAGGATTTCATTAGCTAGTCTCACAGAGTAAGATTAGAGCAGATTGGCTATGGAGCACTCCTCTTTTTCCACTTTGGTAGCTTCACAGTGCTGGTCAATTTAAAAATGATGACCATTACAACATACCAACAAAAAGATAATATAAGAGACCATCATCGCATGTTCCTCCAAAAATGTAATTTATGAAGTCACGTGTCCATGAAATTTACAATATATCAGTAAACCAACCCTGCGTGAGGGTCTTTTTGCAACAGAACAAGTCATTTCTACTGGCCTACGCACCTGCCTACACCAGATTTTGCGTGGTACATTTAGCAATTTCAAGTGCATTAAAGAATACCTGCTACGGGCCCAGGCTTGTCCACCAAGGCAAACCTATTTAACTGGAGAGCTACGCTGTAATTACACAGCTGCCGTCATGCACTGCATGAACCCTACCGAGACCAGAGGGAGGAAGGGGACCCCTCCCCTGAATGAATTGCTGAACAGTGGGGTGCTGACAAATTGTTGACAGAGGGGGCGAGGGGTTCGCAAAATCCAGCACGGTCACTTTCCCAAAAACGCGCAAGATTTATGGAGTTGGACGCGCACGTGAGAGATGTGTGAGTTTCAGTCCTTATGCGTAAAACTTGATGAGGTCTATGATTTCACCAGTCAAAAGTAACTTATACAGAAAGGTGTATTTCCATTGTAGCAGACTGCTGACTACATTTAGTAGCTACAATGCCAATTAGCTGAATATGAACATGCTCAAATCGGGCATGTCCAAGCACACCAAGAAAAAAAGTAATGGTACATTACAGAGACATTGAACCATAGACGCTCAAGCGTGCAACACTGAGACTAGTAAAAAGTAATGGTACATTCCAGAGACACTGAACCATAGACGCTCAAGCGTGCAACACTGAGACTAGTAAAAAGTAATGGTACATTCCCGAGACATTGAACCATAGATGCTCAAGCGCGCAACACTGAGACCAGTAAAAAGTAATGGTGCATTCCAGAGACATTGAACCATAGACGCTCAAGCGTGCAACACTGAGACTAGCGAGAGAGGCACCTGTCAGTCTTCTTCTTCTCATCCTCCAAGGCGCGAAGCGTGTGCTGCAGCCGGTCGGTCAGGATCTCCAGCTCCTGTGTCAGCTTGTACTCCTCACGAAACTGCTCCCCCAGCAACACCAGGTCCCGCGTGGCGTCGTGCAATGGGATGTCACTCAGGTACAGCCCTCGCCGAGTCAGGTCGTCCAGGTTCATCACACTGCCACACACGTGCACGCGCACAGAGGTGAGACAGAACCCAGCCAGAAAACAGTGGGTGGCCCACTAGTGGCCTACTGTCTGCACCGCTGTTAATCTGCCAGTGTTTTGCAAATTAGCAGGCTAATAGCTACAGCGATCTGCTAGCGGACGGTTGAGGCCAAACATTCAAGGTCAGGATGAGCTTTTTAAAAGAAGGCAAAATGGCTGGTGAATGGCTTTTTATAGGGAAACCATACGCTAACTATCAGACCAAAAGTGGAACGAGGGGGGCCTGCTTGCTGTGTGATTTTAAGTGTGAAATGCACAACGGACAAACCAAAAGAACAAAACCAAGACACTCAGGTGAGACACGAGGTCCCGCATGGCTTTATACAGCGTCAAGACAACAGCAGCTGTGCTATATTAAGCGGGGGTGGGATGCAATTAAAGAATCTTCAGACTGCCATTAGTGCCGGCTGTCTATTCACCAGGGGCACGGCCATTCACTTTTTTTCATTCTTATACCGACTGATCCTCGCCTCCACCGCCTCACCTCAGCTGTCTGCCAGAAAACTGTTCTAGTCGCGATTTTCAAAACGCCGCTGGCAAACCGACAGCCGCGCCGCCGACGGGCCGCGCGTGAGCAGAGAGCGGGCGCTGTACGTGTGCTGCCTGGGGCTGCAGGTGAAGGCGAGCGGACGCACGGCTCTCACCTGGGGGAGCAGAGAAACAGGATGTTCTCGGCCTCGGGAAGGTAGATCATCTGACCCTTCAGCCTCAGGCAGCTGATCTCAGCCCCCGTTAGCTGGTCCTCGCTCTCCAGCGTTTCCACATTCAGAAGGCCCTCCTAAACACAGAGCCAGCCAGAGGAGCAGGAAAACGGGGTCAAAGTACTGCACATATACCGTGCGTTAGAGTGAAGAGCAAACAAGCCTAGAGGACCGTCCGAGACGGGTATGAAAATCAGAGGGGTTAACTGGCTTTACATGCCAAAAAAAAAAAGCTCTCCTTTCCAAAGCTCTCCTAACCCCTGTTTTCACTAATAATTTGCACATAAAGAAGTGGGCCTTGCAACAGGTCATGTTATATATAACCACACTGCAAAGGTTTCAGCGTAGTTCAGTAACAAGATTTACCCATTTATACTGCACTTCAATATGGGTATCTTTTTAATTGTTTGCAAACATTGTTATTGTTATTGTATTACGGATTATAATAATAACAATTATTATTATTACTATTATTATTATTTAATACACAATTTGGGTTCTCCCCATGCACGCATGGGTTAGATTAATTGGAGAGTCTAAATTGTCCTTGGGGTATGGATGTGTGAGTGAATGGTGTGCGGGCCCTGTGATGTATTGGTGACCTGTCCTGGGGCCTGTTTCACAAATATGGATTACTGAGTTCCAGAGAATCCAGAGCTCTTTTTTACTGTAGTCCATGTTTCAGATTTTGGGAGGGTTCCGGGTTTTACTCAGGGTTTTACTCAGCTAACTCAGTAACCCTGCTTTGTGAAACAGGCCCCAGGGTGCATTCCTGCATTTCACCCAATGCCTGCTGGGATAGGCTTCAGCCCCTGTGACCCTGACCGGGAGTAAACAGTTTAGAAAATGGATGGATATAATAATAAATAAATAAATAAATAATAATAATAAGAAGAAGAAGAATAAGAAGAAAAACAACAACAAGAACAACAAGTTTATACAATTAGAAGAAATAATGTAATAATGTAATGGATTATGTAATAATAATGTACAGAATAATGTAATAATATAAAGGATAATGTTAGGGATGACCCTAATCTGTAGTCCCATCAAAGGTACCCTGCACATCTACAGTACCACAAGAGAACAAGGTTTTGGTGTAGATGTTTTTCCATTACCTTGCTCCGAAGCACAAAGACAGTGTTGATGTGAGAGAGGATTCCGTGGAAGCTGAAATCGATGTGGGGGCGCACCAGAGAGAAAACCGACGGCAGGCTGCAGGCCCCGGGCTGAAGCTGAGATGGACAAGGAGCAACCATCAATTAACGACACAATGCCTTTCCTTCACTTAGATCGATATCTTAAAATTGGGCTTCCTGCGGTGGAGGTTTTGGATTCGTTTACAGGTTAGCTTTGTGTTGCTGTGCTAAGGTGAGTCACGCGTTAGAAGCGGTCTTGACTTTCAGTACAGCAACAGTTTTATCCTTGGGTGGTATAAAATCACACACACATGCATGCACACACGCACGCACACGCACAGAAACGCATGCACGAACGCACACACACACACACACATATACAGATGCACAAGCACACATGAACACACACACATAAACATGAGCGCACACACACATAAACATGAGCGCACACACACACACACACACACACACACACACACACACACACCTGGGGCAGTACGCGGAAGATGGCGTTCCCACACTGCGTGAGTACCAGGTCACGGTCGAACATGAGGTGGAAGGGGAAGGCCTTGCAGAAGGTGTAGGGGCTGATCCTGGTCTCCTGGGTGCCGTTCTCCTCGAATCCGTCCAGGTCCTCGTAAAACGCCTCCTCCTCTGAGTCCTTCTCCTCAATGAGAAACTTGATGTGGTCACACTCTTCGCTCTTATACTGAATGACCTGGCACGGCGAGAAGCCAGCAAAGACGCATGAGAATCCTCAGGAGCCCTAAGATCAATTCTTACACAACAGCACTGTTCTGTTCCATTGCACTTTTACAAGGTCACAGTGCTCTATGTGGTTAGGGTAAAAAAGGCTAACACCAAACAGGATGAACTACAGACTGTCATAGTTTGGAGGACTGTGCACCCTATGCACTGAATTACTACAAATAGTCAACAGTTCTCTCCTATCAGGCAATTTCCCAAAGGCTTTGAAAACTGTGGTTATTAAGCCTCTTTTAAAAAAAGAGCAGCCTAGATATGTCTGTACTTAATAACTACAGACCTATATCAAATATACCTTTCAAAGGTAAAGTTATTGAAAAGGTTGTTTACCAGCAACTTAGTAACTTTTTGTCCTCAAATGGCTTCCTTGATAACTTTTAATCAGGTTTTCACCCCCATCATAGCACTGAGACTGCTCTTATTAAAGTCCTAAATGACATTCGCTTAAACACACTCCGGAAAAATCTCAATCCTAGTGTCATTGGACCTTAGTGCTGCTTTCGACACTGTAGACCACACTATTTTATTAGACAGGTTGAAAAACTGGGTTGGACTTTCAGGCACTGTCCTTGATTGGTTCAGGTCCTATCTGCATGACAGGAACTATTTTGTCTCCATTGGCAACTTTGTATCCGAGCAAACTAACATGACATGTGGAGTCCCCCAAGGATCAGTCTTAGGCCCTCTTTTATTCAATCTTTACATACTTCCGCTAGGCCAAATTCTACAAAATAACAAAATCGCCTACCATAATTATGCAGACAACACCCAAAACTACATAGCTCTCTTGCCGAACAACTACAGTCCCATTGACTCGTTATGTCAGTGCATTGAACAAATTAATACATGGATGCGCCAAAATTTTCTTCAACTAAATGAGGACAAAACTGAGGTAATTGTCTTCCCTGCCCATGATGAAAGGCTGAAAGTCAGTGCTCACCTTGTCTTTGCAGACTAAAAGCCAGGCCAGAAATCTTGGTGTTATTTTGGATTCAGATCTAAACTTGAATAGCCACATCAACTCAATAACAAAATCAGCCTATTATCATCTGAAAAATATAGCAAGAATCAGAGGATTCATGTCCAAACAAGACCTAGAAAAGCTTATCCACACTTTTGTCTCTAGTAGGCTACACTACTGTAATGGTCTTCTGACAGGTCTATCTAAAAGAGCTCTTCGACAGCTTCAGCTTATTCAAAATGCGCTGCAAGAGTTCTAACAAAAACTAAGAAATATGAACACATTACACCAATTCTCAGGTCTTTGCACTGGCTTCCAATCTCTCAGAGAATTGACTTTAAAATACTGCAGCATGTTTACAAATCACTCAATGGCCTAGGACCAAAATACATTTCTGACCTGCTTCTACTATATAAACCTGCCAGGCCCCTAAGGTCTTCTGGGAGCTGTCTACTAATTATTCCCAGAGTTAAAACAAAACATGGTGAGGCAGCGTTCAGTTATTATGCTACAACACAGCTGGAATAAACTTCCAGATGATCTCAGACACGCCCCAACTCTGACCACTTTTAAAACTAGGCTGAAAACTTTTATGTTCTGCACCGCATATGCACTTTGATTTTAATCCCTGCATTTTATATATATATTTCATGAGTGCATTGCATATATAGCCAATATACAGTATATAGGGTGGATAGTTCTTCAAACTATGAATTGCAAACCATTATATGAAAGTGTATATATGTACTGTACACACACACTCACACAAACACGCATACACCAACATATATATATATATACTGTATATATATATTACATGTTCGACCATGTGGTGTGTGTGTGTGTGTGTGTGTGTTCATCTGTGCTTGTGCATCTGTATGCGTGTGTGTGTGTGCGTGTGTGTGTGTGTGTGTGTGTGTGTGTTCGTACATGCGTTTGTGTGTGTGTGCGTGCATGTGTCTGTGTGTGTGTGTACAATACAAATACTGTATGTATGTATATACCATTTTCATATAATGGTGTGCAATCCAAAGCGCTTTGAATAAGTGCACCTGCATACACAGATAAGACAGATCTATTTTTTCCTCAGTCAGCCAGTGTTTTTTTCTTTTATGATAAAACATCCCTCACAATTTCTGTTTTAAAAATGTACGGTGGTGTATTTTGCGATATTACACCCTCCGGTCCGCGTATTTTACACGGTGTGGTTTGCTAACGCGGAATCACGGTTGGTGAGCTGACTGGGGAGATAAAATTATGCTGGACGAGAGACAGAAACGGGGAGCTGAGAAAAACAGAGGCGCTGCTCAGTGAGCCAATGCGCAGGGCCCTTTCAGCGCTGACGTCAGACTGCCGTCTCTTCTCACAGTCTCCATAGCAACGCTGGATAACACTCGGATAAATCATGTGTCACATTTGGAAAGTCAATCCCGGCCTTTCATGTCATGCTTACTCGAAGAAACACGTCACATTTCAAAGAGAAATGACAGTTTAAGGGAGAGGCAGCGACAAAAACAGCCTGAGAAACGTGAACTAAATATATTACATAGCCTTGGGATAATACACCACATGGTTTATTTTTTTTAAATATCAAAGTTTTTTCTGCACACTTTTCTTACTTACTAATGCAGGTTTCAATCTATAATCCATCTTCCTTTCTCATAATTATTCTGTTGATCATTTCCTTACAAAACCAACAAAGAGAACCCACACATTATAATAGGCTGACCATATGATGGGAGATGAAAATGGGGAAGAAAATATTGGATACATCTTGGGTGGGTGGGGTCATGGAAATGTTTGTGAAGCTTGGCTTCTACTGCACGCAGTTCGGGTCATTCTGAGGTAAGAATGAGTGCATTTGAGGCATGGAACATTAATGATGCTAGCCCTATTTTAAGCTGTGTGCTTAAAATAGCATTAGCAAGGCATCTTGGCACAGAGAAACACTGTTTGAAACAATATAGATATTAGAATAGGCAGAGGGCCCAGGCATGGTCATACACTGAGGCATATGTATATGTAACCATGGCACAGAATAGGGTACTATAGTAGGGTAGAAACAAGACACCACCTCCATCCTCTAAAAAACATTTCACTGATCTGCGCAGGCCTAGGCAAGCTGTTAAACATAGGAATACATGCATTTGTCTCTGAGGAATAAGATCGCAATAACCATCTGATTAGAGAATAACAAGTTAAAACATAGCAAAAATAGTGTCGTATTTTCATCTAGCAGACCTAGTGAAAAATGACATTTTCTACCACAAAACAAAAATGTAATGTGAGAATAAATGAACCAACCACTTCCAACATCTGTACGCCTTAAATGGAGAAGCTGTTTTTTGTTGTTATTCTCAATGATGAAAAACATGACGCCAAACACCAGAAACCATCAGGACTATATGAAAAAGCAGGTCGTTAACTTGAACATGGTGATTTAAATTGTAAATTGTGAACATCAACAAACTGCTAACAAACCCTGCACGCTTAACAGTTGATGGCAGTACAAGAACAAGCCTTCATATTTTTGAAGGCCAAAATACTTTTAACTAAATGTTTTTTTTAAGTCACAGTTCTTTGTTTTTGTAAACTTTTTTAACGGCTATGGCAGGACTTAATCTGTCCCAGCAGCTATTGGACATACACTGCAAAATGTTCAGTATAAAACGTAATGCCAAAAAGTCTGTACCGAAGAGAACTCCAGCTCCAGAAATACCGCACTCTCGAGTACCATCTCCCGGCTGTTGGCCACCTCAAATGATTCTTTGGGCGGGGATTAAGTTAATAACATCACTCACGGTCCCAGTGCTGAGGCAAGAGACCCACCAATTAATCCCATTACAGGTTGTACACATACATGATGTACAGTCATGTACAACCCGTAATGGGATTCATTTATTGGTTACAAAAAAAAAAGAAAAGCAAGCTAAATGAGACACACCTTCATTTCTATTTCCGTGCCGTGGATCTGCTGTGCCACAGTTTTGATGATTCCAATCACGATATCTTGCAGGCCCTCTCGCTCGGAGTAGTAGTGGAGGATGAGGTTGTTGCCCTTTTCAGCGTCAGTGCATCTGAAGGACGGCGCTCGCATGCCGGGGTATATGGTGCCCAGGTGGTCATGCAGAGCATCTAGGTTCTAAAGAGAAAGGGAGGCCAAGCCAAAAATGTGAATTCTGCTCATCAAACCTAAATATAAATCTCCTGAACCCAGTTGTAAACATGCATAACCAATTAGAAAGAACAAAAAAATTAGCCAAAAAAGGCTAATTTTAGGCTAGGTTCATTTTAATTTTTAGGCTTGAGTTTCTTATTTGAAGATGCTTTCTATTAATTTTCACACGTTTTATGACAAGCTGCCCAGGTAATCTGTCTAGGATCTAATTAGGCAAGGCCAAACTAAAAATTCTGTTCATTAAATATCCCTCACTGGCTCAATTCCTGCTTCTTTTGTGAAATTATGGATTTTTTTCCTAATTTTTCCCATATTTTTGCACATTATTGTTGTCATAAAATGTGTGACAAATTACAAAACGAATTTCACAAAAGAAACATGAACAAATCACTGAAAAATATTTGATTACCACCTCCCCATATGTAAAAAAATATTTAATGAGATGTTACCGATAGAAATGTAAAAAAAGGATTTAAAAGGATATGACCAGTGGAAAGACACATACTTGCAGGAACTCTCGAACATTGGATCCAAGCACCCGCAGGATCGTATCATAGCCGGATTCCTGGCAGAACTCAAAGAACATCTTTCCGAACATTTGTAGGATGTCGCCTGCATCAATCTCTGTCAACCAAATCATAAACAAGTGGTTAGTCTGAAAAAACAGCCTTCAAACATCATGACGTAAGAGGATGCGTACTGAAATTCACCATCAAATTTCTATATTTGCACACCGACTGGCAATATTATTCCATGTGAACATTAGGAGCTGCTGTTTCAACAAAGATACAGCTTGTACACCTTAAACCTTGGTCCCGGAGAGCAGAGGCGGAAATCCAGGGGACATAAAGGAAAAGTCCTACCATGAATCTGTTATTTTGCACATTTCTGCTGAGCATTGCCACTTTGCATTTCACTACACACCTCGTGTGTGTATGTGACAATTAAAATTCTTGAATCTTGAATCTTGAATGTGTTTCTTCCACTTAGACTCAGCCAGCTGATTTCACTAATTACTTCTACCTCTTTGCTGAAGAATTATGTCAATTAGCAAATCCAGGTGATTGGAGCAAAATCCTGGGGAGGACATTTACTTTACGTCCCCTGGATTTCCACCTCTGCCGGAGAGCCACAGGGTCTGTTGTTCGTTTGCTTTCGCATAAAAATCAACAATCACACCCAAGAAACTATGTAAGCTGAGTTAACTGTGTAATCAACTACACTGCTTGTGTAATCAATTAATTGATAAATTAAGTTCTCCATATCAACAAAATCCTCCAGGACCAGGGTTGAAGAGCCATGATGTACACAACACACACGTACTTATGTCTTTGTTTATTTATTATATACCGTTACATCGGTTGCTTACTTAGCACTTTACTGGCAGCTGCAACGAGGTCATACGTTTTGGCATCCTCATATATGATTCTGACCAGGAACTGGCCCTCCACATCCAGTTGAGCCTCCTTCCTGGAAACAAAAATGGCAATGCTCATCTAATCATTTTCAGACCCTACTCACATTTCAGCCTGTCCCCACACACGTTTCTGTACATGAATTTGGCTTCCATACCCTGTTTGCAATGGGTAATAAGCCAATCTACCCAGAAGACATCAATTTAAAATTTGTGACATGTTGCATGACTTCAAACACAACAAATTTCAATGGAACAATATCCAATCTGATATGCACCTTGAATGTAATTAGTTTATTGTCAAATACTTGTTGTATGTATAGTACTAGACTAGACTAGACTACAGTTGGGCATACAGCACAGTGTGCTGATTTGGGAGAGAGCACAAGAGTGTACAATAAGCAGGGCACCCGATAAAATAAATAATGTTTACACCAACCTTCTTCCACGTGGTTTATTTCAAATCATTGTTTTTATTATAATTACTTTTATATTTATATTATTTGATCATTATCATGTATGCAACCATATTTAAATGTATGTTTGATCATTGAAATTGAATTAAGATAAGGTATGGATAAAGCATGCCCATGTCAACTCATTGCTAAACGTAAGGAGTAATGAGTTTGGAGTTTTGTCCTATAAGAGTAGTTAAGCATGTGCGTGTATTGATAAATGATTTAGTGTAGCAGGCTAGGACTGATCGTTTGAACCTGGGTTAAAAATTGTATGACCGGAGGGCAAAGGCTTAGACAGGCCTCTGTTCTCCCTAAATGGATGTCTAGGCGCCATAAGGTATCGGGCATGACTAATAGTGTGTATTGTTGATGAACAAAAGCATACTGTATGTCATTCTGGGAAAAAGAGATAGGCCCTCACAGATAATACGGAGATGTGCATCAAGTCAAGGCCTCCGAGAGTATTTAAGCCAGGTTAGATGACCAGTGTGTTGAAGTCTGCTGTACCCCAAACCCGTGTTGGGTTTCAGTGATCTTCCCGCTGGCTGGCGTGAATTAAAGTGTTTGTTGTCGTGGTGTGTTCCTGCATTGTCCTGACTTCACGGAAAGAAGCTGGGGCCTAACAGGAGAAAATCTAAATAGTGGCACATTATACTTTATGATGTCATGATTGTACGTAATGATCAGTAAGATAGTAAGTAATGATTGCACAGTGCCACAGCAACCTGAAAATGCCTGTGGAATTATGAGAAGGCTGAAGTTTACAGAAGCGTATGCAAATCAAATGCCATTACAGTTGCTCAGCAACAAAAAAAAAAAATGCAGAAAAGAATGACACACAGAGAATAGTAGAAGGCTCCCAGTAAGAGTTCACTAAATTACTTTCTGGGAGCTTAATACAAGTATGCTGGTACCATTCTTCACTGCATAGTGGAAATACTTCAGTGGCTCCAGACTCGCCTAGTTCAGTTAGTTCCAAGTAAAGAATTGATAAACGGCTGCTGTTTTACAAATTGCCTTGCGTGCACAGCAATGTGAATGCTAAAAATCTAAAAAGAGCATTAGAAACTAAAATATAATTTTTCCAGCTAATGAACATTTTTGTGGCCGGCGTGACGTTTGATCTATCTGACCCAATGACTGGGTTGAACTACAAAAACAATATTGATTTTCTGGCCTGGCTAGCAACAGCATTCCTCTGGCAGGGGGATAGCACCTGAGTAAATGAAATCAGCTAAAAGTAAACACATGGCGTTCATTTTTCTATTGCACATACCATACCCCCGAAAAGAGCCACGAACACTGCAACTAAAAGAGAGAATGAGCAATAATGCCATTAATCATGCCAGTTACATCAGCCGAGATAACATTCAAGCACCAGTGTTTCTCGTGAGGCGACACTGCACAGACTACTCAAAACATGTTTACGTAAAAGGGCTTGTGACTCTGGGCTTAAAAGCACTAGCTGAAGTCAAGTCCGGGACACGAAAAGATGTAAAAGAAGTCAAATAAACTTGACTCTTACCGAATGTTGGCACACATTTAAGAGATAGGCCTTGTGTAAACAACTCTAAAACGCGATGGCCATCTTCTTGAATTTTGTAGCAACACGGCACTTTCAGCATCTCTTTCTGCAGGACATTTTTTGGAGCGCCAACCGAGTCAAAACAGGGGTGTTTACAGTAGCTCTGACTCAGCTATACCTCAAAGAGGCCTGGGTTATAGACATGTTTACATACGCTCCAGCTCCATCTCTGCTTAGCGAGGGCCAGGATTAGTCTCTCTTGCCTCACTTTACCATTATATCACACTGAATGTGTCTAAAGTAGGCATGTTTACTGTGACGTGGAATGTGGACTTTTTTTATTATTCATTTGTGCATGCTTTCCATAAACAGTTGGGCTATTGCTTTTTTATTTGATGCACTATTACGAAAAACATGACAGAAGGGAAAAAATGGCCGGTCAATGTGGCTGTTTTCCTTATGGGATGGAGTTTACCCCTCTACTACAGCATCATTCTATCGCCTTTGTTTTCCAAACTTCCTTAATTTTCAGGCTGCACAGTGGGTAAGAAAACTGTAAAAACACTCTGAAGAACATTATAGCCCAATCTGCAATTTTTTTATTAATACCTGGCATGTATATTTTGATATTGATTGAGGGGTAGTAGACCTCTAGTTTTTCTGGAAAACATAAGGTATCACGAATACATAAAAAATTCAACAATTGCAAACTACCTTGGGTCGGGCCTGAGCCACAATCCACTGCACCTACATATCCTAATCTGGCCAGTGAGAGTAGCCACTAGTTTATGCCAAATGCTTTTTGAAGAATAACAAATAGGCCTACTGACTTTTGTTAATGCTTTTTTGTTGTTGTTGGTTTAAATGGAATATTTGGTGAAATATGAGTCATAATATCTCATTTATGCCCAGATAAATTAGTGCATACTATGTCATGTGTCAGCCATACCAGTGAGTAGGCCTATACTCCTTCAATGGTCTTACATGATGCATCGTATTCTTATTTTATTTTTCTAACCACAAACGAGTCTAAAGAGAAGTAAAGTTTAGTGTCTTTCATTTTGTTTTATTTTTTAGGGAGTGGGTAAAATAAAGCTTAAAGTTAATTGCATGTTTGTGAGAGAGGTAATGTTTTATCAAATCATCCATGATGTGTGCAAAGTATACTAAACTGTATAAACTATGCAGAGGTTTACCATGAATGTGAAACATTAGCAACAAGAAGATTATTTCTCACAAATATTATGAAAAGCCCTATTCAAATATTATTCAGTGTGTAGCGCTTACTGTACGTATCACTTTATAGAGGTTTTTGAAACTCACTTGATGTCTTCCCAGATTTCAGGCCCATAATTTCTGAGTACCAGAAGTTCCAAGGCGTGATTGACAAAACCATACTGCAAAATTAATGACAGACAAGTAGGATAAATAGATTTTTTAAAATACATTTGGGACCGAAATCGTTTTCAATCTATGACCGTGTGTAGTAGCTACGTGAGAGAGAAGGGGGTGATGGTGGAGGGATGCAATCGCATCCAACCTATACACTAAATATAAACCTAGACATGTAATGTATCCTTACACAGAAGACACAGCTCAAACACAGTATTGTTTGATTAACAGCAATGTGTTTACTCATATTAATCAGTAGCCTATTCGTAAACCTACGGTGAGATGAGATTTTAACATCAAGCGATTATCTGATAATTTACCATTGGCTTGCATAACAAACACTAGTGCTCGTTTGGTACTAGCTAAAATTGCTAATTAACTGTGCAGCGATATGCAATACGAGGATCTTACATACCATGTTTAAAACGAATTATTCTTCTGTAGCCTATTCCCTTTAGCCGCAAGACGACACAGCTTGTCCCTTCTAGAAGGGGTACCACTATCCGTGCAAATATTTCTGCAATGATTGGCGTGCGCCGCCTACAATGGCTGCTCATGGAAGACCATAGCACTGGTTCAGTAACCAATGAGAGAAAGGAGGAGGAGCTTGTGGCTGTAAACGCTGTAAACAGTTCCGTAAATGTCGGCCTCTTTCATATTATATTGCTCATATGGGAAGGAATTATGCAAGTCAAGAAAGTACGATATATTAAGCGTTATTTTGGCAACCATTAATTTCAGAGCACAAACTATGTCGATGAACGCCAACCGCTAACCCATAACTTGGCAGCTCTAATGCCTGCCATGTTATCCCAGTCTCATTGAGGAATTTTATTTAATTCTAGGCTACTTGCCTTTTCAGTAGTGTTTATATTTTCCAATGTGTATCCATTTGATGGCAGGTAATCAGTTGGTAAATAAAAATATTTACATAGGCTTACAAATACTGCACCTCTCATTTTAACATTAGAAGAAAAACTGTGCTTCAGGATTATCAACTTCCTCTTTGAATGTAGGCGTTGTAAAGTTGTCAAAGGGTAACTTATTAGAGTTAAAAGAGCGAAGAAAAATATTTGTGCTATAGTCATGTGCCTCAGAGGGAGCACAGCTCAGAGCAGCTGCAGGTGACAGTGGTCTTGTGTTTGATTCATTTCTGATTTCCTCTGGGAAATACAAAGAGCAGTCACTGTGTGCTTCATCGCATTCACAGGAAGTTTGGTTGAACTACTTCCATACATGTGAAGTGCTTAGAGAAAAAAACTTAAGCATGCAGTCCTATTGTGTTTGATGGTTTATCAACACAAGGACTCAAACTAAAGCTAAAGACCCAGTTTAAGCTTGTGAATGATACAGCACAAGCACGGGCATCTGTGAAACCTCAACCTCAATTCTGGGTCTTAAGGTAGAACAGATCAAATATTTTCTTTAATATTTTATGTGATTAAATTGTGCTTCATGAGCTGTACCCTCATCCAATTGCAAGCCTCATTTGCCTCTGGGATGGTCCTATTAGAGTTATCATAATCTCCCATATTATGACTTACTTAAGACAGCCTAGACACAATATTCTTAATATACTGATTGTGAAGCGTATTATTTCTGGCTCAATAAAACACAGGTGCAAAGGAAATTGTTCTAACAATTTTCATAATGGTTTGTTGGATATATCCTTTCCAAATTAAAGATGAAAGGACACAGGATGAGATCAATCTCATGAAACTTCATCATCTGGCAAAAAAAGTGAATAAATCAACGTATGTTTAACCATATAGTTTATGCTCCTAAAAACACTATTGCAATGTAATGTTATTCTTTTTATTTATAAGTTCCCTGGTGACAGTCAGCAGAAACACTTACCCTGTACATTGAACATCTTTGTGAGTTCGGTTAAGTAGAGCAATGGCAAATGTAACATCAAGGCCTCTTCAACAAAGAATCCATCTCTTTCAGTATAAACACTGGCACCATTGCCTGACTGCGGTACACACAAGTCCCCAAATCTCATTTTTATTCTCAGGGATTCCTCATTTTTCTAAAGCTAAATTACAAATGGTTTACCCTAAATACAGGATATGCTCAATGTGTTTCCCCATGGCTGTTATCATTGCTGTCAAGAATCATTGTCCCTTTGATGTGCTATATTGAGACAAAACTACAAAAGCTCAATCATTTTTAAAGTGGCTCGGATTTCTGTGGTTTAAAGAAGGAGCAAATCACCATTGGAAATTTTATAATTAGAGGATGATTATACAGTTTTTTACCTTCCAAAAGATATTCCCTCATTTGGTGTTTGATGATGGTGGTGGAGAGCGCTGTCTAACACGTCGGTCCACTACCATAGGTGTTCAAATGGGTTGAGATCTGGTGACTGCGAAGGCCATAACATATGATTCACATAATTTTCATGCTCATCAAACCATTCAGTGACCCTTCGTGCCCTGTGGATGGGGGCATTGTCATCCTGAAAGAGACCACTCCCATCAGGATAGAAATGTTTCGTCCTAGGATAAAGGCGATGACTCAGAATAACTTTGTATTGATTTGCAGTGACCCTTCCCTCTAAGGGGACAAGTGGACCCAAACCATGCCAGGAAAATTCCCCCCACAGCATAACAGAGCCACCGGACCCCCTCACTGTAGGGGTTTTTCCTTTAATTTGTCACATGTCTGTATGTGTGTGTGGGTGTGTCTGTGTGTGAAATATACCTTACTGAAGGGGACAACAGCATTTCCACCTGGGAATCCAAGCACAGAGTTGCCTAGCCATTATGCTACACTGCCAAGCCATATATATATGTATATATATATATATATATATATACAGTATATAGGCTACACACACACAACAGTTTTATATAACTTATATAACTATAACAGTTTTATATAGTGTGGTTTTATTGTTTTATTATTTTTATTATTGTCACTGCCAAACTGTTTCTATGCAAACCCGTGCTTTCGGCTACAGGCAGATATATCTGCCAGAACTGCCACAAATAACTGATTGCAGAGTCTCTGCAGCCTGACTATCATGAGAATCTTGAAGATAATTGCATTGTGTGGAATAGAAGTTTGGCAATGATACACAATGGTTTCACACAATGGGTTTCTGTTGCAAACCAAGTCAAACCATCACTATGAATTAAATGATTGGTCTTCCAAATCACTCCTGATGTATTTTTGTTGATGTTCAGCGTGACCATATATTATCACATGTTTGGGTAGCCCCACAGTATTATATACACATATTATGCCGTATATGTATGTGCCGTTTTGAGCTGCACCGTAAAACATAAATGCCAATGCTACTAAATGAATTGAGCAGTTGAAAAGGTAGTTATAACACAATTAAAAAGAGTAAAAGTGAATGCCAGAACAGGTTGAACATTGTCCCTTTCAGTATTCAAATGGTTCAAGGCAATCGGTTTCCTCAGCACAACCGATGGTTCTACAGTGTAGCTTCTGACATTTTAGCTTTAATTTGTTGTTTCCAGTATCAGTGTAAAATTAAATAAGAAAGTGTTCCAAGTCCCTGAAAACTGGGATATATCTAAATAATATTTTAAAAAGTTTATCGTTAGTGAGTGGTGAGACCTGCTAAAGCACTGGTTTCACTGGTAGTAACGCGGCTGGCAGCTCCAGATTTGTCTCATGTAAAAGCTCATGTAAAAGCAGGCCCTCTGCTCTCCCTGCACCTGCTTTGCAAGAAGCACTGCTCCAGATCAATGCCTATACAGCTGGTCAGCTGGACTGCATAGTGAGAAGTGGTAGCTGGCAGAATGTGGCTCTGAGAAGCACTGCTCTATTGAACAGACTACTTGGAATATAATTGGGCATTCAAACCTCAAAGAAAAAGTGAGGGACCTAAAAAAGACATGAGCATTACAGACTGACACTTCTACCAGTTTTCTACCTCTCAAAAAATTCAGAAACATTCAAAATGGTTCTGCACTTTTTAATTTAAATGTAGTCTACTTACACAGCACTTGCCGTTGTTGTTCAGAACAGGCACTTGAGTAACCCACTCACAAATAATGACAAAATTTATTGCAGCTCTGTTATATTGCAAAAATAATAACTTTAATAAATGATTGCTGGGAATATTAATTCCTTGTGATCTAGCTAAGCGTTGACATCACAGTCAATGGGAATTCTCCAAAAATCCACGGTGCAATATTAAAACTACAGCATGTGTGGTGGTGGCGTAGTGTGCAGCAGCAAATTAAGAATAGGTAATGTCCCATTTAGCAACTTCACATCTGCTTTATGAAGATTTCAATATTACCTCAACAGATATACATATAATTCCGTAGCACGCTGCTTTGTGTGTCTAGACTGTTTGTATTTGTCTCCCCTGTCTTGAATATTTGCATCTGAATAGCAATGTCCTTCTGTTTCAGTCTTTCACAGCCAGGCTGGTCTGTTGCTCGAAAGCTTCCAAGAAGTAACAAACACCAGGAATGTCTGACGGGAAGTTCGGAGGCAGATCCTGTCTGGCCCTGGGAATGAAGTTGAACTCTGGATGACCTTTCAGTAGTCTGGAAAAAAAAAAAACACTGTGTTTTTAGACTTCTTTTTTTATTTTAAAAAGCTTGTTTCATATGGGAATTGACAGCCCAATAATGCTAACCGATCCTGTCCTCTACTGGGCTATTTTTCACTTTCTGACTAAAAAGTGGAGGCGCAGCCATGTAAAAGCATACTAGTAATTTAAAAGTCTTAAGTCTTTCTATGAAAAACCATTGTGCAATTACAGTATATTGTATATACAGTATACGTGTGCATTATTGGCATGAATATTCTCTCTACAGAGGCAAGTGCTTGGACATTAAAACTAAAGGAAATTGAAGACCCTGGTGCTAAAAGTCACAAAATGTCTATTCTGAGAAAATCAAATCTGAAAATATCATTGATCCAGAAAATCAGCCATTAAAAGTTTTGCTGTTTTTATGCATTGCTTATGCACCTTTTCTGTTAACAGTATTTATAGGGTGGACTTAGCTAAACAAATACAACATGTTTCTATGCTCAACTTGAATTGTCTAAAAATGTGACTTCAGTACTTTTAGCACCAGGGTCTCCAATTATACTCATAACATGGAAGAATATAACAGAACACCAGAATGCAATAAACAGGCAAAATCTGAAGTGCTTATCCATCAACTGATAACAGTGTGCAGTAGTTTTTTTTTTAGGTAGCTTTTTCCCCAGAGGTAAATTGCCGTCTAACCTGTGCGTGGTTGGGCTAATATTGATTTTTCCTGGAAGGCTGCAGGACTCAAACTTGTTAGCCAGGGTGACGTTGTTCCCAAAGAGGCAGTACCGAGGCATTTTGACCCCCACCACACCAGCAAGGACAGAGCCGGAATGGAGTCCAATTCGCATCTGAAAATAAAAAAAACGCGACCACTAATTTGCTAATCATTCCAATCACTCACAACCGCAACTTGGTTTTTGCTTTGCGACTATAAAAATATGACCAAATATGACGACAAGGCCTCAGCATGGCCTTGCACCTGCAACATGCCTTGCATATTCTATTAGGTGGATCAGGCAATTTAACAATACTGTATGTGGTATAACCCAAGCTTTGAAGCAATCAGTATTCAAACATAGCCACCATTACAACAGGATGCCGTGGATCTTTTTGCAAACCATAGATACATGTATGTTTATCGTACATTGTTAAATTTGGAGTGGAGAATCATCAGCACATTCAGCAGGAAAATATGATTTGCACATTTTTGTTGATATTGTCATAGCTCAGATATGCTCCCGTCAGGCCATGAGAATTACGTGATCAGCAGTCATAGTGTTTTTGTTTCTTCTTGGTTTCCTACCTTTGTCAAGAAATGAACAGGAGGACCTTATTTTAGGTTCTCTTCTGAAGCTGACAAATAAGCATAGGTCATATATTGATGCGTCGAGATACAAAACAACAATCATGTCACTGGGCGTTTCAATCATTTCAAGTGCCACGTTTTGTAATTAAAGCATCAGATCATCATTACAAATGGATTTTAAATTTCAGACTGACATTATGATAAGGGGTTAACACGGTGGGTGAATAGGTAGCATTCATTCTGCATTGATCTGTGGAAAAAATAAATGGGTCAGTGTTTACAATAGCTTAGAAGTAAAGAAAAATCTGGTGAACGGGTAAAAATCAAGAGGTGAAAACTATGGAAATTTTAAGTACCTGAATTACAAGCTATTGGATTCTCATTCCTTCTAAGTTCTAAAATACTTTGTCCAGCTCTAGGCCTTATTATGACCGGGGCAAAAGACATTGCAAGGCGCTATTGTAGGTGGTTTGCTGTCATGTTTGTATTTTGGAGAAGCATAGTGAAATAAAATGGCAGTTGAGCCGGGACAGCTTCACTATCAACACCTGACAGGAATTACCACTCCCATTGCACACATAATAAATTAAACTCAGCATACATTTTCAGCAAAACATTGTTGAAGCACCATTCTCTGTAGTTAGGCGTGCATTAGTAAACGCACTGTGAAGGTCTTTCATTAGTATACAAGGGCAGTAACCTACTGTATTAAGAGCATAATGGACAATCAGTGTAGTGCGAGAGAGTGGAAACAAACACAGCAAAATAAGGATGCGTGATGCAACTGCTCATTTAAAGGGAATGTGGAAAGCATCGTGATTGGCTGGAACACAATCAGACTGCTACAATTATAGAGGCATTTCTTGCTCCATTATGATTGTCAGCATGTCTGTTAGAATCATTAAAATACCCCAATACATGCTTTCATTTGATCTGAGCATTTGCCAATAGCAATTCTATATGGTTCCATGTGATAAGGTATAAAAAATGATGTGCAAGATATGGATTTACAATTAAAATAATCCTTTTGTGTGAACTGAGTCATCATTAACTAAAAATGATATTGTCAAAAAAATATGCTTCCTCATTTTATCATTATGCCCTTTTGAGGGATACCATAGCTTACATCTTTTCAAAATTGTACATTTACGTAGAGAGAGTATTCATCAAAATAGTACAGCTGCCCTGCTGCCCTGCTCCAGGTCAGAATACTGTAGCAATGCCATAGCATGGAACCAGCCTGCAACCTCCCGGTAATATGTTTCAAATAATGCACCGCACTGATGCCTTTCATACGCTATTAGGGTGACACTCCACCACTCGTATGTGGTACAATACCATGAATTGAAGCAAGAAGTATCCAAACGTAGCCACCACGTCGACAAACCACGCATACATTTTTCATTTCATGAAATCTCTGTGGAGAATCATTCTCCGGACAATATGATTTGCACATTTCCGTTGATATTTTCATAGCTCAGAGACGCTCCCCTCAGGCCATGAGAATTACGTGATCAGCAGTCATAGCGTGTTTGTTTCTCCTTGGTGTCTTTACTTTGCCAAGAGGCCACTCCTCTACACATCTCTAACATAAAGCGAGCAAAGAGGACAGCAGTCTGATTTAACCAACATCAACTGTCTGATTTCACCAGCATTTAACCAGAATTAATTCAACTCCTTGAATGCTGCTTTTGAGATAATTTTGTGCCTCCAAAAATGGCAGCCGATTAATTTACAGAGCGGCTGACAGATTTATGAAAAGATATAAACATTTATATTGACTGGACATTGTTTGTTGTCTAATAAAATCTAATAAAGCTGTCAAATTCTGAACAATATTTGTGGGTTCAACAATAAAATCATCCTTCTGCCATTAAGCAAGCGTTGGCATTACACAAACTCAAGGCTTCTCCGATCCTGGTGGGCCGCAGTGTCCACTGGTTTTTGTTTTCATCTTAAAGTCATGAACTAATTCAGACCCAAGAAACCAGGGGAGGTGAGTTCCTCAAAAACCTACAGAAACCTGCAGCCCTCCTGGTTCAGGGTTGAAAACCCCTGAACGTGTGTGGCGTTTAACAGCACATCGTATGGATATATAAGCGAATAATGATAATTAGTAGTATATTCCTTATTTTCAGCACAGCTGAATGGCATTGTTCAGTATCTTTTTGCCGTGCTTTAAATTATTTTTATATACAAATTGCAATAAAGTACAGACACTCTAGAACCAATGCAATCTAACCACAGTGCGTCTCCTTCTTTGAGGTATGCACTCGTTGAAAGTATTACTTTTTTCAGATCGTTGAACGTGATTTAATTATTTCCAGCTACCCCCAGAGTAGTGTTCATTAAGCCAATCCTGTTAGCTGCCACCTCCAGACAGCGATGAGAATGGGAGGAGTGGGCGTGGCACTGACCTTGATTTGCTCCCCGGCGGGGGTCGTGACCTCATCTGAGAGCTCCATCATCTTCAGCGCCATCAGCGCGATCTGCACCGCGTGAGTCTGGCTCTCTTTGTGCAGACCGCCGGCCACACAGTACGCATCCCCGATCGTCTCCACCTGGAACGGGGGCACAGGGACGTCACGTGACCCACCGAGCAAGGTCTGCACCTTTTTTTTACTCGTTATCTATTTCTTTAGTCTTCTCTTTTTCTCACTTTCAGAAGGAGAAGAGGCCGGAGACCACAGATACCATGATCAACAAGCGTCTTACGTCCGAACGAGCAAGTTATTCACAGGGGGTTTGGGATGGAGGTAAGGTCGTCAACAGTCACATAATACTCAGGACTTCCCACACCTTAGGTATAACTGATTTTGCACTGTAGTTTCTGTATACAGTGCTATGGAGCCCCGATATAGCACTCATTCGCATTAAAGTATTAAAAAGCATGAAATAAATTGCATTACACCACCTGCCCTCAATAAACAATATTGAAGCTGGTCATCTCAGTCCCCATATTGTGTCCCGCATTCAAGGAAGGGAATGCTGGTAAGCACAGATGGAGGGGAACATTTCTCTTATAGTTCTGAAGAAGGCTTTGTCGTATACATATGATTCATAAACAGGAGCGCAGCTGAAAGTCATCTGGCTGAGAAATATAAGAACCTATTATCAGACCCACCTGCGAATGTTCAGTTAGGGTCCTAATCTGACCCCACCATGCTCTGAATTAATCAACACTGAGCTGAAAGGCTGATCATACAAGATGGGTAAGCTGTTAATCTGTAGGGACATGCCGATTATCTTTGTGAGGCTCTAATCAGATTGGCGCAGTGCACTGTGATAATGGCAGTTTAGTCAGGGCCTGTGATGCAGGTACCATCTGCACATTTCTAAGATCAGCCAAAATCAAATATGGCATTTTTCACAAATCGCCAAAAGCCAGGGCGGGAGTGTTTTCTTCAGCTTCAAACAACAAATCCCTCCAAAAAAACTGCTGCTGATACAGTACCATTAACCCCCTCCACCCCACCCCTCGAAACCCCCCCCCCCCCACACACACACACACACACACGCACACACAGACACATACACATGCATGCACACACACACACACACACACACACACACACACACACACAAACACACACACAAAATGACTGCAGGTCTCAAATAGTATCAGGTCTCAAAATGATTATAATGAACATTATGACGTGAAATATCATTATTAAAATAGATGCCTAAACCTTTATGTATGCACTTTTGAAGGTCACTCCGGATAAGTGTAAAAGCAAATGTACTGTACATAGTTTTAGATATCGGCAGAGGAACACTGCACCTTATATATGTCTAGCTCTCCGCAGTGGTGGTCGAACCTGGTGTAGAGCTCATTCAGCATGGTGACCACCTGCATGGGGGAGCACAGGGAGCAGACGGCCGTGAAGCCCACGATGTCCGAGAACAGCATGGTCACGTGCTCAAACTTCTTGGCCTGCACCAGCTGACCCTGCCAGAGCTGCCGGGCCACTGCCCCAGGGAATATGGTGAAGAGCAGGTCCACCGTCCTCTTCTTCTCCTCCTCCAGGGCCTGGTGGGCCTGCTCCAGGGCGGCCTTGGCCTTGCCCAGCCTCCTCTTCAGCCCGTCCTGTGCCTTGGCCTGCTCACCCACCAGGACCACGTCCCGCAGGGCATTGTGGATGGGGATGTCGGAGAGGTAAAGGCCCCGCCCGGTGAGCTCTTCCAGCTTGTCCACGCACGGCGAGCCCAGGAACAGGATACTGTTTGACTCAGAAATGAAGATCATTTGGCCTTTCAGGTCCATGTGCTTGAGAGGGAAAGGAACCACAGAACGGTGGGAGGCAGTTGAGTTAATGGTGAAACTGTTCACACTTGTGTTTTTTTCCTTATGGAAATTTAATCTATATCTATATATTCAGATCCTTTCCAAAAAATTTGAATATCATGGAAAAGTTTTTTTTTCTTCCATAATTGCATTCAAAAAGTGAAACCTTCATAGATTATAGATTCATTACACACAAAGTGAAATATTTCTAGCCTTTATTTGTTTAATTTTTCATAATTTTGGCTTACAGCTCCAGAAAACCCCCAAAACAGTATTTCAAGAAATTAGAATAGTGTGTCGAAAATCAGCATTTACTTCAGTTATTTCAGAGAATGAGTGGAGTGGCTTGACTGGAGGAATCCGACAGTTGTAGCCCATGTCCCGGATACGTCTGTACGTGGTGGTTTTTGAAGCACTGACTCCAGCCTCAGTCCACTCCCTCTGCATCTCCACCAAATTTTGGAATCGTCTTTGCTTGACAATCCGCTGAAGCCTACAGTCATCTCTTTTGCTTGTGCACCTTCGCCTGCCACATTTTTCCTTTCCACTAAACTTTCTATTGATATGCTTGGACACTGCACTCTGTGAACAGCCAGCCTCCTTAGCGATGACCTTTTGTGGCTTACCCATCTTCTGGAGGGTGTCAATGATGGTCTTCTGGCCAATTGTCAAGTCTGCAGTCTTCCCCATACTGAATCAAACTGAGATAAACTTTGCAGGTGTTTTGAGTAAATTAGATGATAGTGTGACACTCAGTCTAAAACATTCATTCTCTGAAATAACTGAAGTAAATGCTGATTTTCGACACTATTCTAATTTCTTGAAATATTGTTTTGGGGGTTTTCTGGAGCTGTAAGCCAAAATGATGAAAAAAGAAACAAATAAAGGCTATAAATATTTCACTTTGTGTGTAATGAATCTATAATCTATGAAAGTTTCACTTTTTGAATGGAATTATGAAAAAAAATAAAAATTTTGGAAAGGATCTGTATATATATATATATATATATCTACTGTATCTATATATCGTACTCATGCACATAATTAAATGTTATGTTTTCGTTACTTACACAACACTACTGTTAATAAAATTGTTGCTGGCAATGTTGTATGACCAATGGGAAAAACACAATGTGTTGCCTGCATCAACACAGGTTTCCAGGACAAAAATGTATGCAAGTATTTTTAGAATAAGTTTATGTACCAAAGCTAACTTGAATCTACTGTATGTGTCACACAACAATTGCCCATCTGCAAGAGCTGATGTAAATTTCACTGCAGTCTGCATGTTATGTAACAATTATTAGGAAATCTGGGCAAATTAACACATATCTTACATCATTTTTCCATACATAACACACAATATATTTCACTTATCAAAACAATGTCATATTATTATGTACCTTTATATTATGTCATATATTTGAAGGTCATACGAACAAAAAATCAGGAGAAAATCATCTCAGCTAAATTAAGTTGATAAAAATCGATAAAATGTACTCTGTCGGAATAGAATTTACTCTATCAGAAATCATTTATCACTAATCCTTTTGCTGTGAGTGTTAAGTTAAAAATATTCTGTTCTTTTAAATATATTTTATTTTTAATTAAAAAGGGGGGAAAAAACATGTGCGAGTGGTGCTCCTCCAACAGCTGCACTGTCTTCATTCCATCCTTGTACTGGACCATCTTATTCAACCAATCATTGACCTGGATTCAGTCAACCCATGTCCATAACTTTGACCCAACAGGAAATGCAATTGTTCATTTTTTGCAGTTTGACATTGGTTTCACGTCATTATAATAACGACTTGCATGGATTTGTAAGTTAAAGTAAAGGACAAATTTTGATTGAATCCAGGCCAGTTGTCTTGATTGTACCAACGCAGTTTCCCACCCAAGATCAGAGAGTGAATTCTGGAAACACTGCTGTGCTACAGCGTTCCAGGACAGGAGTTGAGTGGCCCCGTGTAAGCATTTTACGGGTGAACCTTTCCCGTTGTTTTGACATTCGGATCTCTGCTCATCCGGGATAATGCCGCCTTCTTCCTGCAGAAGAGCAGGCTTCCAACCGCTGGGAGCTGTGATTGATAGTGTGGTACGCAGCTGTTTTAATTCAAGTTCTATTTTTAGTCAGACCCTGAAACAATTCTACACACATATTTTTTCCTCTATTGGTCACCAATCCGAATTAAAGAAAGTTATTAAGCAAAAGCATGTTTTTACCTTCGTCCCATCAGCGGCATTAGCTCCCTGCTTTATTCTTAGGATGAACTGAGTGTTCAGCATGGTTAAGATCCCTTGAAAGGTGCTCCTGATTTGCGGGGACACGATCAGGAAGTGCTCCTCGAACAAGGGTCGCCTCTGGACGTCCCTGCGGTTCAAGCGCCTCCTCAGCCCGTCCCCGATCTGCAGCAGGCTCATGTCCTCGTCCAGGAGGACATGGAAGGGGAACGTCGTGTAGAAGAGCGACATGGGTATGTCCAGCGGCGAGTGAGTCTTCAGCGGGCTGGGGGTCAGCCTCCTGGGGTCCGCCACCTGCACCGAGTAGAGCAGGTGGGGCTGGCCGCGGGCCTGAAGGCCGCTGTCCTTGCTGCACGACGGCTCCATCACCACCTCCACGTCCGTCTTGTACAACACCTGGGCCGCCGCTTTGATTATTCCGGGAAAGAAGAGCTCAGTGGCCGGGTGAGGGTTGAAATAGTACACTGTCAGGAGGCCCGGGTCTTTGTCCAGGCTGAGAACCGAGGCTTTGTTTACACAACCGGCGCTGCTGTCTGGGCTCTGCGGCACACTCTGTTTCAGGAGGACATTGAAACTGTTGAGGAAGTCGTGGAGCGCTCCCCCCACTACTCCCAAAATATGTCCGTCCTCCTCGTAGCATGTTTTGAATACCTCAACCCCAAGTGACACTTTCAGGGTGTCCATCTGAATGCCTGGAATTGTTCAAAAGATCATTTTGTAAATCATAAATGATCAAATTATTTAGGAAATATATGTTTGAGACTAAACATGTCTTTACCTGATTTCACGGAATAGTTCTTCATGATCTCCATCAAGTCTTCTGCATTTCCGAAGTTCCAGTCTTCACGAAACTCTGAATAAGCCGCTGCAGGACTGCAGACAACAGATCCAAACGTATAAAACTATTTAGTACTAATATATAAATGCAGCTATACCGTAATAATATATTTACATTTAATAATAACAATACAAGTTTAATTCTACAGAAAAACTCTCTTAAAAACAAAAACAATTACAACCTAATTTGTCTTCGTTGGGTAATGTAATATGCACCATGGCCACTGAGTTCAGCATCCAAGTCGCTCTTCACTATAAATGAAGCCCTAGTTAGGGTGTACATTTCTCCATGGGCATTTCTGTTGCCTCCAGTCTAAACAACTATTTGGTTGTGAAGTGCAGTCAAAAACTGCAGTCCTTTGCAATCAATAAATCAGAGATTTTGCCAAGCAATTTAGAAAAGATAGATTAAGTGAGTAACATTGTAACACGGAAGGATATAAAAGTGTTTAAAAGTACTGTGATCTTAAATGGTCAAAAAGAGTTTGACACAATGCAATGGAAAAAATACATGAATGAAAATTTACTTTTGCTTTCTTCTACCATATTTATATTAATGCAGTCTCTTTCAAAAATATGGAAACAACAAATCCAAAAATTTATTTGTAAAAAGGCAAAAAGTCCAGACAAAAGAAAATACGGTTTAAAGGGAACCAACTTTAAATGCATCAAATTTAAATGCGGCTCATTTACATTTTATTTTGGTCTCAAAAAACTATTTTCATTTGGTGGCACCAAACAATCCTCAATTTCTCTGAAAAATCATAATGAAAGCTGAGAGGGAAGAGAATAACACTTTCTGAAAGGGTCACAATACGCTGTAGTGCCTTCATAACAACCTTAATAAACATTGCAAAACACTCTTTTGACTGTCACACGTTGTGCTATGCCACCATACTTGTATATAATATCCCTCACATATTCAGATATAACAAGTAATGGTAATATTTCCTTTGACATGAATAGTGGCATAGCACAACTCGTGACAGTCTTACTTTGCATAAGTGTATATGGATGTTGCAGTGCTTATGGAGGGTTAACATGGTCTCCCTGTAGGACTCTGCATATTAAATATAGCTAAAAAGCAAGATTACCTTTTACTCCCCTTTAAATGTTTTACTACATGCAGCTCCATTTGCAGTTTTTTTTAGTTTTGTTTGGCTTCATTTTGCATTAAGGTTCTCTTATTATGTCTTGCGTACACGAGCTACAGTAGCTACTGCATGCAATGACAGGGGGTGAAAACAAAACAAATAATTACCACTTCACTATCGCTTAGTGTCATTGTTACAATAGTTATGTTTTACAAAAGCCTATTTACTATTTATTTACAAACAATCAATTAAAATACATATCTGAATTATTATTTTCAGGTTTAACATGAAATGTGTCAAATGTCATTTCAATCAGTTTTTTTTATTAATATTTTTTATTTGTTTTTGTCATGTAACCCTGAGTGCGTGCTAAGTTACGCAATGAAGCATTTAAATGACATTACATTTTAATAAACCGGGAATGGTTCTGCAGTATATGTTCTACCCTCTAAGTGCAAATGCCCCATGCAATAATTCAACAATAACATAACAACAATAGCAAAATTGCAATAATAATATGCTATCTGACGTGGCGACACACACTGAAAACATCTCACTTAATGCCCTATGCGTGTCCCTGGCACCTGTCCGTGCTGCAGGAGGGGGGTGGGGGGGGGGGGGGGTTTAAATATAATTTTAAGCCTACAGCTGTAAATTCAGCGCTGTATGAACCGTAAAGCGTAACAACATGGAAATCTGATTTATAGCATGGCTTGAAATCATTGCAATAATTAACTGTATCATCACTGCAACAAGTAGTATTTTTTCATAATGGTGTAAAGAGTTTTTCAATATTCTTACCATATCATGTCTAATTTATGTTGTTTCATCATTCTTAGGAAAGCAGTGTGCAGCCGCTGAAACTGCAAATGCCAAAGTATGCAAGTTAATAATAAATAAGCAATTCAGCTGTGCATAGAAATAGGCTACTGCTCAAATAGGAAACTTGATGGAAAAACCGGATTATTATATTTTGTCGCCATAGGTCCATATATCCAAAGGCAGAGACAGGGCAGACAAAACACAGACAGGGTGTATTTTAAATTCAGACAGCGCATTACTCTGTTGATTCACAATCCTGATGATTGATGCAAGCCTGATAATACATTACGCCGAAAGTGTGGTCTACTTCCATAAAAAACGGTTTATTTACCTCCGGACACACTAATTTGCGGACGCTTTCTCCTAATGTATGCAGATTAACTTTGCTCCTGCTTGTCTTTCGCTGAGGTATGATCCCCGGCAGAGAACCACACACCTCATTTGATATTGGTAGTGTGTCCCTGGTTTTTGCACATTCCCCAGACTCTCCTGGTTCTTCATTTTGTAGCACCACAGAGAATGGACAGTCCCCGCTAATTTTTAGTTCCTTCAGTTTTGCGCAAAACATTCTCAGCGAGCGACTTTTCTCCCTCTCAAACACAATTGTCTATTTTGTCCACCACGAACTCCTGTCCCACTCGTGAAAGACAGCATTCCCACACAAGATGTCCATTGAAAGTGCAAAACACTTGCATGAATCCAGTGTGCACTATAACTGCTTACTTGCTCTTTCTAAAATTAAAACATTTTTTTCAGGAGATCAGTACCCCTCCTGCCAACAACAAAATGCAGGATTCGTAGTAAATTCAAGGGCAAATGATGAGTGAAACGCTGAGACCACTGTCCAATGATAGTGCACAGGAGATACTCGACGTGACCAATCGATGTAGAAGGAGGTTGGGCTCTCTTAAAATACATATAAAAGCTATCTCTGCAGGCAGTGAACCGAATAACTGCTGGAAGATGATGGAGAGCAGTTACGCACGAAGGGTTCCGAGTACACAGTAGATTTTCAGTTGTGGGAAGCATCGCCTTTTTATGATGAAATTGACGCATACATAATTTTCATATGTGCATAATCATGTGTTAATTGTTATACTGTATAATTTTGATTACAATGGTGCAGTCGCTGATTATCATTATGTAGTATGTGCAATATTTAAGGGCTATGTCTTCGTTCATTTCTGATTGACCTGGCTAAATACCAAAATTTTCACCACGAATTTCTAGATATGGTAGCTGTTTGGACAAGCAGCGAATGTGAATTAGTTCGTTTTGGTGTCTTGTGGTTCACAAATAATAGTCAGTGACTTTGCAGAGCTGATCTGACTGCTGAACACCCTGCGCGCTCATCCGCAAGGTGAACTCTATTTAAGTAGCCCATTGCACAATTTATGTCATGCTCTGATGAGCGCAATGAAGTTATGTCTAATATTGTGCATCCAGTCCCCTTCACATTAACGTAAAGTCCAAGCTTCTGAAATATGGACTATAATTAAAGTTCAGTTTCCCCCCAAAATCAATATTACTGTTCTCTTCACAGTTGCTAGTGATCTGCACATAAATATTGCAACGCTGACTAACGCTGAGTAAATCAACGCTGAGTAATGTACTCACCTGTTCATGTCATCTATAACTGGTGAAATTATGTGCTTAATATGAAATAGTCATAAATCACTTCAGTGTATTACATTCACATACGTATGAATGATCAATCACCCACACGAATACTAAAAAAACATGTAAATAATATCCAAAATCTACGTACGACTCTGTCTCTAAGCAACACATTGATATTCAGTATTTATTCTGAAAATAATGTGTTAGCTATAGAGATACAGTAATACTATGTTAGGCTACTTCTTGTTTGCGCCTTCAGCAAAGCTAAGGATTTACGTAAATAGATATAATTTCTTTAAAACCCCATTTGTAGTGGTGCTTTTAAAGGCATTTTCAATCTTCCCAGATTAATCCCAATGTTATAAATGCATGAATATGAAATTGGAAGTGAAACATTTGAAAATATTGTTTTTTAAAGCACATCTAAAAATATATAAACATAGATGCTTGAATAGGCCGACTCGTGCCCAGTTCTGTTAAATATTTCCGATTTTTGACTGCAAGACCTACATGAATACATACATATTCTAGCCAATGAATACCTTCCTTGCCATCAAAAACGAGAAGGACACATATGGTTGCTCATGTGGCAACAATAGAATCTGGATTTTATCAACGGGAATGAGAGTCTGAAAATGTCAAAAGGAGCTGCATGCTTTCCCATTGATATTCCCTTAGCTAGGGAGGTCAAACCCGTTTTCGGGATTTTTCTGAAAACATATTTAGCCAGCTTATTTTTCATGTATATTGTCCTAAATGCTACAATATGATCAAATAACAATATACAAACCGCTAGCTTGCCAGAAAAAGGACGTTTGTTCGCTTTAAAATGATTTTTAAAATTAGCCCATGCACTTCCGTGTAATCACTCTCGTTGGACGGAAACACATCATCATCTGTGCTGCCTTTAGGATACGGTTATCCTTATTTTGTCAACAAGAAGAACCGATATTTTGTGGTATTGCTACAGGAAAACGAATGTACTCTAGGCCTACTCATTTACTCGTATATATTGTCATGGGATGCGACATTTAATGAAATGTGTACTCCCAAAACGCCATACGTGCCAAACGTCTCAATTTCAAACTTAGCGGGTCCGGCGGCTTCAGAATTCCATTGTATTCACAACCTTCTTGTAGCCTGTCTATTTTGACGTTTGCTTGTGATGTTGAGATGTGTTGCTAGCTCACATTTAGTGATGGTACTTACAGATCCTTTCCAAAAAATTAGAATATCATGGAAAAGTTTTTTTTTTTCCATAATTCCATTCAAAAAGTGAAACTTTCATAGATTATAGATTCATTACACACAAAGTGAAATATTTCTAGCCTTTATTTGTTTCATTTTTTCATAATTTTGGTTTACAGCTCCAGAAAACCCCCAAAACAGTATTTCAAGAAATTAGAATAGTGTGTCGAAAATCAGCATTTACTTCAGTTATTTCAGAGAATGAGTGGAGTGGCTTGACTGGAGGAATCCGACAGTTGTAGCCCATGTCCCGGATACGTCTGTACGTGGTGGTTTTTGAAGCACTGACTCCAGCCTCAGTCCACTCCCTCTGCATCTCCGCCAAATTTTGGAATCGTCTTTGCTTGACAATCCGCTGAAGCCTACGGTCATCTCTTTTGCTTGTGCACCTCCTCCTGCCACATGTTTCCCTTCCACTAAACTTTCTATTGATATGCTTGGACACTGCACTCTGTGAATAGCCAGCCTCCTTAGCGATGACCTTTTGTGGCTTACCCATCTTCTGGAGGGTGTCAATGATGGTCTTCTGGCCAATTGTCAAGTCTGCAGTCTTCCCCATACTGAACCAAACTGAGATAAACTTTGCAGGTGTTTTGAGTAAATTAGATGATAGTGTGACACTCATTCTAAAACATTCATTCTCTGAAATAACTGAAGTAAATGCTGATTTTCGACACACTATTCTAATTTCTTGAAATACTGTTTTGGGGGTTTTCTGGAGCTGTAAGCCAAAATTATGAAAAATGAAACAAATAAAGGCTAGAAATATTTCACTTTGTATGTAATGAATCTATAATCTATGAAAGTTTCACTTTTTGAATGGAATTATGGAAAAAAAAAAACTTTTCCATGATATTCAAATTTTTTGGAAAGGATCTGTATGTAGCTTGTTAACGTTATGTTGGCTCCACAAATAATTGGTTAACATGTAAAATGTCCGTGAATGTAATTTATTTTGTACCAAAGTAATCATACTAGCTAATTGTGTATTTCAGTTAGAATATGGTAGCCTAGTTATTCTGTAGGCCTACGTATATTCTCCATCTAACTGTTCATGTCTTTTATTAAGCATTGTACTAGGTAGCAAACACCTAATTTTCCCATTTACCTACTGGTTTGGTGTAACAGACTAAGATGAAAGTCACAAAATAACTAATTTACGACATGAAAGCTTGCATCCTATATCACTACATTCAGTAAACCCCTCTACTATATCTGGCAAAAGGTTGGCTCTGCATTCTGTATTTCATCAAACTTTTCTGCACTGGCTGAAACTAGAATGTTTTTCACACAGAACTCGCCATTCAACCCTCCGCTACCGCTGATAACCTGAATTATTTGTCTGTGTTAGAAGGGCTGAGCTGGATGGCTGCCCTCTCAAACCTAAATGTAGCCTAGTGCCATCTTTTAAATATACACATGCAGTGCCATATTTATTTATACTTACAAGTAGCATCAGTATAGAGGGTGATGTCGTTTTCTGTCAGAAAAGCATTATGCACATGCTGCAGTGCCACCTGTTGTGCCTCCAAGACACAATGCAATTACAAAAGGTGGCATTTGGCAACCTCTCTAGCTGTGCCAGAAAACTTTGCAGACAATGACAACTGGTCAAAGCATAATACACAGTGTTGCTATACACTGAATAATGCAAACTAAACAAGTTTATACTCATACATAAATAATGAAAATAACAATGTCTTTGCTCAGGAAGGGTTCAGCGATAAATACTGTGCGAGTAACCCTGATATTTCTTCAACAATATTGGGCGGTCTCAATTTTTTCCATGGCTGTTGTAACGTTCCGTTCCCATCCTGTCCGTTTTCCGTATTTTGCCCTTTCCCTCCGTGTCATGTTTGACTTCCATTGTCCGTGTTTTTCCCCTTGCTGCAGACTGGGCGTGTTCCCTCCGTTTGTTTCACTCCATTTCCCCACTCCTGCCTCAGCCTATCTCCTTCTTCCATTTCGGCCTGCATTCCTCACACTCCGCTCTGTTCAATCATCCACGCATACATTCGCACGCTTCCCTAATTGATACCTATTACGCTCCCTATTTAACCCACCTGCTGTCTGCTATACAGTGCTAGTTCGTTAATGTTGTTTCGTTTGTATCCTGGTCATGTTATTCCCTTGTCTAGTTTGCTTGCACAGTTTGGTTTGGTATTTGGTGTTCGTTCACCCTGCTTTATCGTGCAAACCATTTTTCAACAGTTTGGTTCTGTCTCGGTGCTTAAGGCACACTGCCAACTGCTGATTGTTTAGTCTGTCCTGTTTAGTGCGGTCCTACCTGCCGCGCCTTATCTGCCTTGTTAACCACTACTCTGTTGTTGTCTGCCAGTCTGCAGTTGTTCGCTATTCCCTGTTTGTGTTGCGGTACCCCCGCTTCCCACCTGACGTTGTGCCCGCAGCGGGGCATTCTGCTCCTCCATTCTACAGCTGTTCCTGCGTCCGGTCGTGGCAACCGCCAGTGCTACGGTTCCGGTTGCACCTGCTGCTGTTTGCCCTGCTGCCTCAACCCGGCCAACCCGAGGTCCGCTGCACTGTCCTGCCCTGCCGTATCTGCCGCTACCCCTTCCTCTGCATCAACTACCCGGTTACCTGTTTCTATTAACACCCCGGTTTCCCCTTCTCAAACTTCATGCATATCCATAACCGGCTTGTCTGTTCTTTATGTCCTCCCTCGCTTCAGGAGACAAGTTCGAAGCATAATTTATTGGATGCCTAGCGCTCCCCCTATCTGTCCCGTCTGTCCAGATCTGCCAAGTCCAGTTCCGGTTTGGAACGATTCCTGAGACCCGCGAAGTCCAGTTCTGGCTTAGAACGACTCCCGGGTGATCCGTCTAGTCCAGTCCCGGTGTGGGATACTCCTGAGAGACCCGCACAGTCCAGTTCCGGTTTGGAACATTCTAGTCCAGTTCCGGTTTGACCCGATCCAGTTCCTGTCCAGTCCAGTTCCGGTTTGGAACATCCAGTGTTCCAGTACAGTCCAGTTCCGGTTTGGAACATTCCAGTGTTCCAGTCTAGTCCAGTTCCGGTTTGACCCGATCCAGTTCCTGTCCAGTCCAGTTCCGGTTTGGAACATCCAGTACCAAGTCCAGTTCCGGTTTGGAACAACCCAGTGTTCCAGTTTAGTCCAGTTCCGGTGTGTCCCGATCCAGTTCCCGTCCAGTCCAGTTTCGGTTTGGAACATCCAGGGTTCCAGTACAAGTCCAGTTCCGGTTTGGAACGTCCAGTGTTCCAGTCAAGTCCAGCTCCGGCTTGGAGCAAACTGAAGTCCCGGAGATTCTCCGGACTTAATTATTCTGTGTATATTCTGTACAGCTTGGGACTGCCCCAAGCTATAATAAACAACCTTTTCCTGTATCTCTGCCTCCTTGTCGTTGCACTTGGGTCCAGCCTGTATTCAGGGTCATGACAGCTGTAGCCGCTAGCTTATATTGGTGGTGGTTGAGGCGAGGTTCCTCATCATTGTAAAGCGCTTTGAGTGTGAGAAAGGCACTATATAAATGTCAGGCATTATTATTATACGTTACTGTAGTGACCCAAAATCCCTTGTTTTGACCCCTCATGACACAAAGACCAGCTTAGCAAGTTTAAGCTTGCACCTAACTATGACGAAAAGGTAAAAATAAAGTTAAGATTCTAACTTAATATTCAAAATGTTAGCTAGGTAGTCATCTAACATGAAAAATGATGCCATTTTGCAGATTAAAGTTACACCAGTGTTTAAAGCACAAACGCAAGCAATGCCACCTGCCATTCTAGCAGTCGTTTGACTCGGAATCTATAAGGTCCAAGTTCCCTTTTCACGTTCATTTAAAAAATGTTTAGATTTTGCTGAAGATCTACATGTAAAAAATCTTGTTGTTCATCTGGGGTTTACCGGTGATATCGCCCAGAGGAAAACATGGCAGCCAGCAACTTTAGCTGGGACTGGTTATCAGAATTATCCGTTTTTGGACTCGGAATCTATAAGGTGCATGTTCCTTTTTCACGTTAATTAAAAAAAACACCCATTCGCATTATTAAAATGCTTTATACCATACTGTAGACGAGATATTGGTGTCATTTTGCTTCTGAACTGGCTGTAGAGAAGTCCCGCAGGACGCGCAGCACATGTAACGTTTTCAGGACACCTAAATAGAAGAAAGTATCGATACATACCGATCGATTAATACCTAAAATATTTCACAGTGAGTTTTTCTTGTAATAAAGGAGCCATCCTACCTTGTCTCCCTGTCACCCTCCCATGATAAGCCAGGCTATATCCAACGAGTGCACATATCTGGCAGGCAGACTAGACTGAGATTTTAGAAGGATTTACCACGTGATCCATCTCTCATCTTTTGCCTCGTGCATGTTAGTTCGGTCCATTTCTGTTAAAATGGCCTGCATATGGAGATACATTTCCAGGCTGTTTTTAAAAACTGTTTTCCCCCTTTTGTTTTGGTTTCCATACGAAAACACATTACTCACTCTTAAGCTGGGCCATGAGCCATTAACTTGTCTAGTATATCAGATTGCTTCTGGCGTCTACCTTTTATTACTGGATAACTAATGACGCCCATATGTCACTTGGGGTTCATGGAGCTAAGTTTATCAAACTGAAGGAAGCATCATTTGCTTGTATCTTTTATGGAGCAAATGCCCGCTGTCTGTCAGCAAGCAGAATTTTAACAACAAGGTAATATATAACTCATAGATGTTTTCCAGAGCTCTGTCAATTAAGGTCCGCAACCACAGCAAGTCAGCAATTGTAAAATGTAATCATGTAGCAAAATAATAATTAGTTTACATTTTGTATTTTGCACCGTTGTTGGAGCACATAACTACCTGAATTCATGATGTTGTCTCATAATTTACGTAGGGCGTAATTTTGCAAATCTTCTAGCCATTATCTTTGTTCAAATGGTCATTTTTTTAGCAGCTGTGCTTTTTGAATGAGGTTATGGCCAGTGTACAGTTATCACAGCTGTGGTTATGGTCTGTGTCATTAACTCACCATGCAGCCTGTGATGAGACTCGCCACCAGGATAATGATATCTGATATCTTCCCTTTGGAGGTTATTATTTCCGCCCAATCCTGACACAATTTCCCAGTTCTGGCGATTGTAGCAGGAAGCGTGGGAGGAATAATGACCAGGAAGGGAAGAGAGGAGCCTTCTACAGGAAGTTATTATTTCAAACGTGTTTCATGCAGGGATGAGCACCTGGGATTACCCACCAACACAGTGCATTAGCATGACAGCACAAGCCTACTGCTCCACAGTGCAATGCCATCCTTCAAACTGGCATTCAAGACCTTAATGACAGTATTTGCAATTTAAAAGATATGGATTTCTGTTTTACACCCTTTCACTTTTGGACTGAATTTTCCAGATTATATCTATTTAGATCTCCACAGAGTAAAGCTCTAAGTAAAAATTGAAGAGATGGTTATCAATTAGAACGTCTGATTAAGGGAAAGTTATGATGAAGTAATTCAATTTTCCATAACATCATAACATTTTACATCTAATGGATGATCTGACAAATTGCTTAGTCAAAATCTTTCATGTTCACACCATTTATATCTGTGTCACATCATTAATTGTTCCTTCCTCTGAGAATAAATACTGAAAACTTACAGGTATGAAACGACACTTTGTATGATCTCTGCTTTCTTTACATAGGCTTCATAAATTCCAGCATACACCAGTATGATCATTCTTATTGCTACTGGGCAGAGGATTTTTTTCCTTGATGTTCTTGATATCACACCATTCTCAACAATGGCTTTCTGGAATCAACAATTATGCATAAATGCTTGTATGTAATATACATTTTTCAAAATCTTACATAACACGTTTTCTTCATTCCGGCGAAGATAGAGTTCAGTGTGTTGTGTAAATGTCTAAAAAAGCAAAAGATAACTAATTTCAATTATCTTTAAAAACATATTACAGTTAAACTGAATCAGAGCCCACATCCACAGGAAATGGAAAATTAACAAAACAGCTTGCAAGGGGGACTAAACATTTGCCAGAATTGCCGTTACGTAATTAGCACTTTGCCAAAGTTGTTTATTATTGAGAAAACTTGAATCTGAAATTTAACTTGAGTCAACACCCCGCCACCCCCCCCCCCCCCCCCCCCCACCCCACCCTCCCCATGTGGGAAAGTGATAAGTTGGATGTGTGGGGGGTGTCAAAAGGAGTCCGCAGCTCAGCTTGCCAAAGTGAATACTGTGAGTGTTCACACAACATAATGGGAAGTGAAGCGGCTTGTTCACGGGAACAGGGTTTCCACTGATTTTAATGAAATTCTCAGTTAGAAATGTCTTTCCCACTTGACATTTCTCTCTATGATCTGAATAACACTTTTCATCCACTTAGAGTCCATGACCCAGCTACCGGAGGTGGAAATCCAGTGGAAGTCCCACCATGTGTTTCGTCCACCCATAGACTCAGCCAGCTGATTTCACTCATTAGTTCTACCTCCTAGTTGAAGAATTATGTTCATTAGCAAATCCAGGTGATTGGAGCAAAATACTGTGGAGGACTTTTACTTTATGTCCCCTGGATTTCCACCTCCGCCAGCTACCAATATGGACTGGGTTTGAGAACATCCCTGTAATGTTAAATAAGTTAGGGTCAATGTTCTTAGCACAAAATATGTAACATATTATAACATATATAACATATTTTTCCAGTTTCCTGAATGTTCCTTGAATCTTTTCTTTATAATGCAAGAGTTATGCTGCAGGAATGACATCAAAACATTATTCCATTTTGGTTTTCAAATTTAAAAACAAACAAATTAATTTGCAATGGAATATTTTGGTAATATCAAGAATGTTAAAAATTTTAAACAAATATCCTATTTCAATACTTTCATTCAGATCATTGTGAGAATGCATTTGACGTTGATTCTCCATCAGGTTTTTTTCTTGACGAAACCATCAGTATTACCTGTAATTTTGCATACAATGTGCCTGTGACGGAACCATAAATACATTCCAAGGCATTTTCCTCAGCACAATGCCAACTCTCAACCAATGGCAATGTAATGGGAATGTTCCCCAACATTCATGAAGCATTTTGTGTTTGTTGGGAGGTCACTGCTGTTCCGATTGGAAATGTATAAATATATATATAAATATATTATCAATCTATAGCAACACTTCACTATTGGATAAACACACAAATAATTGCCACTTTAAGGTATTGTAATAGATCACACCTCTATGAAATATATTCATAATTATATTTTCCAAAATGTCCACTTACTTACAATATATTTTAGTATATTCTAATTCCATAAGGGATTGTACATGATAAGGCAACAGATCCTTTCCCAATGTATAACTCCCCAGAAGGCAATTCCACTATTTTAATTCCACTCCAGGCTTTACGATCAAATAAGATAATGTTTCAACATGAAGCAGTCATCCAGCAGTTGTTGCACATACTGTGCCTATAGTGCATTGAGATTATCTGTAGCTATAGCTGTCTCTTTCATAGCTCAGGTCCCTATAGTGCATTGAGATTATCTGTAGCTATAGCTGTCTCTTTCATAGCTCAGGTCCCTATAGTGCATTGAGATTATCTGTAGCTATAGCTGTCTCTTTCATAGCTCAGGTCCCTATAGTGCATTGAGATTATCTGTAGCTATAGCTGTCTCTTTCATAGCTCAGGTCCCTATAGTGCATTGAGATTATCTGTAGCTATAGCTGTCTCTTTCATAGCTCAGGTCCCTATAGTGCATTGAGATTATCTGTAGCTATAGCTGTCTCTTTCATAGCTCAGGTCCCTATAGTGCATTGAGGTTATCTGTAGCTATAGCTGTCTCTTTCATAGCTCAGGTCCCTATAGTGCATTGAGATTATCTGTAGCTATAGCTGTCTCTTTCATAGCTCAGGTCCCTATAGTGCATTGAGATTATCTGTAGCTATAGCTGTCTCTTTCATAGCTCAGGTCCCTATAGTGCATTGAGATTATCTGTAGCTATAGCTGTCTCTTTCATAGCTCAGGTCCCTATAGTGCATTGAGATTATCTGTAGCTATAGCTGACTCTTTCATAGCTCAGGTCCCTATAGTGCATTGAGATTATCTGTAGCTATAGCTGTCTCTTTCATAGCTCAGGTCCCTATAGTGCATTGAGATTATCTGTAGCTATAGCTGTCTCTTTCATAGCTCAGGTCCCTATAGTGCATTGAGATTATCTGTAGCTATAGCTGTCTCTTTCATAGCTCAGGTCCCTATAGTGCATTGAGATTATCTGTAGCTATAGCTGTCTCTTTCATAGCTCAGGTCCCTATAGTGCATTGAGATTATCTGTAGCTATAGCTGTCTCTTTCATAGCTCAGGTCCCTATAGTGCATTGAGATTATCTGTAGCTATAGCTGTCTCTTTCATAGCTCAGGTCCCTATAGTGCATTGAGATTATCTGTAGCTATAGCTGTCTCTTTCATAGCTCAGGTCCCTATAGTGCATTGAGATTATCTGTAGCTATAGCTGTCTCTTTCATAGCTCAGGTCCCTATAGTGCATTGAGATTATCTGTAGCTATAGCTGTCTCTTTCATAGCTCAGGTCCCTATAGTGCATTGAGATTATCTGTAGCTATAGCTGTCTCTTTCATAGCTCAGGTCCCTATAGTGCATTGAGATTATCTGTAGCTATAGCTGTCTCTTTCATAGCTCAGGTCCCTATAGTGCATTGAGATTATCTGTAGCTATAGCTGACTCTTTCATAGCTCAGGTCCCTATAGTGCATTGAGATTATCTGTAGCTATAGCTGTCTCTTTCATAGCTCAGGTCCCTATAGTGCATTGAGATTATCTGTAGCTATAGCTGTCTCTTTCATAGCTCAGGTCCCTATAGTGCATTGAGATTATCTGTAGCTATAGCTGTCTCTTTCATAGCTCAGGTCCCTATAGTGCATTGAGATTATCTGTAGCTATAGCTGTCTCTTTCATAGCTCAGGTCCCTATAGTGCATTGAGATTATCTGTAGCTATAGCTGTCTCTTTCATAGCTCAGGTCCCTATAGTGCATTGAGATTATCTGTAGCTATAGCTGTCTCTTTCATAGCTCAGGTCCCTATAGTGCATTGAGATTATCTGTAGCTATAGCTGTCTCTTTCATAGCTCAGGTCCCTATAGTGCATTGAGATTATCTGTAGCTATAGCTGTCTCTTTCATAGCTCAGGTCCCTATAGTGCATTGAGATTATCTGTAGCTATAGCTGTCTCTTTCATAGCTCAGGTCCCTATAGTGCATTGAGATTATCTGTAGCTATAGCTGTCTCTTTCATAGCTCAGGTCCCTATAGTGCATTGAGATTATCTGTAGCTATAGCTGTCTCTTTCATAGCTCAGGTCCCTATAGTGCATTGAGATTATCTGTAGCTATAGCTGTCTCTTTCATAGCTCAGGTCCCTATAGTGCATTGAGATTATCTGTAGCTATAGCTGTCTCTTTCATAGCTCAGGTCCCTATAGTGCATTGAGATTATCTGTAGCTATAGCTGTCTCTTTCATAGCTCAGGTCCCTATAGTGCATTGAGATTATCTGTAGCTATAGCTGTCTCTTTCATAGCTCAGGTCCCTATAGTGCATTGAGATTATCTGTAGCTATAGCTGTCTCTTTCATAGCTCAGGTCCCTATAGTGCATTGAGATTATCTGTAGCTATAGCTGTCTCTTTCATAGCTCAACTTTTACTGTTTCAGCTTCTACAGTGGGAATACAGTGCCCTCATTGTGTGATTTGTTTTCCTCAGAATAAATTTACTTAAATTAAAGGATGGATTTTTCTCATTTTCAGTGTGAGATTAAGCTAATTCACCAAAAGGTGAATTTTTTAATAACCATTTTTACTCATCTTTACGAGGGGTGCCAATAATTGTGGAGGGCACTGTATGTGTAAGAAAGAGGAAGTCAGAGGTATCAGATACATCTTTCCTTCATTCCACACCTGCACAGGGCACATAAAAACAGGAATAATATTTCTATAATAATATTTTGGGAATGTTTATTGACTGGGACAGTGCACATATACTGAAATTTCATGAAATCAGTTTTCTATTAAACTTTAGCTAGTGAGCTTGTTTTCATCTGTAGTCCCTGGGTAGGTTAAATAGGTTAAAGGTACAATCATCAGTACAATATTTCAATACATAACATAATTAAAAGATCAATGCACAACAGCTATACATAAAACAGTAACGTGTATGTTTGTGTATAATGTATAAAACCTTCACCGCCTGCACAAATGTGCACCCTGTCAGTCAGGCAGCAAAAAGAACACATTCAAAATTACTGCAAGAGCACGGTCTTATGAAATAATAACATGATTTAAAAGGCTTGATTTTTAGCATATGCATATCAACAGCAATCATTTTCATTAGTCATTTATGCCCAGATTGATATGCTGTGAAAACATTGGCATGAGTGTGTATGTGTGTGTGTGTGTGTGTGTGTGTGGTTGGGGGATTACCGTTTTTTCCTCCCTCGTCCGTATAGGTATATTCAATATCACAGCACTAGTGATGCAGTATTGTGTGTGATGTGATTTGAATTGCTCATCGTGAAATGCCATAGCAACAGTCCTGAAAACAGGCGTTCCCCAGGGGAAAGCTCTCCTATTTCCTCTGTCCTGAAGACTGCAGCCTTGCTTATGAATTTTAATTAAAATGCTTCATCTCATCTGTCCCTATAATTCTCATACGGTTGCTTGTGTGTTTGGACATACCTGCTGCTTATTTGGAAAGGCTTCTCTGCAACAAGAAAGGTAATACATTGAATTCAGAGCAAACATATATTCATGACATATTTATGTTAGCATTTTCAAACCTGCTGTATGTGTATGTGTGTGTGTGTGTGTGTGTGTGTGTTTGTTTCCAAATAGATAGATAATTAATATTTCACAATATGATGGAAACAGCTTTAAGTGCTAAATCTCACAGTCAACCCAAACAGGATGACAATGTTTATGCTTAATGGACAATTTTATATCAAGTTATTTTTCACCCCGACCAACAAATAAAAAAAATAAAAAGGTACAACTCGGTACAGTAAAAATGTTAAGGGAGAGTTGAGCAATACAGCAACAAATAATATGAGAGTGATATCCTACATTGTGCCTTTTTATAACCAACTGTACACCATATTTTGCCTGCCCTCCCAATTTTGAATGTGCAGTAATATTTTTGTGGGCCCAGTCCATCTGCGCAATATCCTCCAAGCTCAAAATAGCTTGTGTGCTCTTTCTCAGCTCCTGCCTATTTTCACTCTGCAGCTCGCCACTGCAGTAATCTCATGAGTGGACCACACTTCACAATTTACTCTTTAAAAAAAAATACTTTTTCAAGTCTCCAACATCCTATAAATAAAATTATAAAAATGTCCAATCTCCAGAGATCAAATAAGGAAGGCGCGCCATCATTTTAACTCAATTAAAATGGTTAACAAATGGGAGATCTGGGAAAATTTCCCTACTTTATTAAACAATAATGCGATTTAAAAAACGAATGGGACTTAAATGAGGCATGGATACTGTGTTTGACCATGTATTTGACAGGCTGACACAACAAGCATGTTATGTTTAGATAATCTAAAAGAAAGTAGTGGAGTCCACTTTCTGCTAATTGAGGCTACACGGTCGCTTATTCATTTCTCTAAACTTCATAGAGAAGAGCCACTAAGTAACTGTGTGTTACTGTCTTCCCGTCTTTATTTAAACACAGAACTGAACATATGTTCAACTTCCTTTCAATCTCAACCTGTTTACGTAACTGCCAACACATGCAAAACCCACAAACTCCCTCAAGTCAGGGTGTGAATGAGCATTTTAAAATGTTTTTTTTTTAAATGTGAATATGTCCAGTAGTTAAAATTATGCTTTTAAAAAAAACACCAAACACTTTGCTTGTAATGGGTTTCATCTGGTTGAGTTTTTAAAGGATAATGTAAGCTGCTGTAGACACAGGATGTCAGGGATGAGACCTTGGGCTTGACTGGGGTTGCAATCAAGGAAAGGGTATTTGCAAAAACATGGCACTTGCGTGCTTTCATCAGTGTCCGCTCCTCCACACATTTGCTTCCCTGTTTAAACCTGGGCCAGATCCACGGGAGGGGGGACTATCGCATTTGAACCGAAGCAGGTCGGTTTGCCAAAGACTTGGTACCAAATGTTCAATCTGAGACATCCGCTCCTTGCTCTGTCGGCTGGCATCAACCACCTGAACCTCAGCACTTGTGGCCCATCATGCATTCTTCACCAGCAAGCAGGACCACACACCCTGAGGCTGCTGATTCACCATGGTTTATTGATATGCTCCTGCATAAGGTCGACAAATTGAATGTTAACTCCTTGGTTGCATTCAGATTTAAAGCGGTGTTCATACATCATATGCTTTCATATTCGAGTTTCTGGTGAACCGAGAATGAAATCTGACGCTGTCAAACATAAGTAGATACAGTTTGTCTATCCTTTCTGTTGGTAATAGGGTGGACATCAGAACAGCCAAATCTGTGGGATAAACCCCATGGAGGGCAAAGCAGAGTGGAGGTGAGGTTATGGCTGGACTGACTGCAGTCCATGGTCAGCCCACTTGACTATAGTTCCTGTACTGGCAGCATGTCTGCCCACGTTCTCTTCACGGCCAGTCAGTCTGGCCTGTAGTTTCTCGGCCTAACGTCTTTGTCTCCGCAGTTAGCCTGTCTGATAAGGTCATCTGCGCCATCAACTTACCTGACCGTGCTGTCTTCACGATCAGTGTGCCTAACCACATTATCTGCACTTTCAGACGGTTACAGTAATCCCGCCTGATTCGCGCTCTCTCCAAATTCAGCATTCCTGACCTCCCCCGGGCCAGCCCGTCTGGTCATCGACCTGACAGCTCACTCCCCCACACACTCACGAGAAGCTATTGTAGTTCGGTGGCATTGTTCTCCATTAACGAAACGAGCACAACAAGTCACATTACGTTACAGGACATGACCCTGCAAGCAGAAATTTTAAAAAAGCACTCAATTGCTGTCATGTGTTTATTTCTCTCTTACTGGTCCTCTCCTCGTCCAAACAGGCTTCTTCTTTCAGACATTTTACATGAGGCCTAAAAGCATTGTGTAATAGATAGTAATCACTCCATAACTTTGAGAAACCAAGGGCCATCTGGTTCTTCTTTGCGTTGAGACTCCTCTCAGTATTGAAATGTGATCTGAAATGATAATGAAAATAAGATAGATCGTACTGCTTGATGATGTTTTAAAAAGGAGAAGGTCCCATACCAAAGGCAGTTTGGATTTTTTTTTTTTTAAATACATCCGTAACTGAACAAACTGTCTTTACTCAGCATGCCAAGTGCTATTACTCAATAAGAGCCACAATTATTCCCTGAAACCAGCGAATGACTTAATAAAGGATCAGAACTGTGATGTTTTTTTTTCTTTATCAGTTCTAGAACATTTGACACTGAAACTATACATCTAAAATGAAATCTTGTAAATAATAAAATGATTTATATTCAGCCTGCTTTTTACATAGCAGAGTGACATTCCCTTCACCTGTTAGGTGTCCCTGCCAGTCTGGACAGGAAGTCTGCCCGGTGTCAAGGTGGAGCGGGTGTCAGCCTAGGGGGCGGCGAATTCAACCCCCAGTTTGACATGTTCATCTGTTGGAAGGAGGCAAGGGGGAGGAGAAAACTAAAATAATCAAAAAACAGTGAATGAATACTCAGTTAACATACAGTATATTAGCCATACCCTCCCAGTCACAACATACAGTATATAAGGGCATTATGTAATGAGGATAAGATGCTTGAATCATGGATTGCATTAGTGAATCCAGAGAGTGGATACTTCATGGCTATGGTTCCAGGATCCCTGAGGGAATTACCAAGTAATAGCCACAGACTATTATGCAGTAACTGTTGGAATTGCTCTGTTGGTTGCTACCAATTTACTGTGATTGGTGGAGCTCCTCTCAGGTTTTTCTGAGTAGGATGACATCACCACCATCTTAGGCCTATATATTTCCTTGGACGAAGCCTGGGTCACAAACTGCACGTAGAAAAAACAGCAAAAGTTCCTGATTGAACATCCATTTAACAGTGTTTATAGCTGGCACTGACCATTGGAAGCCTTCACATTGTGCAATTAGCTACAATGCACACACACACTGAGCCAATAACATTTAAGTATTAGAAGCACAGTTTTACCAGTCACATGATGCTGTCCTCCATTTTCTAAAGCAAAACGAAAGCTGAATTTGTATCCACTGTATTTACCCTGAGAATGCCAGTGTTCTTAAATGGGTATCTAGAGTAAACAATGAAATTCCCCACTGTGCCTCTCCAGTGTCCCTTTTAAAGGGGCACAATATAGTTTGTTTAAATAGAATGTCATGGTGGGTCTTGGAAACACAACATGCCTAATGCCCAAATAGCAGCCTGGGACTGTAAAATATATAAAAAAACGACTGTTGGTTCATGTTGGACTGTGTGTACACAGCTGTCTTCGGATTCACATTCAAGGAATGGTTGTTAAGCACTTTGTGCCCAACTACACGGCAAATGCCAACACCAGAGAGAATAAAAAAGAGGGAAGATTTTTCTGGGGGAACATCCTTTCTCAAGACAAAAGGGGCGATCTCCAGAACACTGCAATGGAATGAAGGAAAATTAATCTGGGTCCTTTACACTTTACGATGTTGGTGTAATTTTGTGCTATGGGGGTTACTTACTTACAATTTTGAAACCGTCCAGACCATTGCTTATTATTTAAAAAAAAACAAAAAAAAAAAAACATCGTTGAGTTGATCGTAGCAAATCTTAACTTGCTTTTACTAAACACAAAGCTAAAACACCTAATGCACTCTGCCGATATTTTAATCAAGCTGTGTGGTCTTCACTAGATATCCTTCGGCCAGGCTCCTCTTAGTCTCACTAAGAAATCCAAACAAAGCATAAAAGATTGAATCCTGACAGTACATTTACATCTGCTATGGCCACACTTACCCAACTGCATAATTTTATTTTTTTTATAAATCTGGCACCCAGCATATCCAATTCTCACCCTAATTTGGAATGTTCAATCTGTAAAAGCAGCAGCGTTCAAGCGTGAACCCCACTGCCGATTTCGGAGAGCGTATACAACCACAGTTCTCCTCCGAAACGCGCGGTGTCACCGGCTGCTTCTTTTCACGTCGCAGACTGCAGCTTAGCTTGCACAGAGCAAGTCGGAGGAAGGCCTTGCATGTACAGCTTTGACATGGTTGATGCTAGATTGGATAGCCCGGAGGGACCAGTTGTCAATTGTGATTGGTTGTCAATCTAGCATTAACCTTTTCCCAACCCCTAAACATAACCGGCCACAGTTGGCAATGGCACGTTCCGGATTCGATCCAAGGTCTGAGGCTCACCCATGCACCGCAGCATGGTGCCTTAACCAAATTGAGCATATTGCATCATTGCCAGATCCTTTCAATATGTCCCCCAAAACATCCTTGAAAAATTGATTGTTTTCCTTGAATAGGGATCCTGCAATATAACAAAAAAAAAAATGTAGAATGAAAAAATAATGTATTTTTAGGTAGGCTTCCAATGAACCAGTTACATTATGGCGAGAAAGAATATAGAATGGGTAAAAACAGTATTGTTGACTATTTATAGCAATTGTTGATTTATTTATAGCAATAAATTGACCAATATGAATGAATGTTCTTTGATTCTTGTCCTAATATACGTACATACATATTCAATTATTTGCTATGGACTATGAGCTGTCAGCATACAGCATGTTAAGTGGAGTTGAGTCACTGTAAACAGTACCCTGTGGGAAATTATCTTAGATGTCATTTCCACTGTCCTGTCACTGTCCGTCAGGTAATCCATATTCAGAGGGACATTAGAATATTATTTTTAGAGTGAATTGCGGTGATAATTCAAAATGAAAGTGCACTGGGTCTGGCAGTATTGCAAATAGTTTGGTTTTAGGATTAAATAACCCGTTTGTTTCCTGCTTTGCTTTCAGATGCTACTATTCACCTAGTGCTGAGTCATGGCATGCAATACTGATTTCCTTTGTCTGGGCATGGATGTTCACATCATATGACCACCTCTTTAGTGATGACATTGACTCATCGGTGAAATGTATGAGTGAGTTATATTTCATGCAAATAATACCCTAGAATGGTGGAAATAACCATGTTTTTCCGTTCTAATTCAGTCAAATGCCATTGCTGACTCAAGATCCTATGGGATCCTATGACCCAATGATTCCATAAACTGCCTGTGGTAATAACTTGAGACTTACTGTTTATTTAAAAACTTTTCCCAAAGTGTTCAAAAAAAGGCTATACAAAGTGCTGGGAGTATTTTATTTACTGATTAGTGGGTGGGCTTTTGATGGAATTTCTTTTAGATCTCATGGCAGTGGTTTCAGCAAAAAATAGGCACTGGGAATATCACATTCTACACACGGAATGACGCAGAACTCATCCAGGACACTTGCATAGCTGACATGTGCCCTGCTTAGACAGCTTTCTCCAAGCACATTGTCACTGAAGTGACACTCATACCATGACGGACACAAAACAGGTGTGTGTGTGTGTGTGTGTGTGTGTGTGTGTGTGTGTGTGTGTGTGTGTGTGTGTGTGTGTGTGTGTGTGTGTGTGTGTGTGTGTGTGTGTGCGTGCGTGTGTGTGTGTCCCTGTGTTTGAATATGTGTGCATGTGCTCGTTCAAATATAAGTGTGATTGTGTGTGACTGTGTGAATGTGTCAGTGTGAGTGTATGAGTGTGTGTGGTCAGGGAAGGAAGGAGGCACAGATAGGACTTGCTGCACCAGTTCAGATGTTTTAACGCTGGACTACATCTAAAATTCCTGTGTATCATTTGTTCTTGATGCCTTGAGAGAAACCGATGTGGCATTCAATCAGGGCGGTTCTGGAAAATGATTGTTACTGACATCTGCTGCGCTCTCAGGGATATTGATATTTTGGTCGATCCTTTTCAGTCCCCTTGCACCTGGCTCATTCCGTAGGGCACGTCGGCTAGCAGTCATTGAGTCAAACCAATTATTGTGGGCAAATATCAAGTCCAATACAAAAGGAATACTTGGACATTTTTTTATTCGTTTATTTTGAAAATTTCATTTGTTTGTTCCTTTTTGCTCTTTACATTAATTGATTTTTATTCATAATCAGTCATCATTAAAATTTAAATCACTCCATTTGTGAAATAGATCTCCTGTGTATTCTTTTTCAGTAAAACAGGACCAGATACTAATGATAAAAGAGGTAACTAAGGGCTGCAAGATTTTTTTTTTTTTTTACAGTTTCAAAATAATAAAAAAAGGAAACAAAAGTTTGGGAACCCTTTTGGATTATTCTTTGTTACTTTTTAAAAAGATGATTACTAAGGCCCAGGCCCAGGTGATTTACTCGTTAGGGCTTCAATGTCAGGTCAATATAATTCCAGGGCTTAACTATTTATTCTGAAGTAACTCCATGCCTTCTAAAGCATCCGACTGCGGTGGCTGTTCCGTCTGGTGTTAACAACCATGGGTTCCTCTAAACAGTTGTCCAAGGATGTCAGAATAAAGATAGTTCACTTCCACCACCAAGGAGAAGGCAAACAAAAAAACTCTCTCAACGTTTCAAACTACCTGGAACAGTTGAAGTCGAGGCAAGATCTGGAAGACCAAGAACACTTTCAGATAGAATGCCCCGAGACCTGGTGAGAATGCTCAGAACTCACACATCACTGCAAAAGAGCTGCAAAAAAGAGTAGCAGAAGCAGGTCTAGTTGTTCACAGGACAACAATACAACGCACTTTAAACAACAAAGACCTACATGGCGGAGTTGCCAATTAAGAAGCCTTAAAGCATCTGAAGTATGCAAAAGAAAACCTTGAGAAGCCTGAAACATTTTGGAACAATGTGCTTTGGACTGATGAAGCCAAAATTGAACTTTTTGGCCACAACCAAAGAACTTATGTTTGGAGAAAAAAGGGTGAAGCATTTGTAGAGAACAACACCTTGCCAACTGTTAAGCATGGAGGTGGATCCATTATGCATTGCAGTTGTGTGGCAGCAGGTGGCGCAGGAAATGTGTGGGTGGAAGGAAGAATGGATTACACAAATATCTAGAAATTCTAATGTTCGAAGGTCAGTCCAGACATTCGTTGATGGGAGGTTGGGTATTCCAGCAAGACACATGATCCAAAGCATACCTCAAAATCAACCATGAAGTACCTCCAGGAAAGACGAATGAAGGTTTTGGAATGGCCACCAGTCCCCAGACTTGAATATTATTGAAAATCTGTGGAGAGATCTCAAACATGCCGTGCATGCAAGGAGACTGAAGAATATTTCTGAGCTAGTGGTGTTCTGCCAGGAAGAATGGGGAAAAATTACAAAAGCAAGAATTGAAAGACTCTTAGCTGGCTACAGGAAGCGTTTGCAAGCTGTTATAGTTGCCTGAGGAGGAGTTACAAAGTACTAACTGACAGGGTTCCCAAACTTTTGCACAGAGCTGTTTTCCTTTTTTAATTTTGAAAGTATAAAAAATTAAAATAAAAAGAAATCTTGTTTTAAAATTTGAATAAATGTGTCATGTTTAACTTTAATTAGATATTAATTTTTGCACCCCACTGTATATACAGTACAATGCATTAGTTTTTGTTGTGTTGGCTCTACTCCAGCACACTGGATTGGAAATCCAGAGTTAAATAGGAAAATGAGTCAGGAGAAACAACCCTTAAAGTGAACCATACATATCTACTGGCAGCAGAGTGATGGTTTGATACCTCAGACCCTTGTTGACTTAGTCATTTATCCAACCATGTGTTCCATCGTAATTTACAGCTTAATATAGTCAAGTTATGGAGCTGTTGTATAGTATGCATCCATACAGATCCTAAATAATAGACATGGACGTATGCAGTGAGCAGATGTGCGGTGTAATGTAGATGACTCACAATTCCAGATTTAGCATGTCTGACATTAACTGGGAATGAACAAAAGGATCATGTGCCAGACTTTCTGGATTTTTGTGCTGACTGCCAGAAAATGAGATTCGTGCCATATAAAGTATTCATGTTTAAAAATGTCTCATATATTGTCAAGAAAAGCTATATTGAATACATTGTGCTTAACACAAATAGGATGTCCCAAAAGCAGGGAGCAATCTATGGTGAATGTTTTGACCAGCAGGTTCATCAGATAGCATACACTGTGGGCTGATATTTTGTTTTGCTTCACCTGTCCAATAATACTCAATACTAATGCTCTAACCCCCTCCCCCCAAAAAAGGCATACAAATATTCTGAACTTCCTAGAGTAATGTTTGTAAATGCACCATTGAAAAGAAAATCAGTTGAAAGAGGCTATACGCTGCCTGAACAGACGTGCATAAGAGAGGAGGATGTTCAGAGATACTGTGCAAACACACTCCTCTGAACACCTCGTTGCTGACACAACACAGTGGAATTATCTATGCTTGACTCAAGAGGACGCTGCATGAATGCTGGCCATGTAGCTACCTCATGGATTTAAAAAAAAACCGTGTTGCAAGCACTGGGCAGTTTGGAAAAACGTACACACCTCGATGACTAGTCCTGTTATTATGAGTAATTGCAGCAGATTGCTCCTAAGCGAGCCATGTGGACAATATAACAATCATCCCTCCCTTCGAGATGCAGCATAATAATCGCCTAAAAGGATTCTTCCCACCCCGTGTTTTAAAAGCAGACTGGGAATGGGGGAAGGGGGGTAGGGGCTAAACTGAAGAACCACTCTGTAGCGATTGCGTAACCTCAGCATTAGATCGGGAGACAGAGAATGTGCACTGATGCAAAAATAATCAGATAGCGTGCGTCTCCATCTATCAGCATTACTTTCAGGGCCCTTGGCTACTAACACACACAGGATTAGCAGACAGCAGTCAGTTTGTAGCAAGGAAAGAATCAATCCCAGGAACTGGTGATAAAATAAAGCCGCTTATATGGTCACTTACAGACCTAAAGGGTTCTCATCCTGTGTACACTGTCATTCAGAAAAACACAGGAGTATAATGATGATGCTGACAGAAATGAAAGGAGTTGCAAAGTAGGCCGGCTGTGCATTTCCATTTACACAGCTATATCTGCTTTTTGGTGATGACAACCAATGAGTGAATAGCCTAATGCTTAAATTACTGCACAAGGTAAACATGTATCAGTACGTAGTGTACTACTGCTACATAGGCTAAATACAGCAGGTAACATGGGATAAAATGCCACCCATTAATAATTAATTCCTTCTACAAAAATATAATCTGAAATTAGTTTGAACACAGAGCTTGTTGTCTAAACTACAAATGCTTTGTTTAAAATATAAAGCAGGAAAACACACGCTTTAGCTGAAAAGAAAAATATGGTTACGTCACTGGGGGGGACAAAAGGTTGATGTAATATCTAAGCAGCCTAATGTTTAGCTATCATTCGACAATATTCTTCTTGACTCGTTGATGCTGTAACGTAACTTATGTGAACGATAGCTTATTTATTTATTTCGATTTTTGAACAGGCGAGATAAGCTACAGCTTCACACAAGTAACGTTAACATTAATTCGAACGTTACCTAATTATTTAAAACATTTTCCATTTCAAATAGTTAAGATTAGAAACACCTTTAATAACCTGCTTTTTTGTCAGACCTTTTTTGAGAAGATCTTTTCCTCCCTCTTATGATTCATTCTGGAACTGCAAACGTTCACAGCTTTTTGAATAACACGCAAACAAGCAAATGTTCTTTTGGAACCCCTCGAACAAGCACAAACATATTTTTGCGCAAGTCATATGATTTAATCCCACATATACATAAGAAATTAACCACGTGCAGTGAAATATATATCATCCTTAGGACGTTATTCGCATTGTTAATAGTTAATCTTTGGTTTTAGCCGAGCATGGAGGTATCAGAGATTTCTGGGGGAGGGTCTCCGGCGGTATCTCGTAAAACGAGACAATAAATACCGGAAATATAGGTAGCGGGAAAGGAGGTCACTTCCGTTGTGTTCCGTCTCCCTAGAAACAGTCGAGTCTGTCGATTAGTGGTAAAGAAGGCAGTCGAAGCTCGCTTGCAATTCAAGTTTTCCAGCCAGTCCAGCCGTGCATTTCGTAGAAATTTATTAGCATCTATGACTGTATCGTAATAATATTATGCACTTCTGTACATTTTTGTGGGAGACAATTATTATTCAAGTTTTTAAAAAATATATAATGTTTAGCTAAGTAGTTTCAGGTAGGTTGCTAGCAAACAAACACAGGCTTAATCTGTTATCTAACTGGCTATTTGTTATCGCTAGCGTGAGTTAGTGTTAGCTAATGTTAATAGCTATTCAGTATTAGTTATAACTTACTAGCTACAGTGTCGTCGTCTGCAGTGAATAGCTAACGTTAGCTCACTACATAAAATGTAGCTATATGCCTTCAGTAATACTGAAATAATAATAATTCTTCTCTCGATATAAGTCAGCTATAATAGTAAACGTTAGCTGCCTGCTAGCTAACGTTACTTCATAACACAGACACTCAATTATAACTGGCGCTGTACTAGCTTTCTTGCTAGCTAACTAACGTTAAGTATTGACCGTACGAGTCCGTTACTTTTATTTTTTACAGAGATGGAAGAAGACATTTTGAGCACAACACTTGCATACAAAAAAAGCCCCAAGACGTCCAAGAGAACATCCTTCCAGGTACACAAGCAGAAAGAAGCCAGTTAACGTTAGCTAAACGTTGTAGCTGTTTGAGTCTTTGAATACCACCAGACTTATAGTAAAGATTTCCAACTATTTCTTTCATTAGTTAAAATGGAGAATTAATTCAGACAACTAATTAAGACAACTGCCGAAATCGAAACAAGAACATTGTATCTGATGCATTCTTGGTTTAGTGAGTGAGTCTAGGAGTATTTCGCATTTTTACATTTTACTGTTTGCATAAAATAACAAATATGTATATTACATATACGTGTGTGTGTGTGTGTGTGTGTGTGTGTGTGTGTGCGCGCGTTTCTCAGGATGAACTGCAAGCTGCTATCGCTGCCAGAACATGTAAGAGTAACACTGAAGAGAGTTACTCTTATGCTGATGACTTTGAAGATGATGGTAATTAATTTGATTAAATCATGTGTGGATACAATTGAATGCTGTTTTTCCTAATCAACAACTTATTTCTGTTCGTAAATTTATAATCGCAAACATGTATTTGTTTTTCTTCTTACTTTGTCCAGAATTTTACAATATGCATCAGAATGACTGAGATTCCTTACATAATTTTTCACCCACACAGATGCCTTAGAACAGCTTCTGAGTCTGAGGAAAAAGAAGATGGACATGTTTCGAGCAGGAAAAAAGAAAGCAGTAGAATTTAACGTGCCTGAGGATGATCAGAAAACCGTGAAACCAAAGCGAATGTCCTTCATGAAAACCAGAAGGAAAAGCTCTCCCACACCAAGTGGTTCCCCAACCCTGGGGAACATTGAGAGGGATGAGATGGAGATTGGGGTAAATGGCAGTAGGAGTGGCTCCTCCCATTCCTCTCGCTCTGACAGGTCAGACGCAAAGTCGGTGCAGTTTTGTCTGGAGCCGAACACCTCAAGCGGCAGTCGGTCTGCGTCTCCTCAGACTCTGTCTTCGGACAGGAGTGTGGAGAGGCAGGAAGTAGCGACCGGCACAGGGGAGAATTGGGGAGAGGCGGACGGAGCGAGGCAGGAAACGGTGACTAACGGGGAGCGGCAGGAAACGGCGACCAGCAGCAAGGGGAAGGAAACGGTGACCGACGGACACAGGCAGGAGGAAACGGCCATTGCGGAGGACAAGAAGGGACTGACAGGAGTAGAGAAGGGACCGCCTGTCCCGCAACCCCGAGAACGAAACGTCAGGAAGTCCCCGCGCTCAGGTTATATCTAATGATGGCTTCTCCTTTATACTGTCAGTGTGCTCAGCTGAGGCCTTAGTATTCATATCAATGGGAGACCTGGTGAGACTTAGTGGTTGAGTCTTCATGATCTTGACTTTTTTTATAGTGGAAATCAATTGGTTGCAGATTATAGTAGTGATCTTGCATAGTTATGACAATGTGCATTATGTGGCGCACAGCGACCTCTTGTGGTAAAAAGTATTATATCAAATCTCTGTCGGAGGGGGAATCTAAAAGATGTCGGGGAGAGTAAAGGGAAGAGGACTAAGCTTACTTAGTCCTCTTCCTACATCCATTATAGTCATGTGGCAGACGCTCTTATCCAGAGCGACGTACATCAGTGCATTTTCGAACTAGGAACAAATGCGTTAAAACGACCCTAAAAGGTAAATACGAGTTCAAGTACCAGGCGCAGTCAGTATGATTTTTTTTTTTTTTGGGGGGGGTCGATATCGATGATTGGCGTGTACAACAGTAAGCCAATAAGTATGGAGGATTATTCAACCCAAAATTAAAATTAAAATGAAAACGAAAACGAAAATGAAAATGGAAAATGAAAATGGAGGATTATTCAGCCCAAAATTAAAATTAAAATTAAAATCTTTTCATTTTCGTTTTCATTTTCATTATCATTTTCATTATCATTTTCATTTTCATTTTCATTATCGTTTTCATTTTCATTTTCATTATCGTTTTCATTTTCATTATCGTTTTCATTTTCATTTTCGAACTGTACTGTCTATGTTAATGAGGGGGTATGGTCAAGCAAGCAGGGTGGGCCTCATACAGGTTTAGTGCAGTAGCACTTAATGAACACTAGGGGGAGCATAGCATAGGGATGGGTAACAGTCTATGCTTGATACTATGCTGTCAGGGCACTCATACGTTTTAATGTATGAAATGATGAAGAATCTGAGCAGTGTTATAAAGTATTCTTGTTTTATGAAAGAAACGGAGCTAGCTAGCCAGCGCTACGCTGTGTAGGCTATAGGTCAAACCTGCGAGGTGGAAAATCCAGGTTCAGAAAGTGAAAAGATTGCAATCATTTGTTGCAATCACCTGGATTTGCTAATTATCACAATTCTTCAGCCAAGAGGTAGGAGCTAACTAGGCTAATTAGTGAAATCGTGAGTTCATGGGTGGAAGAAACACGGCAGGACTTTTACTTTCTGACCCCTGGAATTTCCACCTCTGCAAACCTGGTAGTAGCCTACGATAGGCTACATTGTGGCAGGTTAAACGTTGGATTGGATGGTTGTGTTGTGAAATCCTCTCTTAAAATAAATGAAAAGACCGCAAATGAGTCACTGGATCGTTTAAACTTTTAACCTGGCTCCGGTACTTTAAGCGAACATTAAGGCATTGCTTCAAAAAGTCTATCGACAGCCAGATTCTATTCTATATGTTATGCAAAATGAGAAATGTTAATGTAGCCTAGGCTATTTGAAAGTGAGTCGGCTTCGTCATACAAAAAATCCAGGGTTAATTCTTAAATTGAGCTTGCTAGCTGTTTATTATTATCCTAAAATAGCTCTCATAAGTGTTTATGTTACCCATCTATCGTTAATTGTGTTTACTGTATTACACACTTCATGTGTGTGCCATGAGTCACTGGACCGTTTATTTTAACCTGGCTCCGATAGATCTAGCTAGCCTACTTCAAATGAACATTAAGGCATAGCTTCTAAAAGTCTATCGAGACATTAATGTATTTGAAAGTGAGTCGGCTTTGTGATATACAGAAAATCCAGGGTGGAAATTTAAATGAGCTGTCTAACCCCTTAATCTCGTTTAGTAGCTAGGCTACACCTCTGCTTCGTGAAATTCCCTCAGGGAAAAAACAACGACACACTTGGCAGGTTCCAAGTTTAGACATTCTTGTTTATTTTTCAGGATTCTAGCTCCGATGTGTATTAAAACAACCGGATAGAATAAAACGTCATAGCACCATTTTGTGCGTTCCATTTTCAGCTGTCTTCAGCAATATTTTTTCTTTCACAACGCAAAAACGCAGCTTTCATTCCCTAGCCTATTCATATTTGCGACCATATTTTTTGACGACCGTCATGAATCTAGCTAGCTTTTAGAAGCTATACTTTAATGTTCGTTTGAAGTAGGCTTGCTAGATCTATCGGAGCCAGGTTAAAATAAACGGTCCAGTGACTCATGGCACACACATGAAGTGTGTAATACAGTAAACACAATTAACGATAGATGTATGACGAAGTCGACTCACTTTCAAATAGCCTAGGCTACATTAACATTTCTCATTTTGCATAACATATAGAATAGAATCTGGCTGTCGATAGACTTTTTGAAGCAATGCCTTAATGTTCGCTTAAAGTACCGGAGCCAGGTTAAAAGTTTAAACAATCCAGTGACTCATTTGCGGTCTTTTCATTTATTTTAAGAGAGGATTTCACAACACAACCATCCAATCCAACGTTTAACCTGCCACAATGTAGCCTATCGTAGGCTACTACCAGGTTTGCAGAGGTGGAAATTCCAGGGGTCAGAAAGTAAAAGTCCTGCCGTGTTTCTTCCACCCATGAACTCACGATTTCACTAATTAGCCTAGTTAGCTCCTACCTCTTGGCTGAAGAATTGTGATAATTAGCAAATCCAGGTGATTGCAACAAATGATTGCAATCTTTTCACTTTCTGAACCTGGATTTTCCACCTCGCAGGTTTGACCTATAGCCTACACAGCGTAGCGCTGGCTAGCTAGCTCCGTTTCTTTCATAAAACAAGAATACTTTATAACACTGCTCAGATTCTTCATCATTTCATACATTAAAACGTATGAGTGCCCTGACAGCATAGTATCAAGCATAGACTGTTACCCATCCCTATGCTATGCTCCCCCTAGTGTTCATTAAGTGCTACTGCACTAAACCTGTATGAGGCCCACCCTGCTTGCTTGACCATACCCCCTCATTAACATAGACAGTACAGTTCGAAAATGAAAACGATAATGAAAATGAAAACGATAATGAAAATGAAAACGATAATGAAAATGAAAATGAAAACGATAATGAAAATGATAATGAAAATGAAAACGAAAATGAAAAGATTTTAATTTTAATTTTAATTTTGGGCTGAATAATCCTCCATTTTCATTTTCCATTTTCATTTTCGTTTTCGTTTTCATTTTCGTTTTCATTTTCATTTTAATTTTGGGTTGAATAATCCTCCATAAATAAGTAACCTTACAAGTATTAAACTATAAGCTTGAACCACTTAAACAAGGATTCATAAAACAAGAAACACATCCGAGAAACACTCCAATTTTATGTTTCTGGTTGAAGTACAAAGCTTAGTCCTCTTCCCTTTTTCAGTGTTTCATACATGTTTCAGTTTTTCTGTGTTCTTCCTACATCCGCGAAACTCTCCAATTTTATGTGTCTGGTTGAAGTACAACTTTCATTACCTTTTTATAACACACAATCCCTATATACAGCTAGATAGCTACCAGAGCAATTCAGGTTAAGTTCATGGGCTCAGCAGTAGCTTCCCATCAGGGAAACAGACATGGGAATGTGACAGGCTCAGCTCCTTCAGCTCCGCAGAGCACTGCTATCCCAAAGGAAAAACTTACCTCCTTTCCCCCTTCCCAAACAGGCAGTCCCTTCAGGGAGGAGCACCCAAAGCCGAGGCCACGGCAGCGGACCCCCAGAGAGAGGAGTAACACCGAGGAGGAGAGCGCGTGCGGAGGGGAGGTCAGCAGGCAGCCCACCTCCTCCATCTCCATCCCTCTGTCCTCGGCCGACAGGGCCAGCAGCACGTCCTCAGCTGGAGAAATGGAGGCCCACAGAGGTCACAGCCCTCAGGTTAGCCTATTTAGCCCGATTGCTACTAATGGGGTAAGCTTCAGAACTGAAGGGAAACGGAGCACAGGAGCTGTGGAAAGGAAGTTAAACATTCTCTCGCTTTATTTTGCTGCTACTGTCTCCCAGTAGACATGAATTATCACACGGAAAATGATTTATTTGTTGGGTTGAATGGAACTCTGTTTTGTCACAGAAAGAGCAAGCGCTTGTATTCACTTCACCAAATTGATAGCAGAGGTTGTAGCAGTTAGCACAGCTGGTGAATACGACTGGGCTTTCCAAATTTGGAGGATAACGGGGAAGACGTATTTTAAAAAACGCTACTGGCCCATCTGACTGTTTGCCTGTATTCCAGAGGACAGAGGAAGACTGCGGTATTTCTTCCCGGCTCAGTCAACATTCATCACCAGGAGGACAGCTGTCAGACACTTTCAGCAGATCTACAGACACATTGGATGGTGAGGGATAGATTTCCTCGTAAAATCCGAGACTTTCGACATATGTAAACGCATCCAGGTTCTTTTAAAAATTCAGCCATGATTATTAACCATCACTAAATAATCACTACCGATTCATCTTCGATTCTTCAGAATCCCAGCAGTCTTGTTTATTCGGTTAGATTTATTGTGCCGTAGAAAGTTCCTTCATGTGAAAGCTTCGAATCAAACTCGAAAAGTCAAATCTGTATTTTTGCGGTTCTTTTCAGAGACGGGTTTGCCGGAGCGCGGCAAGCAAGGCAGCAAGGACGAGTACGGTTCCACATCCTTTGAGGATAACCAGGTTAGAGAAACAGAGCAGCCATTATCAGATATCCCCGGTACACGGCGCCGGGATGTACAGTAGCTGTCACGATCGTGGACAATCGGTATTCTTACAAATCTGTTTAGAGAGTTGAGTGATTTTTATCCGCTAATTTAAAAGAGATCCTTCTAGTGCAATGGAAGGTGGCGATTCCCCCGATGGTCTTTTCAGACAACGCTCAGAAACATCAGCGTCTCAATACCTTTGAGTGCATTTGTTTGCTGCATTTAAAATTTTTCCCGTTGCAGAAATGTCTCTGAAGGATCTGGCTTTTCAAACAATTAAAAATTAATTAGCACAAATACATTCATTGTTCATTCATTGGTGATTTGGGGTGTACTGCAATCAGTATAAAACATTAAGGGTATAGTGTCAGATAACGTGGACGTTTGTGGTTTCCTCAGGAGGATGATCAAAATGGCTTGAATGGAGGTAGCAGCGGGCAAAGTCACACGACAGAAGAATTACTTGGCAGCAGGTGAGTGCTTCCGTTTTCAGGCCTCTCAGTGTGTCATTGCTCTCCCACGGCTATTAAGAAAACCGTTTGCGCCATGTTGTCATATCAGGTGTCAGAAAATTGATACGACACTGAGGTTGTGTGTTTTAAACCTTTAATGATCTGCCCAACAGAGCGGTATCATTTTTCATTGTTTTTTTTTTTCTCGGTGTGCCGCTTAAGTGTGTAATATTTCCCGAGTCAGTACACCAAAATTGAGGAAGACAGTTACTGTTTGCGCATTTTGTGTGATGATACTGCGCGTCCGCATTGTGGTGTTTAAGCTCTCGAGGCCAGAGCCAGAAGAGGCCTAAAAGTGCCCAGGCACAAGCTGCGGAGTCTCGATACATGGGATCTTTGAAGGTCCTGGATCAAATTGAATGGCAGATAAAATCCCAGCCCGATATGGCAGACACTGTCCGCGCCACCGTTTACCAGGTACGAGATTGCGTTTCGCACAGAGCAGACATGCTATTACCATGTACTTTTCTTCATTATCATATACTCCCTTATGGAAATGTAATATACTGCAGTATATTTTAAATATATTGTGAAGATAATTTAGATATATTTACAATATACTGCAGCATATTCTGTTTCCATAGGGTCTAGTCTGCATATAATTTAGCATACCCTTATTACTTATCAGGCATTTAGCAGATGTTCTTATCCTGAGTAACATGCGTAAATACATTAAAAAATATATTTTTTTTGCTAATTAATGGTAATGCTTAGTGAAATGTATTACCTGTCATTGTGAAAGGCGTGTTATTTCTCGTTCACATTGATTTTATGTTTCAAAACACTTGACAGGAATGGCTTAAAAGCAAACAGAAAGCAGGGAAAGAAACACTGAAGGGCAAAAAGCTGGAGCAGCAGTTGCTAGAAGAGAAGAAGGAACAGGTGGGGAAAATTTCACTGATCCGATTTCACTTAGTCTGGGACCAAAACCCCTGTGAACCTTTTATTGCGTAGCACGTACATAAGACATTTTGATTAGGATATTCAACCCCATCCAGGTTAGTCTTTGCCTGAAGTATAAAGTGCTTCCAGGACTGTGTCAAGTCCGGTCGTGGACACCCCATATATTTCCATATACCAAATTCTATTACCCTATATTTATATTCTTATTGGGTTAAACCAGCAGAGGGAGTGGTCTGTCCCTGCAGTACTGCAGTGGCTTGCTCTGGCTTGGAAAAGTAAGTGAGATCTCGATTTTATCAGGGACAATATGACATGTTTACACGTCGACGGTAGTTCATATTTTCGTAAGCACGTTTGATTAAGGCTCCTGCTTAGCCCTGCGGTATTAATGATTGTGTAAAATATTGACAGTTAGTAATAGTGGACATATTGGGCTCTATATAACACTCGGCACTAAGCAGCGGTAACCCAAAGGCAAGTGTCTTTGCTAGTTTCAGACCGACGCAGTTGTCATGTTACCGTCCAGCGCCCACGTCGTTTAAATAGCAATTTAACTAGCGCCCACCTGATCGGGTTGGTCTTAAGATACAGTGTGGTGGATCATAAGACAGGTGGAAGATTACGATACAGCCCTCTTCATCTACAGCCTGTAAGTAAATGGAATGGGTTTGATTGAAAAAAGTTCAAAACTTTATCCAGCGAATAATGCATTTATTCAGAATTTTTAAATCACATTAATGTATTTTTACAAATGTTTTTCAAATAGCCTAAGGTCCAAGTATTCACTTCGTACAAGGTATTTTATTTTTTCACTCTCAATACAATAAAAAAATTTAGATTAATTAAAATTTCAACATTTTTTAACTGAATTTTTAACTCTATTCTTCATTTTTCATACTTTTTTAATTACAGTGACCAGGTTTCCATACTTTCAGCAATTAAAATGAGATTTCACATGTTATTCCATAACTGAACAAAATGATTTTAAAAAGAACTAAAAGTCTAATTAAGGAAAATAAAGATCTTTCGACAATTATAAACGAAAACAAATTTGCAGCATTTTACATGATTAATCCTGAGAATTTTAATGCCATATATTCTCAGCATTCTCTGCATGTGTGCTTGCATGTCTAACTAGCAAAAATGGAGCTGGACACGCCCTGAATGCACTTCCACCATGCGTTTCAGGCCATGCGCTAAAACCGTCGAGATAGAGCCCAATGTCACATATCTGAATTGCAAAGATCCAAATCAGAAGTTACAAATCGGGGTTGGAGGTGGTGGCTTAGCATGTTGAATTGGTATAGTTTCCCCTGGAGGGAAATCGCAGGTTCCTCCTGTGCGCTGGAAGTATGGGTATGGGGAAGTACGATCCATCTGCTGCTGCTGTCAGTTGGAGAGTCACAGTTGTGCAGAGCATTTTAATGCTGGCAGCCTTCTGGAGTAGAATATCTTTTAGTTGATTTGCTACCTGCCATATGGTGTTATTTTACTAGTTTATTATATGTCATGAGGTACTATTTATGCTATATTTAATATGGAGCCGTTCTTTAAAGAGTGAAGTTTCGAGTGGTGAAAGATTAACCAAGTTGGTAATCATTTGAACTGATCGTGTTCTCCGAGGATCCAAAGATTGCAATCTTACGATCGAATCCATCCGTCTTAGTTTCATTAAAAGAAAATCGGATCCATCATAATAAAAACATTATTAATTTCCCCTGTCCGGCCAGCTTTGTCGTGTCACACTGGGAAGTCGGAAAATTCATTGGTATGATTTGAGAGTCGGTGCATGCCAATTCTAGGGTGCCATCGATCAAAAATATATTATAGGTAGGGAGCCTGCTCTGCTTCTGAGCCATTCAGTCTGGTTAATACTGGGTATAGCAATTATGCAAATAGGGGCAAAGGATATGACTATGTCTCTTAATTAAATCTTCTCGTGGCTATGATTTACCACACCAATACATCTTCAGGGCCAGATACTTTGTTTCCCGTACTTTCCGTCCATGTGTACTCCATTTGAAGCCGGCACTCGCCCCTTCCTTACAGGATGAAGCTTCCCGAAAAGCGGACGCCAAGGCGTCCTTTGCCGCCTGGAGCGAGAAGAAAACCGAAGTGATAAAGGCGAAAGTGAAAGGAACGCGGGAAGTGATGAAAAATGAACAACGGAAAATAGATGAAAAAGTGGAGAAAAAAGAAATAGCCAAGAAGGCAAGCTTTTGAATATTTACTTATGACGAATATTTACTTCACCGTGGATGACTCCCTTGGTAAAGGTGCTTTTACTCAAGTGCTGACTGGGCCTCATAGGCAAGGTCTAGCAGGCCTGGGATCAGGTTGTGGGTACTTTGTGTGTCTCACTTAGTTTCTAACTACAAATGTATGATAACACTTTCATCCCACCCGCACGTACGCAACAGTTCTCGCTGTTCCCACAATGTATAGTGCCCCCCCCCCCCCGTCCTGTATTTGATCTTGTACTCTGGAGAAAAAAAGTATAATAACAATTAGCACAATTAGGCTATTAGCATTTCAATCGCTTAGTGGGTAACTACTATATAACTTGATTTAAATTTTTTCCCCGTATGGGTAGACGTGTATTTGAATCCAGTACTGTACATTACTACATTATCTCTCATTCTTCTTAAACAGCCCAATCCTCCTACCAGCAGTGTCCACCCAACTCATAATGACACAGTATTACCCAGCATTCTTTTGCTCTCAGCTCTGACTCCCGCCCCTCTGACTTTCCGCATTCCTCTGCCATTGGTTTCGGTGCCTACTTGGATCCGACCGACCAACTATGTTGAAGTAACAGGCATGCTTCATCCAGTGGTAGGCCTATATTTTGAAAGAAGACTCTTGATGCTTTGCAGGTTTTTGAAAAATGGAAAACGGGGCAAGACGAATGTCTTAAAGAGAAATACAGAAAGCAGAAACGGGCGGAACGTCAGCTGAGCCGGAAGAAAGAGGAGGAGGAAGAGGAACGAAAGAAAGACTGCATGACCACCGTTTCAAAATGGTAATTAGTGCAACTGATATCTGGGGGGCCTTATCGTGATGGCACAGAGATGGCACAAGTACATAATAACGGTGAAATTGCAAAAAAATTAAATGGTATAATTACTGAAGATATTGCAGAGGACGGGAAGCATTCAGTAGTGTTACCGCTTTGAGGTTTGTGTGGCTCAAAATGCATTTCGGATTGTGTGGATAGGTCAGGATGTATACTAAAATACACCCCTCATTTTGCTTCATAATCTGTCCAGGGCAGTCATTTAATATCCGACTGAGAGAGTAATGGACGGTCGGCTGCCAGGCCAGTGGCAGAGAGCATGAGGCGCACTAGCCGAGGGGAACAAAGGATGCGCAAGGCACATAAAGCGCACTTCGAAAGCGCGTTTTTATACCGTTGACGCGGCGGTATCTGTGTGGGCACGCACTCCCTCGCCCGCGTCAGCACTTGCACATGCATTCGCTGACTGACGTTGAACGAAGCAGAGGTGTTAATCAGCAGGGGTGTTAATCAGCAGGGGTGTTAATCAGCAGGGGTGTTAATCACATGACTGGAAGGAGGTGAGGGGTTGATGTTCAAAAAAACTATCTCTTATCCTGCGTAGCAGAATACTATAAACTGTTAGCCGGCGCAATGGAAATTCTCAGATGCACTGCACAGTACATTTAGGCAGAATGTACATAATTTATGATCAACTCTTTTTAAAATGATTCAGGAGTCAGGTAAAGGAGAAGGACGTCCTTGAACAAGTAAAGAGTCGCCGCAGAGAAGAAAGGATAAAAGAAGAAGAGGATAGATATATGAAAGAAGAAAAGGGTAAAATGGCTTTAGAGATGTATGAAAAATGGCTGGTAAGTACACCGGTGATTCCATCCTCCCGTTCTGTGGTTTGTCCAAAGGGGGGGGTGGGGAGATAACACATGGTGAACGTGAATTCCTATTACAATAATAATAATAATAATAATAATAGTGCTTCTACTGCTATTGTGGCGACCAATGTAGCAGTGACAGAATGTAGTTTTACCCAGATAAGGAGGCAAGTCAGATAGCCCCAGGTAAGCGACTACCCTTTCTTTGTGTGGCTGTTGCTATTTTACTTTTTCGGGCTGACGAGTAGGGAACGTTTCTTGCTTTGGTTTTTTTGGTGGTCATACATGGCAAAACACGGCAATTCGACTGCAACCGGGGGTAAAATAAACAGACCATAATCCCCGAGTTCCTTCTAAGCATGAAGGAAGGAAGTAAGCAAGGCAGCAAGTAAGATTTGGGCATCAGGAAAGCAACGAAAGCTGTCACAGCGTCGAAAGCCGAAAATGTTTTCGCAGGATACATCTCAGTATATAAAAATTCAATCCAATTTGTTTGGGGAGGGCGTAGAAAAATTGCTCTGCATGCATTTGGGCATGCATCTACATTTAGACTAGTTCTCATGATCTGAGGATTGCATTCACTGTTGTGTTCCATGAAGCCTCCCTCAGAATTATCTGTGTATCTGCAGATAAGGTACTGTTTAAAGATTGCACATCTAATCATGAAAATATGCCCCCCCAGTAAGATAGGCTAGCTCTGCTGTTTCAAAGCAATGGAATATTATACACCACTGCATGGTATGAAATGTTACAAATATAGGCTAGCCTGCTAACTATCCAACTAGTTTGGACTAGTAATATTTTTAGAAAATAGGAATTCGTTTTAGTTTATTGTAATGCACATTCACCATGCGTTAACTTTCCTTTAAAGATGCAATACGGATTTAATTCGGCAGCAATTTGAGCATTGTCCTGTGACATTTCCAATTGAAACCTGACTATTTTCACCAGACTAAATGTACTGAACAGACCATAAACTGCTGTGTATATAGCTTTTTGATATTTAGCGGTTGTCGCATGCAAACCAAATCAAAAGCCTTGACATTATTCCAGAACTAATCTTGCCTGCATTGCAGACAACCGTATTGCATCCCTGATTGTGAATAACAAATTTAATAGTTTGTTTTTCAAATGTGCACTCGATACGTTTTTCTGCCGTATTAAATGATTACCAAACTCAGCCTTATGTGTCTTAAATTTGTTATAGACAAACCACAAAGAGGGTTGATTGAATTAAAGCCATAGGCTGGACCACCCCACATGGCTATAGAATACTACCGACTCTTTCTAGAAGTGTCATCTGCCTGATAGGAATGGTCTCAATGGAGTTGATGTAATAAACATTTATTTCAGTTATATTTGAGGAGCCCAGAAGTCTTATCGTGGATTAAGCGACGAGATAATAGATCCAGGTCAGAAATGATCCCTCCCCTTTACTTGTTTTTGTTTTTCCACAGAAAAGGAAGGAACGCCAAGACAGAAGAGACCGAAATGAAAGAAAGATACGCGCCATTCTCCGAGACGAACCCCCTCCTCCGTGGAGCCCCCCCAACAAAACCGTACCGTTTGGAAGATAATCGTAACCGCTTATTTTCTCTACTCGGTCGTGTCTTTCGTTTTATATCAGTTTTTTCCCTCACAACTGAGGCCGTAATTTTACACTGGATCACACAATTTAGACTCAAATGTATTGTATATGTTTGTTATTGTTGTTTAATTTGTTGATCTAGAGCACTGTAAATGACTGTGTTTTGCATAAAATATATTTTTCATCGTGTTTTCATCATTTTGTTTTGTTTTATTCTACTATTCACGCTGTGAAATGAATATAATCGCAACCCACGACAACCCATAGTCACACCACTGATTCTTTCCTTTCATTCTCCAATTGGTTTTTGATGAAACACAAGCATTTGCTGGTGCATCATGCATTAAAGTCCAATGAAGGGCTTGTAATTAGCCTGTGCCTTTTTAGGTTTTTTTTTAAAGCACAATTACCAAGAAAAAAGGCTGTTTTCCCCCTGCTATCCGTGTTGTTTTCCTGCTTCTCCACAGGCAGATTAGCAGGATTGAAGTTATAATGGTGCCCGTTGGGAATTTTCCATTCAGCAGCGACTTCTCATCCGTGGTGCCGTGCATTTAAGTCTACAATTTTAAAAGCACGGCAATGTTTAATATTAACATCACAAATTTTTATATTCTTTTTACAATACCTCTGACCATGAAAATGACTGGAAAATACAGCCTTTTTTTACATCCCTATTTAAATAAGACCCTGTTTAAACACTGCATGCAGGGTGGGTGCGTTAACATGAGGTGATGGGTAAGCTATTCAAGCCCCCATCTGATACGTGCATACACACTAATAAATCATTTTGAAATCCATGAGAAATGCTTTGAATGCAGTCTATTGTTCTTTAATACGGCTCCGTTTTCCAAGCGTGGTGTACTGACACATGCACGGGTCAATGTAACAGATGACAGGCAACAGCTGCAGCCTAGGAGAACTCAGGCATGCGCACAGAATAGTTCTTTTCATGGTCCATTTGGATGAGGATATCACAATTTTAAGTAACATATATTTTAAGTTTAACATATGTATTACTGTAGGCATAGTACCGTCTGCCATTGTTGTTTGCATCTATATACAAGGTAGAAATCAACTTCACACTCTGCTCCAGAACTTTCCACAAAGTTCCAGTGATGTTTAGACCTGGTGGTTTTGGAGGGCACGGAAGGTGTTTGACTTCATTCTTGTATCCATGAAACTCTTGATTTGTTAGGCAGTGTGTATCATCGTATTCTTAGCTTAGATTATGAGGACCTCATTATGACATCGTCATTTATACCATAGAGTTCACCTGGTCTTGTAAAATGGCTTGATATTCCTTGGCTTCATTAGATTTTCTGGATTACCCGCTTTATATCTGAGTGATTATTAGACATGACATTGTATTAATATCGCACAGCTACTTGTTTTTCCTTTGGCAACATTCCAGTCAGCATGTGGATTGAGACTAATTGCTGGATCATGTCAGCATAGAGAACATGCAGGAACTTATTTACCAAATGCAATTCATGGACCATAATGCATAATATGAAATGGTATGGAACAAATCTCAGACACAGGAATACGGTTCATATGCTCCTAACATACATGTTCAGTATTCAATGTATGTTATCATGTTGCTGTGCAATGCCGTATGTCCTTTAATACACAAAATGAAAAAAATTGAATTGGGTTCGGTGGGGAATTATGCCAAAGTGAAATAGAATAGAATTGATTATTAGCATTACCATGTGAAGGACCTGTTGCCGGGGACATGAAGAAGACCTATCCCCTTGTCAATTTCAATTTTGATTATAATTTGTTTTCCAACAATGGGAAGCTGTGCACGGTTCTCCTTATTGTATTATCTGAGTCACGACCAAGCCATGGGGGAAAATCTGCATTTATTACACATCCATTAGCAGTGAATTTGGAGGGTGCCCAATTTGAAAGACTTCCAGCGCAGCTATGTACAGGGAAAACCACAAAAGTAACACTACACTACACGATTTAACTACAAAACAGTAACTACACTTTGTCTAAATGTCAGTTCTTCAAAGTAAAATATTCAGAATGAGAAATATTAAAATTTCATCCAAGAAAAGTAAGACATTTATTGTTTCTTTTTGTACAAGTGTTTTACAAGCCTTTTCTTCAAGAGGTGATGAATCATAATTTTAGAGCCATGCCAACACAATGATGTTTTAAGCAGTCCAAAGTTATTTTTGTTGCAAAATGGTCAGACAAAACATGAATAACATAGTGTTCATTTTTAAATAAAGAAAAAATAATTATTCTCTCAGATACAATCACGCACACATCACTACAATCTACAATAATGTGTTTATAATAATGATCCTAACATTTACTTTTATATAGTCACTTTGTGATTTTTTCGAGGCCTGGAATGTACTTCATAGACTTGATTTTAAATGTTTGCATGTGGTGAAACCCACATTAACTTACTTAGGGTTGAAAAGGGACTTTTGCAGGTAACTTTTGAAACTTTTCTAGGGTAATCACCACTCACTGTAACAATCTCATAAACAAAGATAATGGAACAAAAATTTGGAGAAAACGATAAACTAAGAAAATGTACTGAAAATACCCAGGTCCTTTCTGGACAGCAGGTTTCTGTGACATATGATGCCATCAGTCCCATTGCACAGCACCTTAATCTAGATCAGGGGAAAGTTCTTATAGGTTTGGATAGATTTTCTGTGGAGTGCTGATGCCATCTGGGAGGCAGCCAAACACATCAAGGCATCA